>VSWD01000009.1:38259485-38831985 GCA_033119305.1 Pinctada imbricata | reverse complement strand
TATGATGTTACGCTGACCGAAAGTAAATGACTCAAAAGATCATTACGTCATTCATTTTGTCTATCGCCCGAATTTTCCAAGGAGGTACTGCATGGAGACTATACCTTAAGCCCCCGTTCCACTGCAATCCCGCTGCACCTACGTTCATTGCCGACCTCGAAATTTGCCAGGTCGGGAGAGAACGGCTCTTAGTCGTATCTTGGTCTGGTACAGCGTATGTTGGTCCAAAATCGATCGGTATTACAGCGGGCACGCTTTAGAGGTCGGGAAAAGTTTCCCGTATTCTTTCAACCGGTTGAAAAAATACGGGAAACTTTCCCGCTCTCTTTGTGGTCGTGAAATAGACGGCACTTGGTCGGGATAGTCGGGGGTACAGCCTAGGTTAATCGTATCCTGGTCGGGAAAGAGCGTGGCTTGAGCGTGGTCTGATCGGCATTTAATTAAACCCCGCTCTCTTCACGGATAATAAACGCTTTAATTACGCCCTGTTCCCGATCTTTACCCGTCCATTCTACGCTCTTACCACGATCTATCCACTACGGATTCAATGTTTGCTGATCTTACCAAGACATTTTCATGATCATCTTGCGACCTATTCACGCTCTATAAGACCAAGTTACGACCAAACGACGCTTCAAATAGTATCTTTGTTTATTTCATTCATTTTCTCGCACTGATATTGATTGTTCAAAATACTTATTATCAAAATGTCGCGGCGACGATTCTTTGCTATCCAATGCCATTTTTTAAAGTAAGGAAATTTTTAAATTTTGATCGCGACACTTTTGGGTAAGGCTAGGTCAAAACGAGAAATATAGGCTTCTTCTAGGCCGATACGATCATTGGATGACAAATGAGATCAGTTTAAGCTAGAAATTGTGTTTTGAGCGGGAATGCGTCGGGGACAGTCGGTAATAGATCGGAATTGCATCGGGAATAGATCGGGTTTTGGTCGGGAATAGATCGGAGTTTGATCGGATAGAACGGGGCTTTCTCGGCAATATGATCGTGAGTAGAGCGGGTAAAGCGTGAGTAAGTCCGCGTTGAAACGTGAATCGGTCATAAATTGATCGGGAATCAGTCGGGAATAGAGCGTGATATCAAGAAAAAAATGAAAAGGTCGGGAAAGATTTACCCGCTCTTGTGAAAATTGCGATCGGGAATGGTCGTAGGTACAGCGGGATAGCAGTGGAACGGTGGCTTTAACACCAAAGTCAACAGACGTCCGTGCTTTAAGGATTCCGATTGCACAGTCATTGTCAAATCCAACATTTTTGTCCATTCACTCCTTCTGACCAACTGTTAATAAAAGACTCCATGACGAGCATATATTGTTACAAAAAGACTCTGACCAAATCTGGAATTGAGGTATATAGACTTCCGCATGCGCCCAGCAGTGAAATGGACTGTCCGCAAGAAACATATTATTCAATACATACAATTGAGGGACCTAACCAATCAACTTTGATAAACAAAACATGATCATACTGACCAACTGTGAAAATTGCACTCTGTATCCAACACTTTCGTTTCAAAACAACTGTTTTGAATAACTCCTACGATAACAACAATGAACTGAGCCGCTCCAGTAAGGGAGCAACCATTTGATTTTTAGGGGGGTTGGTGGGGCAGGAAGACTTTGCAAAAAAAATTTCCGGATCGAAATTTTAAGGAAAAAAAATTTCCGGCCCGAAGGGCCGGCGAAAAAAAATTTCCGGATCATGAAATTACCCCTCCCCCCTCTCTCCGACCTATCCACTGCCCAGTAAACACTTTCATAAACTAAGTATAAAAATGGAACAAACTTTATTCAATTTGGAGTGAATAAATCAAATTCAAAAGTCATTAGCACCATATAGCCTGTCTCCGTTGAGTATCATTTAAGTAAATAGATTATAGGCATCATATGCCATTCAAGAAATTAAAATGAAGTGATCTACTGGCAAGAGATGAACTAATTCTGTGTTTGATGTTTAAAATGACCGAAAAATCACGCTGAATTATTTAAACTTTAGAGTAATTTTCAACATTTGAAAATTACAACAACAAAAATAATAATAATCCGGCCCGAAGGGCCGACGAAAATTTCTTTTTCCGGCTCTTAAAATGGCCGAAAAAAAATTTCCGGCTGGCAAAAGTCTTCTCATTCAATTATTCCGGGAATTATTCATGAAAAAAGTATTACATCGAATGTACTGGATTTGTTTTCAAACCCGGACTGGTTCCGGAAACTCGGAGTGCTCTCTGCATGTAATCCGGATATCAATCTTCTTATCTGCTCATTGATATTACTGGGTCTTTTTATATTAGCTTATTAGGCTTGTGTTTTATCTTGCATTGGTCCCTTCTAATACCAACTTCAGATTTTTGTGCATTGTTTATATGCTTTGAAACATTGTTTGTCTATTTGTAGACAATGTTCTGAGACGTTGCTTTACACAGTCACTTAACTCTTTCTTTCGTGGAAAATAAGTCAAAGTTACGCAAGCGAGGATTTAGTGCAACCAGCCGAAAGAAGCTCAATCTAAAGATCTGGCATTACATAAAGTACCCCCTAAGGCTTCTTGTCTTTTCTTTTTGCAACTATCTGTAGTACTTGAAAATAAAACTCTTACTGTATATTTACGCTATGCACACAAGCAGTTACAAATCACGAAAAAAAGATTTGAGGGGAAAAAGACGAAGTAATCAAACCAAGGACATTGATGAGGACAGCTGATTACACATGGAAAGGAAAAAAGAGGGTAATCTAAAACAGGACACAATTAACGACAAAGGACAAAAAGCCAGTGAAGTGGATGTAAAAGTGGGTCGACAACCATGGCGTGTAAAACTGTTATTTCCACATGTCAGGATGTTCCTGTATGACATGAAAGGAATATCTGTTTTAAGATCCGTTTATGAAAAATCCCATCTATTTACAGACTTCTCATGGTTAGCTGATTAAATAGCCATTTTCCTGGAGAAATCAATGACCCAATAACAAGTCATTTTTGCTAAGTGATGAAAAAATTGCATAGAAAAATTAGGGTTTTTTTTTCAACAGAGAGGTTTCTGAAATTGTAGAGACGAAAATGATTCCTATGGAGCGCAAACTTATGTAATATTTTATGAAGATTCTCGATGTATTTATTTATTTATTTATTTATCATACATTATTTTGGTAGTTCACGTGGAAGACAACTATAGACACGAGCAAATGGGGAAAAGGTATGAATTTGATAGAGGACGAACATGTTGCTTTATTTGGACGTTTTACATGCACACTGATATCAATGCGATTGACTTTACCTTGAGTACTAGTTTTTTAAGGTATGAAGAATATTTTATGCAGCACGGTAGTTAAAAATTTTCGGCCAAAAATTCCATTGTAGGCCACATTGGTTGACATGTATATTTTGGTAGAGGATATTAAAAAGGGAATTAAAACTGATTTGATGAATTTTTGTGCATTGCTTGCGGGTACGAAAATCGAAATGTAAAAATGAAAGGAGGGAGATGGATGGAACGCTACGAAAATCTCACATTTTATTTCTAGTTATAGAATGCGTGGAAATTAAGCCAAGGATATTGACAAAGACAGCTGATTACACAAATAAGACATGCTTAAAGAAGATTTGGTTAACAATATGGAGGGGGAAATTCATTGGAGGAGGGGGTGAAAGTAGGTCAACCCCTTACTATGACATTTTCAGAGTATATTTAGTATTAAAAACATATCTATTTTGGGGTCAGTTTATGAAGAATTACTTCTATTTACAATGTTCTCGTGATTTTCTGATTAGACAACTATATCCTTCTGAAAATCAATTACCTAATTAACTTGCCAAGGGACGAAAGAATGCATGGCAAACTATTTCCTACTGAAAAAAGGTATTTCTCTTTCAGTTTATATGATATTTTTATGTGATATTTTTGTCTTTTCACTGAAGAACAAGGGATAACGGCTATACGACAAGGATTCATAAATTCTTTTCTGCAAAAAAAAAAAATTAAAAAAAAAAAAAATAAAAAAAAAACCTAAATGAGGTTTAATGGGAAAATGTCACTTTCAATAATGACACTTCAAGTTTAAAAGATGCAAAAAGTTCTAGAATGGGCGACATTTTTGTCACTCGTTTCAGATGCATTGAGGATGCGACGCGTTTCCTTTCATGATAATTCAATTAAAAGAGAATAATTAGACTAAATCTAATAGAAATATCATGTGCCAAACTAATCAGGTGTTAGAGAAATAATTACCCTTGTATTTTTTCCTGGTAAATGTGAAATATTGATACCTTTTATGTTATTGTCAGGCTGGATTGATAAATCGTTATGGAAGAGAATCACTTCATAACATTTCATCAATGGCGAGAGAACGTGTATGATGCAAAATGTGTCAAGTCTAATTAGTTTGCTTCTAAACATAATAAAAATTGATAAGAAATCGAAGTTACATCATACAGTGGGGCAAATCAAAAATACTATTTAAACTACACAAAATCTATAAATATCACAGTTGTGATACTGAATGTCTAAATATCAGCGCACGACTTAACATACGTCCGTCTTTTAAAGGGACGTATTATGGTATGGCGCTGTTCGTCCGTCCATCTATACGTCTGTCCGTCCCCTACCTTGTGCGATACAGCCTAAATCTTTAGCCGTAGGAAAATAAAATTTGCCATTTAGATTAACTATAACAAGACGAGGAACACTATCGATTTTGAAGGTCAGGCGCCAAAGGTCAAGGTCTTTTTTTTTGTGAAAATAATTCGAAGTACTTTGAAAATGTGATTACATCAAGAAGAAAGCATGTTACGGGTTTTCATATCTTTTGCCATCTGATTTAAGAAATAATGCAGAAAGGGGAAGGATTACATAATGTCATGCTGTTGTATGTTCAATGCAGACTAATGCTAGGTTTACACTTAGCCACGATCGCCCCGATTGCCCCGATTGAGGTGAATCGTAGAGATCGTAAGAGAGCGTGGGGTTGAATCGTGACGATCGTAAGAGAGCGTGGTGGAATCGTGATGATCGCAGGAGATCGCAGAGATCGTGGCAAAATTTTTGATTCTCAAAAAATTTGCTACGATTGTCCCGATTGATCCTTACATCGTGAGAGAGCGTAGGAGAGCGTAGTGAACGTGGTGGAGCGTAGTAGAGCGTAACAGATCTTAACAAAGCGCAACAGATCGTAATATGCGATCGTAGGAGATCTTGGTGAAACACGTTCTCTTACGATCCACTACGATTTCACTCCCGCTCTTTGACGATTTGTTACGGTTTCCACGATTCAGTCCACGATCTACAAGATTCGTTGCGATTCCAATATTTCTATAATGAAAGTTATAATATGACAACCCATTTTGATGGATTAAAAGTGTTTTTAACATCCGCAACAATTTCTAACATATGAAGAAGACTAAGAAAAGAAGTCTTGATAATCAGTGAGGTGCTGCATTAATTGTCTTCGAAAGAGTTAAATATATACACGCAATCAAAGATTTGAATTGCTCATGAAAAATGTTAACTTTAATAATCGAAAAAAAGATAGATCAAATAAAGTTCATCAATGCCATTTCCTGCGTTTTGCGATATAAAATATTCATCTCCTGGATATTAAGCTTAATCTTGTTCGGATATTGCAAGTGGTATTGAAACTGGTTGTCTATTTCATATCAAATCGTGTTAAATCGCGGCAAATCGTAGTCCTGCATCGTAACAGATCGCAACAAAATATGATAAGCGTAGGGAACCGTGATAGAGCGTGGCAAAGCGTAATAGCTTATCTTGGTAATCGTGCGGGAACGTAACGAAGCCTGAGAGAACGGGATGCAAATCGTAACAGATCTTATCTACAATCGTAACAAATCGCTACAGCGCGTATCAGAGCGTGATGGAGCGTCGGAGAGCGTGCGAAGACCAATTTTATTTACAGAATCGTGGAGCTCCACGATTTTGCTCAATCGTAGACATCGTAGGACATCGTGGCTAAGTGTAAACCTAGCATAAACAATCAATCCGAGGAAATTAAAATTTACCATATTGATTGCCTATAGCAAGTCGAATACCTTTAAATTTTGAAGGTCAGGAGTCAATGGTCAAGGTAATTTTATATTAAAAATAGCTTTTTGGTGAAAACGTTTCTAAAATCCATTTAAAATCTATTTTTGTTCGAAATGAATGGAAAACTTTGAATATTTTAAGAAGGAAGTATGTCTTTTCACATGCGTAACGAGTTTTTATATCTTTTGCCAAAAATTGAAAAATTATGCATAAAGGGAAGGGGGTTTGGTTACATAAAGTTATTTGTGTATTCTGTAGGCAAAGTATGGGCTGAGGCTGAGTCTTTCTATTTTCATTATCTGTAACAATAGGAAGAACCTTTTTTTTATTTTCTAGGTCAAAGCTATTATTTTTTTTTGACAGAAAAATAAACTTTTAAAAAATATTTAACTGCTTGCTTTAAGAATTGACTCTACTTTACAGCTTAATCAAATTGTAAATGACAAAAATCCTGACGGACCATCTTGCAGAGTTAGCGTTGCTTTTTTGTTCGGCTTGTTTTTGTTTTGTTTTGTTTTGTTTTAACAAGGATTTTAAATGCTTATCTGATTTTTCACATTATAGGAAAATGTAGTAAGAGTACTGAAGGAATAGTGAATTTTAATAATTGCACAAAATTCAATATGCAAAAAAGGAAGAGACAAATGAAGGTTCATTACTGCAAAAATCTTAACAAAGGGCTTGTCAGTAATTCGCATCGTTATAGTAATTTATTATACAATGTGCTTCAACAGACAAGACTACGGTGGCTGTAAGCGGACATGTGGAAAAACATTAAATCGTGGCCACAGTTTACTAAACCTTGCGTACAGTTTATTAAATCGTTACCTTAGTTTAAGCTAAACTGTGCGAACGATTTAGCTATTTCGTTCCAGCAAAATCGTTCCCACGGTTTATAAAATCGTTCCCACAGATTATGCTAAATCGTTCCTATAGTTTACTCAATTATTCGTACAATTTCATCTCAGGAGACGCGGATACAACGCGTGAGATCGCTAAATCGTTCGCACAGTTTAGCTTAAACCGTGGGAACAATTTTAAAATAAACTGTGCGCATGATTTAGTAATTAAATTGTGCGCACAATTTAAAAACTGAGGGAACGATGTAATAAACTGTGAGCAATAGCGATATAAGCCCCCTACCGGCATAAATCTATGTCATGCAACTCTGCCTAGAACGCTTCAATTAAACATAGACTTAAACTTCACCGTACTTGCACCAAAAGATGAATGCACACACTTTAATCAGTTTATTATCTGCAATAACAGAAAAGGTCTGGAAGACTACAAGTTTCATGAGATTTGCTAAGTCGAGGAGTCCTAAATTAAAAAGAAAAAAAAAATAAGTAAATCAAAACCCAACTTAAATTTGATCTGTAAAAGTATCACACTATGATGTATTCACATACCAAAAATCAACAACAGCCAAGAAAGTCTGGAAAACTGAAAATTTCATAAAATTTGCTAAGTCCAAGGACCATAACTCTTTTCAAAATAGGTCGATCAAAACCAAACTCGAACTTTATCTGTATAACACTAAGATGTATTCACATACCAAAAATCATATCATTTTCTGTTAAACAGCCAAGAAAATGCTGGAAAACTGAAAATTTTATGAAATTTGCTAAGTCCAAGTGCCACAACTCTTGTCAAAATGGGTAAATCGAAACAAAACTCAAACTTGATCTGTATCACACTAAGATATATTCATATACCAAACATCAGTTCATTATCTGCAGAAAAGTCCGGAAAACGGAAAATTTCATGAAATTTGCCAAGTCCAAGGGTCATAACTCTAATAAAAATAGGTCAATCAATACTAAACTCGAGCTTGATCTGTATCACACTACGATGTATTCATATACCAAAACTCAGTTCATTATATGCGATAGGACCGAAGAAAAGTATGGAAAGCTGAAAATTTCATGAAATTTGCCAAGTTCAAGGGCCATAACTCTTGTAGAAATAGGTCAATGGAAATCAAACTCAAACTTGATCTGTATCACATTGAGATATATCTACGTACCAAAAATGAGTTCAAAATATGCAACAATAGCGAAAGTCCGGAAAACGAAAGTGTGACAGACAGACGGACAGACAGCTAATTATGAACTAAGTCTTTTGAAATAAGCTGTGCGCACGACTTAGTAAAGTGTGGCCACAATTAAACATACATTAAACATGTAAACTGTGGCCACGATTTAATATTTTCCCGCTTGCCATCTTACAGCTACTGTACAATACTGTTTTGAAAAATATTCTTAAAAAAAACAAGAGGCCCAAGGGGGCCACATCGCTCACCTGAGGAGACTGTATGTATGTTTTCAATCAAAGTCAAGACCTGAAGGAAATCGCTTTTAGTGAAGCTTTGAGAAGGACAAGGTGTACAAGTTACTTCCTGTAAAGTTTAGTGACATTCTGTGCAGTAGTTTAAGAGGATAAGTCAAAAATGTGTCATTCAAATAGAGCCTATAGAGGACATCTTGGATTTCCAATCGGCTCGAAAAACACAAACTAAGTAGAGGGCAATTAGTACTTGCGTCCTGTGAAGTTTCAAGAAATTCTGTGAAGCAGTTTTAGAGGAGAAGTTGAAAATGTGTCAGCCAATCAGAGCCTGTGGCGGCCATCTTGAATTTCCGATAGGCTCCAAAAACGCAAACTTGATAGAGGGTATGAGAACTTGCATCCTGTGAAGTTTCATGAAATTCTGCGCAGCGGTTTCAGAGGAGAAGTCGAAAATTTGTCAGCCAATCAGAGCCTGTGGCGGCCATCTTGGATTTCTGATCAGCTCGAAAAACACAAACTTTGTAGAGAGCAATCAGTACTTGCTTCCTGTGAAGGTTTGTGAAATTCTATGCAGCCGTTTGAGAGGAGAAGTCGAAAATGTGTCAGTCAATCAGAGTCTGTGGCAGCCATCTTGGATTTCCGATTGGCTCGAAAAACACAAACTTAGTAGAGGGCATTGAATACTTGCTTCCTGTGAAGTTTCATGATATTCTGTGCAGTGGTTATAGAAGAGAAGTTGACAGCGGTTTCAGAGGAGAAGTCGAGAATGTGTCAGCCAATTAGAGCCTGTGGCGGCCATCTTGGATTTCCAATCGGCTCCAAAAACACAAACTTGGTAGAAGGCATTGAGTACTTGCTTCCTGTGAAGTTTCATGAAATTCTGTGCAGCAGTTTCGGAGGAGAAGTCAAAAATGTGTCAGCCAATCAGAGCCTGTGGCGGCCATCTTGGATTTCCGATCGGCTCAAAAAACACAAACTTGGTAGAGGGCATTGAGTACTTGCTTCCTGTGAAGTTTCATGAAATTCTGTGACGCAGTTTCAGAAGAGAAGTCAAAAATGTGTCAGCCAATCAGAGCCTGTGGCGGCCATCTTGGATTTCCGATCGGCTTGAAAAACACAAATTTGATAGAGGGCATTGAGGGTTCCGGGTCGTTTCGCCCCTTTTCCCCTTCGCCCCGGGTCGATTCGCCCTGGGTCGTTTCGCCCCTAAGGTGGGTCGTTTCGCCCCTTTAGGTGGGTCGTTTCGCCCCTCAAGGGTGGGTCGTTTCGCCCCTCCAGGGTGGGTCTTTTCGCCCCTCAAGATGGATTGTTTTATCTCCTTTTTAATAAAATTTTTCTTCTTTTATTCTCATTTGTTCACCTACCTGCATATTTCTTCACTTATTTATTTCATTAATTTTCTATCTTTTTTTTCAATTTAATTTTTTTGTCTTTTATTCTCATTTGTTCACCTACATATTTCTTTTTCAATTAATTCTTTGTTTGATTAACAACAAGCCATAAAAGCCGCCAATAAACAAATATTAATGTCACAACACAAGCCCAATATAATAGCGTAATTAAATAATTATCAAATGAGGGCGAAACTACCCACCAATAACAACAAAAAAATAAGGGCGAAACGACTCACCATGCAGAGAGAGTATTCCTAAAAAGAGGGGCGAAACGACCCACCTTAAGGGGCGAAACAACTCATCTAGAGGGGCGAAACGACCCACCTTAAGGGGCGAAACGACCCACCTTGAGGGGCGAAACGACTCATATTTGAGGGGCGAAACGACCCACCTTGAGGGGCGAAACGACCCACCTTGAGGGGCGAATCGACCCGGGGCGAAGGGGAAAAGGGGCGAAACGACCCGGGGGCGAAGGGGAAAAAGGGCGAAACGACCCGACGCCGCATTGAGTACTTGCTTCCTGTGAAATTTCGTGAAATTCTGTGCAGCGGTTGCCGAAAAGATATCGAAAATGTTAAAAGTTTAATTCGGACGGACGGACGATGGACGGACGACGCGCTATGACAATAGCTCACTTGAGCTTCGCTCAGGTGAGCTAAAAACAACAATACTTGTAGGGGACCATGATTTCTTCTTTCCTACCAAGTTTAACGAAAATCTGTTCAGTGGTTCTGGAGAAGAAGTTGAATATGTATGAAAATCATCCCCCCTTCTTCTTGAGTAATCTAAGTAACCCGAGAGAGATAGTTATACAGAAGCTAAAGCAAAATAACAAACCCCCTCCCCATCCTTTCACTGTGTTATTGATAACATTGATCTGTTCTTACATTAATATTTTGAGCTGCTCTCAATATTGTAATTTCATAGTTGTATATCTAAGTCTTCACAAGATAAATTTGAAAATACTTATTCATCTTTTTAAAATAATTTAGTTTCCTTTTCCATACCTATTTAATAATTCAAAATATATAACATTCAAATGAATCGATAATCCAAAAATTTAAACCTCAAAAACATAAATCTATATTAAAGAAAGACAACTCTTGCATACATGAACATGTACCAATTTATACGAAACTAAAGTTACCAGGGTACCAGAACTTGAACTTACAAGCCTTGGGTCCATGTTCACAGTAAACATATCTATTCATGATTGAAAAAATACTCATAAAAATCTGTTCAGCAGTTCTGGAGAAGAAGTTGAATATGTATGAAAATCACCCCCCCTCTTTCCTTTTCACATAAGAAAATAATTCATAAAAAATCAAAAAATTAAAATTTCAGTATGAAATACATATCAAAGCATTAAGTAACTTAAATTTGATGAATTTGTAGTAAATGAATGTGTAAAACCATACACATATTGAGTTATTTAAAGAAATAGTGCAAAAATGTGCATTTCCGACAGAGTCCGAAAAGACGTCAAAAACGCGTCAAAAATTTGACTTCCGAGTGGAACCAAAAACAACAACACTTCTTAAGACATCTCTCTAGATCATTCTGATGCTTTCAGTTTGTCGATACGTGCTTTCGTTCTGAAGAAGAAGTTTGTCAAAGGAGGGTACCCCCTGTGACCTACTTTTGCCTCTGGTGGCGCCACCTGTTGATGGATCTGGACGAAAAACAACATCACTTGTAGGGGACCATGAGTACTTCATTCCTACCAAGTTTCATGAAAATCTTTTCAGTGGTTCTGGAGAAGAAGTTGAATATGTATGAAAATCACCCCCCCCCCCCCTTCCTTTTCACATAAGAAAAAAATTAATATAAAATCAAAAAATCTAAATTTTAGAATAAAATACTTATCAAAGCATTAAGTAACTTAAATATGATAAATATGCAGTAAATGAATGTGTAAAATCATACACTTATTGAGTTATTTAAAGAAATAGTGCAAAAATGTGCATTTCTGACGAAGTCCGAAAAGACGTCAAAAACGCGTCAAAAATTTGACTTCCGAGTGGAACCAAAAATAACAACACTTCTTAAGACATCTCTCTAGTTCATCCTGATGCTTTCGGTTTGTCGATACGTGCCTCCGTTCGGAAGAAGAAGTTTGTCAAAGGAGGGTACCCCCTGTGACCTACTTTTGCCTCTGGTGGCGCCACCTGTTGATGGATCCGGACGAAAAACAACAACACTTGTAGGGGACCATGAGTACTTCATTCCTACCAAGTTTCATGAAAATCTTTTCAGTGGTTCTGGAGAAGAAGTCGAAAATGTTGAAAAGTTTACGACGGACGACGGACGACGACGGACGACGACGGACGACGGACGCCACGCTATGACAATAGCTCACTTTGAGCCTATGGCTCAGGTGAGCTAAAAACGCTTTATATGTATGTCTTGTTATTGGAGTCATGATTTTTTTTAAATGTCGTTAGATACATTTTAGAATCACTGGAAGATTCAGGGCCCATCCCAACAAAAAATCTGGATCCTCACAAGTACCGTTTTATCTATCATTAGGAGAAGTACAACATTCCTTTAATTTAACACATGGAAACTCCACCATGTTCTAAGTCCAAAGGCAATTTATTATATGTATGTATCATTCTGAACAGAGAGACTTGGCTTTCTACCTATAACATCATCATATCCATCAGATAAACATATCAAAAATTAAAGCATTCTGTCGCTTTGGCATTGGTAAAACTGCCCTACTTGAACTATTCCCAAATAATATATTAACGAGATGAAAGAACTGAATATACATGCAACGTTCAGTAAGATAGATCTACATGTATTTAAATACACTGCACAAAATTTCAAAGCGATATATTAGTTTTAGAATCTCCTATATTTGGATTACATCTATTGCACTTTTTAATTATTTTGTTCAATTAAGTTGTAGTAACATGATTTTTTTTTCATTTCTTACCTTTTTGTTCTTGTTTTGTGTCTTTTTTGTTTTGTTTTGTTTTGTTTGTTTATTTGGGTTGTTTTTGTTTTGTTTTTTTTTTGCTTTTTTAATCATCTAATACATCTTTTTCTTTTTCTTGTATTCATTTGGTTTTATTTCCTTTTTTTTTGCATTTCCCTACGCTTTTTTTAAAGAAGATCGAAAATCGTGAATTTCAGAGAGTTGCCAAAAATAAATTGTTGAATCATGTATCATCGAAATCAATGGACGACGATGCAAAAAGATGACTTGTATTTGATAATACAGTGAATTATAAGGCGATTTTTTTTAGTAAATCATGATACTTTGATGAAAAAAGGATTACTTGTATATCAAAATATTTCAAATTTCAGAATTTCGTAACTTTTTCAAAAATCTATATTACATAAATTCAACTTGTGTGGCATATGACATAGATTTCAAAGAATTGATAAATCCGCAGGACATCGCCGGGTTTCAGAAACCAAAATTCCGATCTGATTGTTCTCGGCAAGATTTCGCTATTCATCGCGCCCATTCCCCATGCACTGAGGACTCTGGAGGTACCTTAAGCAATTACAAAATGTTGCCTTTGTCAGAACGCTGTGTGGCAATAAATTGACGAATTTCTAAGGTAACATCATAGACAGAAAAACTGCTCAAACGACATCCCAAATGTTTGCTTTGGTAATGATCCAAAGAAAAAACAACTTACGGCACATTTCATAAATCAATTACGTCTAGTTATACACCTATGCAGTGATAGATATATGTAAACTTACTTTCTTCTGTTGTTGGCCATACGTCATTTGATGGTGCTCGTACATGTATATTCCGACCACAAAATTTCTTCCTTCTGCTTCTTATTTCTTCATCAAAGTTCACTCTGTGAATTGTAAGAAATATTGACCCAATAAGCTCGACTTACATTACATATCCTATATATCCCCTATCTAGTACAGGTTACATTAAGCTTCTTTAACCCGGGTAGTAAGAGCCTAAGAGGGAAGTATTGTTTGAATAGTTCCGGTAGCTGGAGGGGTGACATTGTTTGATATTATGCACAATACCAATATCGATATTTAACAGCCGTCAGATCAGATCGATTCTATCGTATACAAACTCCATATCAAATCATAATATACACCGTCCATTATTAAATATTTGAACTCTTAATTGAGTGATCATTATTTTGCTTGCTCTTCGGCTTATTTCTTTTTCTGTATTCCTTTTTCTTCCCACCTAATTCGAAGTGTGCATGACGAGACGTACTTTTAGAACGATAAGTCTAGAAATATGATCACTGACCTCCTTAACGTTTTAATAATTTACTTAAGATAATCTTAATATAAATGTATAAAGATTCATTGGTGGTGGGAGAGGTGGGGTTTGTGGAAGAACAAATGAATTGGATTTGGTGCCTAAGTTTATCATACATAAGAGCGCTATTTTATAATTCCCATGACGACATCATAATCGGATACATGTATATGCAAATGAGTTTGAGAATTTTGTAAATTATTCATTGTGGTGATCGCCGACTATAGCTCTTTGTTGAACATCATTAATCATTAGAATCCCATTGCTCTGTAAAGTACAATGATACTTATTTCGAACCAAACTTGTGACCTTGACCTTGATCGGACTTACCCTACATACAAAATATAAATGCCAACAGGAGCAGTGTCTTTCAGCACAAGAACAAGCATTATAAGAACATTCAAATACAAACCACAAAGAACGACAAACAGACCGTACAGACAGACAATAATAAAGTATGTATCCTAACAACGAACAAGATGTGTTTGTGAAAGTAGTTTAAACTTTTACATGTATTTTTCCGGCTAAACCATCTACCCCTTAATATTCCCTTGAAGTGACCAATCGCAGTCATTTTTACTACATTGTCATAATCATACTTATACTTACAAAATATATCAAAATGCTTTTCAGTCAGCATTCAGAAATAAATATATTGAAACAATTACATTGAAGAAGGAAGACGTACAAAACACATCTGCAACGTCGCAAATTTAAATAAATCATGCTTATGTTAATAGCTCAGAGTCTGATAAATGAAAAAAACAAACAAACAACAAGGCAAACGAAAAAATAAAAACTAAAAAGCAATGGAAATATGCTTACTGAATAGTCTGGCTCCCTGACTTTGAGGTAACGAAGAAAAGAATTAAACAGCCTTCTTGTTATACGTCAAGGTCACACGTGGTAACGATTGTTTTATGCTGGTTTCGCCGCTCGTCCATAATCCAAATCTTGTTAACAATCCCAGATAAAAGACCATTGCACGTATCAATCAAATACCGCTCAGGACTTACTATCCTTTATCCCTCCTTTTTCCTTTTTGTTCTCTAAAAATAATTAGAGCATCAGAAAAGGGAACAGGAATATGAAACGCAACTCACCTGATTTTAAGACATAGAACAAATTATAAAAGTGGTCTCCGATGATATCCCATGGCGGCCACCCGGCCTCTTCTTGCACGTCTTAAATATGCATGCTTATACTTCAATAAAAATGCATGTCAAAGCAACTAAGAGGAGGAGTGACGAATCAAATACACAGACCAATAAATCTTGGGGTTCCCCTGGGGTGGTCAAGATCGTGCACGTAAAGCACGTGAAGGCAAGCGCGGATCTAGAAAGGGGAGGCGGAGGGGGGGGGGGTGAGTTCAGGACTCCCCCATGAAATTTGTCAAAGCTGATTTTTTTTTCACAAAAGCATAGGCTGGGCCCCATGATGACTGGAGCTCTCCCCCTTTCCCTTTGAACAAATTATCAGATCCGGCCCATGGAAGGGAAATTCAAGGTAGGTGTCTATTTTATGATATCTTACCTTTTCACATTTCTCGTGAATTTGGAGGTATCGACAATTTTATTACTTGATAATCTAAGTTATATATTTTCACAAAAGCACTGACAACTGGGAAGTTAGGCATACTTGTAACTTTCTTTATTACCTACAAGTAGGCAATTGTTCTCAAAAGTGCATCACAACCAGAAAATGACCAAACCATCTGAAGTCCATGTAAATATCTAAATTATTTATGCAATCATTACGTCATCCTTCGAGTGTCTCGTACTAGTAAAAAAAGTAAAAACTGAAAAATGTTGCTGTCAAACCTATACAATCATATATAATGAGGAAGGGAAAATCTATGGGACCTATGGTGGCATACTTCTGCCCCCCTACATGCTAAAATGAGCACTACTTACCATTTTCAGAAAACGGTAATAGTGCAAGCTAGCTTCATCAAACCTGAACCATGACAATCAATCCTTTTGACACTTATGTCTTTTTCTGACTTTAAATTTTGAGAAAATAGTAGTCATGTTCTCACTTGAAATTTTCTCAAAATTTAAAGTCAGAAAAAGACACTTATATGAATAAGAATATTTTTCCCCAAAAAGGTCGTCTTTGTAATATAAAATGCAATTTTCAAATAAACACGGTTTATTGGTTTATTTGCTTTGAGTCTTTAGACCCTGGAGCGTGTAGGATTACAAGTCATACATTTACTAAGTACAACGTATACAAAGATAAGTGAGCAAATTCCAATGTAGAATGAACAGAGGAAAATCTTTTTAAATTTGAAAAGCATAAGAAACTAGTACATGTATCTAGAAAGGTTTACTTAACGTAATTTTAACACTAAGCACTTGTAAAAAAGTATATATGACTGGTTTAAGAATACTGGTACGTGTCTATTCTGAGTACGTGTTTGCTCTATTTTGGTATTTCAGAATCTAAAGTTAGAAAAGGTCATTGACATGAAAACATGTGAAGAAACCCTACGAAGATCTGCCGTTCTAGATCGCCGAAAATGTGACACTGCTCTAGACATAAAAAACAACGCGCCAAACATACGCAATTACAAACATGTTGTTATAAATCGAACATCAGTATAGTGGTGAAGCACAGTTAAATGGAATTAAAGTTGTCGCCAGTGTTACTCCATGGTGGCCACATACTTTGTGAGTATGTATGGCTACAATTAAAATGCATGTCAAAGCAACGACAAAGACGAAGTGATAATGCAGACCAATTAATCATTATTTTAATCTGATTCACAGATACAAGAACGAGAGGATTCTGGGTTAGTAGGTAAAACAGTATCATCTGTCTCGAACATTTGTACAACCTATAATAGTGCTCAGCTTCCACTTGCTCCTTGTGATACGAAGACTTCATGTCAGATGTCAAAACCTACCTAGGGAACAAGGCGTGAGGGGACCTTAGTTAACGCTATAACGTGATCTACGAGGGGATAGCACCGAACGAGAACCTCTGTTAAACCAATTATACCAGCTGTAAAGGATAATATAAAATTAACAGGCATCCCTTCTCAGGTCTTTCCCAGAATAATTAAGGTACATATTCTGGTATAGTGGTTTACAGCATTTCAACAATATGGTCTAGCTATGAAAAAAGAGATAGGATTGACTCAAGAATCGGTGCAATGAAATGATTAGTGGTTACTTTTCTGGGAAGCCAGCGATCGTAAAATCAGAGGAACTTGTTGAAAGCTGAACCGGTCTCTTAGAAGCTGTAGGCATGGAGCGTAATCATTTTCTCAATGTCATAATCATAAAAGAGTTTTATTGATAAGCAAGTATCGTTTGCAGGATATAATTTGTCCACCACGAGTAAAAGCGGTAACGAAATATCAAAGCCGATGTACAATTGGCCGTATTACACTGTTATTACATTAGCTAGTTTCGCTTTTATGAATCACGTTGCACGCAATTCAGCTCGTTTTATTTCCCTTCTATAATCAACGATAGCGCACATCGAATTCATTGTCCCCTGCAGTCCACGAGTAGAACAAACCAATTCCACACTAATCTAATTCACAGAAATCTTTACATTCATTTGTAGGAGACATGTTGAATGGGCCAATCCCTTCCGCCTCCTAAGTTTCTCATAGCACATATTTCAGCTTTGTTACCAGCCTATTGGATACTCATTAAGACAACCAATATTAATTTGACCAGCATAATTGTCATTTGTGTTTGGACATTACCTTCGTGTTTTAGATTCTGTTGCGTCAACAATGGGACCAGAGTTAATAGTCCCAAAGGATGTTCACCTAGTTTATCATATCGTTTGCCTACTTTATCATACCATGCATAGTTTATCATATCATTCGCCTAGTTTATCATAACGTTTGCCTACTTTATCATACCATGCATAGTTTATCATATCATTCGCCTAGCTTATCATATCGTTTGCCTACTTTATCATACTATGCATAGTTTATCATATCATTCGCCTAGTTTATCATATCGTTTGCCTACTTTATCATACCATGCATAGTTTACCATATCATTCGCCTAGTTTATCATATCGTGCTTAGATTTCATATCGTTCCTCGTTCCCAAATCATACTACTCGCCTTGTTTATTGATCGCCTTGTTTATCATATAGTTCATTTCGTTTATCATATCGAATACCAGGCTTATCATATCGTTCGTCAACGTTATCATGTTGGTTGTTCGCTAAGTTTATTATAGCGTTCGCCGACTGGTTTATCATATGATTTGACTAGTTTATCATATCGTTCGTCTGATCTATCATAACGTTCGCCTATTTCATTATACCCTCCGTCCGTTTTGTTCGCCTCATTCAACATATTGTTTTATCATATCATTCGGCCAATTAAGTTTATCCGATTGTTCTGTTGGTTTAGTATATACCGGTAGTTCGCCAAACTTATCATATCGTTTGCCTGGTTCATAATTCCTCGTTTATCATATATTTCGCCAGGCTCATCATATTGCTCGCCTGTTTTCTCATATTTTTCGCCTGATTTACTATATATCGTTTGCCTGGTTTGTGATATTGTTCGCGTGGTTTCTCATATTGTTTACCTGGTTTCTCATATTGTTCGCCTGGATTATCACATTGTTCGCCTAGTTTCTCATATTTTTCGCCTGATTTATCATATCGTTCGTCTTTTTATTATATCGTTCGTCTGTTTTATCATATCGTTCGCCTGGTTTATCATGTTGTTTGCATGGTTTATCATAATTATTTGCCTGGTTTCTCATATTGTTCGCCTGGTTTTTCATATTGTTTGTCTGGCTTCTCATATGGTTTGCCTGGTTTCTCATATTGTTCGCGTGATTTCTCATATTGTTCGCGTTGTTTATAATATTGTTCGTCTGGTTTCTCATATTGTTCGCCTGGTTTATTATAGCATTTGACTAGTTTATCATATCGTTTGCCAGGTTCATCATATAGTTCGCCAGGCTCATCATATTGTTCGCCTGATTTCTCATATCGTTTGCATAGTTTCTCATATTTTTTGCCTTGTTTCTCATATTGTTTGCTTGGTTTTTTCGCATGGTTCACCTGGTTTCTCAAAATGTTTGCCTGGTTTATCATTTTGTTCGCCTGGCTTCTTATATTGTTCGCGTGGTTTATAATATTATTCGTCTGGTTTCTTATATCGTTCGCCTGATTTATCATATTTGTTCGCCTGGTTCATCACACAGTTCACTAGGTTCACATTATTGTTCGCCTAGTTTTCATATTGTTTGCCTGGTTTCCCATATTGTTTGCCTGGTTTATCATATAGTTCGGTTTGCTTATCATAATTGTTCACCTAGTTTCTCATATTCTTCAGTTGGTCTATCATATCATCTCCTAGGTTATTAATATCATTCACCTTGTTTACTAAATCGTCTCCTTGTTTATCACGCGTATACCAACGTTCATATGAACATCTCAGTGTTAGAAGAATATATGAATAAACTTTTTCAGTTCTCATTCATTATTAAAAGTATCCTTTCTTTTGGTATGTCTAACGTGAAATAGTGCTAAGTGGTGAATTTATTTTTCTTTGGCCAAGAGTGTGTTTTGTTTTTCTTTTGTAATATATCCTGTTCGTAGCGAGTGGAATGGTTTTGAGCAAGCAATCCGGATAACTACATCGTTTAAAAATATCCATGAAACAAATAGGCTGTCTTTGAGTGATTCGCTCATTCATTGTCATTGTTTGTTGTTTCATAGTCTGGATGCTCGTATGACATGGCCACTTTTTGTCGATCTGCTCTGCATTTTGTGGTTTTCACGAGACGTGTTTTTGTGTTTCCATTGAGTTGTGTTGGGAGATCAAACGTCATATATTTATTATAGTTTGCGTACATTTGTACACAACCTTGCATGCTAAACAGACATTAGCCTGAAAAGTTTAATAAACGAGACAAAGCATATCTTTCTTTTGCTATCTTGTTTCATACAAGAACTTCATGAATGAAATCCCAGAACACACGACTCTCATTCACTACATGCCAAATATGATGAGTTGGCAACGTCCAAAACTATTCTCCTTACGTAGCTTTACAAATTACACTAAAATCAGAACCGATTTCTGTCACTAATAAATCTTACGTAACGAATCCTAATAAGCCTTTGATAAGTCAAAGATACAAGAGTAATTACAAGTTTCTGGGCAATGTATGCCTCCTGTCAACTACCATTACCGTCGCAGACGACCTCTTTTTCAAATGACGCACATCACGATTATGTCAATACTTAGTGGTCACGATCGGTAAGTTTGCTTTTGTTATATTTTTGTCGGTCCTTTTTTTCCTATTTTAACTTTTCGGTCAATTGATTACAATGTAAACATGCAACTATCGTCTTTTTCAATTTTTCCTTTTCCTTCAAATGACGTACAGCGTAAGCATGCAACTATCTGCCAGCTATATTGTCACATGGAATATTTTGTCAAAATCAGATTCCTTTTTTAGCATATCCGTCCCTAGGTGGTTATGTACTGATTCCTCGAACATTCACACGGAAACTAAATATGAATGGCATGCTTTGACATGCTAAGTCTAAAACAATTCTTTGTTGAACGCACATTACAACGAGGAAGAAGACGTTCGTTGATCCTCATGGACACAAAGGATATTCATTGACGTCAGATGGGGTAAAAAATGAACGGACAAGAAATGAGTGTTCGTTTGGGTGCTTGGAATACTGGGACTTGGGATACCTAAGATTTTGGCGTAAAATATGCCAAAGCCTCGTGCACAAAAGCAGAAGGGCAACATAGTCGAAATATGTTGAAACAAGAGCCCCAGGGGGCACAACGCTCACCTGATACCCATGCACGCTCTAATTGACATACTGACATTGAATACTGATAGTGCCAGTACCAGGATTTTAGCCCACAACCTTTCTAAAAAGATTTTTGCTGGATGCAGACAAGTTTTTTTTTTCAGACAACCTTTAAAAGTACAAACAAGAGAAAATAGTCACATTTCAAAACAACAACTTTTTTACTGATTTGAAAAGATGGATTATGCGATCCAAAGTCATATGCCCAGCTAGTATAGTTCGATTATGCAACATCAAAAATAAAATCATTTTGTAAAATTCCACATTAATGTGCAACAGAAACAGATTAAAACAATGAAATGATTTCATAAATTAAGTTTATTTAAAATTGAACACCAAACCTTTCATTATTAATAGCTAGTATGCCAGAAAATAATAAAGCCTGTGTTTGTGAAACACGAATGCCCCGCGGTAGCATCTTTGTTGGTATAAACACCATTTTCTGTTAAGTATGTGAGAGGTCATGGTCAGAGCAATGTTGGTATCAATGGAAAGATCTTGTCACAAAGAATACACATGTACAATATGAAAGCCCTATCACTAACCATTCAAAAGTTATGCCCAATGTTAAAGTTTTTGAAAAGTAGGTCAAAGGTCAAGGTCAAGGTCACGAGGTCAAAAATTTTGGTATCAATGGAAAGGTATTGTCACAAGGAATAAACATGTGAAATATGAAAGCTCTACCACCTTCCATTCAAAAGTTATGCCAATGTAAAGTTTTTCGGACAAACAGACAGACGGACAGGCCAAAAACTATATGCCCCCGTATCTTTGATTCCGGAAGCATAAAAAACAAAGACTTTTCGGTTTTGCCTTTATTCATATTAAATTATACAGAAATCTATGAATGAGAGCTTTTGAATAGTATTGATTTCATCTTAATACATGTAACGTAGTCAAAATCGTGTTAATCCAATTAACACAGACAAGTTGTTAGCGGACAATATTAATTCAAGTGAGTTGTGCAGAAATTGAGCCAATTTATTTTCCAAACAGCAGTGTACGGTGTATCAAACCTCATGACCCAGTGAAGCCACTTGGACAAATTATTTTCGGTAAATATGCTGAAATGCGGCGCTTGGAAATGTATTTTTAGCATATTGAATCAATAGTCATGATAAATTTAACTTCGAACTTGATCTTGTCTTTTATGCAATCTACAGATAGGTTTGAAAATATGCAAAATTCGGAACATTTTCGATGAGGACGCAGAGTTCCTGTAAAAAAAGTGAAATTTGCGAAAAAAAGGACATGCATGACCCCCCCCCCCCCCCTTTTTCTTTACATTTTATGCGTGCCAAAGTTTCGCAATCAAAAAAGACAAATTTTACAGACTTCCGGGCATTTAAAGTCAGTCAAAATTTTTAGTGTGCACCTTTTTATTTCCTGTAGTTACCCCTACTAAAGGGGCAAGGAAGTATTGAGCCAATCAAATCTGTAACAGAAGATATATGGCGACTATGTTTACCATAGATACAGAAATAAGACAGAGAAAATCATCATTAAATAGGGAAATTGTTCTGAAATATGCATGTATGAAAAAAAAGCAATCCAAGGAATGCTTGTGTCGCCTGCGTAGCGGATTTTTTTTTTTATTGAAATTAGGTCAAATATCAAGGGCAAGGTCACTAGGTTAAAAATTATGGAATGTTTAGAAAGGTCTTTTCATAAGGAATACAAATGTGAAATATCAAAGCCCTATCACTTACCACTCAAAAGATATAACAAATCATAGATTTGTTGAAAAGTAGGTCAAATATATAGGGCAAGTGCACGAGGTAAAAAATGATGGTATGTGAAGAAAGGTCTTGTCACATGGAATGCACATGTGAAATATCAAAGCCTATCACTCAGCAATCAAAAGAAATAGCCAATCTAAGATTTTTTGAAAAGTAGGTCAAATATCTAGGTCAAGGTCATGAGGTCAAAAGTTATGATATGTGTAGAAAGGCCTTGTCACAAGAAGGAATACACATATGAAATATCAAAGCTCTATCACTTACCAATCAAAAGATATCGCAAATCTTAATTTTTTTGAAAAGTAGGTCAAATATCTAGGTCAAGGTCATGAGGTCAAAATTATGGTATGTGTAGAAAGGTATTGTCAAAAGGAATACACAAGAGAAATATCAAAGCCCTATCACTTGCCAATCAATAGATATAGCCAATCTTGGTTTTTTTTTAAAAAGTAGGTCAAATATCTAGGTCAAGGTCATAAGGTTAAAAAATATAGTATGTGAAAAAAGGGCTTGTCACAAGAAATACACATGTGAAATATCAAAGCCCTATCACTTACCAATCAAAAGATATAGCCAATCTTAGATTTTTTGAAAAGTAGGTCAAATATCTAGGTCAAGGTCACGAGGTTAAAAAATATGGTTTGCGTAGAAAGGTCTTGTCACAAAGATTACACATGTGAAATATCAAAGCCCTATCACTTGCCAATCAAGAGATATAGCCAATATTAGATTTTTAGAAAAGTAGGTCAAATATCTAGATCAAGGTCACAAGGTCAAACATTATATGTGTAGAAAGGTCTAACCACAAGGAATACACATGTGAAATATCAAAGCCCTATCACTAATCAATCAAGAGATATAGCCAATATTAGATTTTTAGAAAAGTAGGTCAAATATCTAGGTCAAGGTCACAAGGTCAAAAATAATGATATGTGTATAAAGGTCTTGTCACAAGGAATACACATGTGAAATATCAAAGCCCTATCACTTACCAATCAAAAGTTATGGGGTGTGACACCCAAGTGTGACAGACAGACGGACAGACGGAGGGACGGACAGACGAACAACGGACAAAGTGATCCCTAAGTGTCGCTGTGCTTCGCAGGCGACACAAAAAGTCAACATCTTAAAAATAAATTCAGAGTATAATTGATAGCGTATGTGGCCAAGTTGATTCGAAGTATGAAAATAAGTACACAAAGCCAAACTAGCTATAGCTTGTCTTATTTAAAAAATCATTAAAAATCTTAAAAGTTGATATTTTGACAAATTTCTTTCACAGTTTCATTTCTAGCGATAAATATAAAGAGAAAAAGAGAAAAAAAACTGAAAAAGGGAAAAAAAATTGTTGGGGTCCCGCCGGGGTTTGAAGCCACTCCCCATGGGTCCATTGGGCATGGAAAACATACATTATACCTATGTACAATCTTAAAAAATATTCCTTAAAAATCCAAAAGTGGATATCTTGACATAATTCTTTCACTTTTAGGGTACCATGCATGAGTACCTCATACCTACAAATTGTCATGACAATCTGAAGAGTGGTTATAGAAAAGAAGCAGAAAATGTATGAAAATCACCCCCCCCCCCCTCCTTCCTTTTTACATAAGAAAAAAATTCATAAAAAATCAAAAAAAATAAAATTTAAGCATAAAATACATATCAAAGCATTAAGTAAGTTAAATATGATAAATATGTAGTAAATGAGTGTGTAAAATCATACACTTATTGAGTTATTTAAAGAAATAGTGCAAAAATGTGCATTTCTGACTAAGTCCGAAAAGACGTCAAAAACGCGTCAAAAATTTGACTTCGAAGTGGAACCAAAAATAACAACACTTCTTAAGACATCTCTCTAGATCATCCTGATGCTTTCGGTTTGTCGATACATGCTTCGGTTCTGAAGAAGAAGTTTGTCAAAGGAGGGTACCCCCCGTGACCTACTTTTGGCTGTGGTGGCGCCACCTGTTGACAGATCCGGACGAAAAACAACAACACTTGTAGGGGACCATGAGTACTTCATACCTACCAAGTTTCATCAAAATCCCTTCAGCCGTTCTGGAGAAGAAGTTTAAAATGTGAAAAGTTTACGACGACGGACGACGACGGACGACGACGGACGACGACGACGACGACGACGACGACGGACGACGGACGACAGACGCAGCACTATGACAATAGCTCACTTGAGCCTATGGCTCAGGTGAGCTAAAAAAACCAATGTGTTCCGGTAAGCACAAATTAATGTCTTGAACATCCTGTGAACGAACAAAAAATTCCAAGATAGATGATGATTATACTTTCTATCTATTCGTCACTGTGGTTTCTCCGTACGCACATTTTAGAATCAAAATTTTAAATAGCACCAATGAGACCAGTGTGCCCAACTGCGATCAAAACCTGTTTAGGACTAAATCTTATTTTTATTACCACCACCCCCATCCCTACCCAACTTTCATCTCTTGATTCCGCTGTGATAAAATATAGAGTAAATCAGAATCAATTAGTGTCTAACGGTAAATCAAGCATAAATAGACGATATCAATAACACAATATCAGAAAACGGTGCAGTTTTGCACAAATTTTGAAAGGTACTTCATTTATACCTTGATAAATATCGATTTTGTACTCAAGTAAAAAGAAAAAGCTCTTAAATAATGTCAGACGAATGACACTGCACTTGAGATTGCACAGCATTAGTTCGACTATTCACATTGTTCATATCACCATACATTACTTGAGGATTTATTTGCATCCCAAGACATTTAGATATGCAGACTTTCAGGGTGTACTTTTCAGATGAAAATTAATCCATTTTATACAATGCACTATATATCAGGTCATGAAGGAATTAAACAGAGTATTTCTTGGGAAGAACTTTTGTATCAATTAGCCTAAATCGAAACGCACAGAGCGTAGCGTCTCCGTAGCAACAAAAAATATTTTGTTGGTTAAAATACCTTTAATTAAAACTTGATCAGAGACATAATTCACTAATAACTATTAGTTAGATGACAGCAACCTTGGCTTATGACCCCTTACTTTGAAACCCTCGTCTTCGGTTGTTCAAATGCATTGTCTTGAGACAATTCGAAGAAAATTGTGGAAGATAGTGAGTTGACGAAGTTTTCACATTCATTACCGTTGGCCGTTTGACTTGTCAGATCAGAAATGGAAAATTGGCAACAGTTTTGCAACATTTCATGTAACTTTTTTCTATAGTGACGTTGGCATTTTACCCCTATCACTGAAGATCTATCAAAGTTGAATAAACATCCAAAGCCTGCACTGTGATTTTTTTTTTTTTTTTTGGTGCAAAATTCGTTACAGTATAAAATGTGCACTTTGTTGTTCTAAGGAACAATCAAGACTTCTTTATATTGCTCCATCAGAAAGTATACATACGTACATAATCAATTTGATGCAAGTTTTATAACTTTTGCCCATCGAATATTCATATGCATTGAATCATTACTCGAATATATAATATAGCATCAAATGTTTTTGTTATGTATAAAATAACAGACTACAACAAAATGAAAAGACAATAAACTTTACGACGAATATTTTATTAATGTCAATAAACGACATTTATACATTTATTGTATAATAATCACAGCTCTTGAGTCTTTGATGAATGTGTCAGTGATGAAATAAATACATGTTTTTAAGATGACGAAATTGCACGATGTGTCTTCCTCACACTACAACCAGAGATTCGCTGACCGGCATGCTGATTACACCAGTAATAATAGGGACGCTCTTTCCATCTTTCAAGACGAAAACCTGCAGTGCGAAAGCATGCCATCAGAATCCTCTCAGAATCGTAAAAAATAATCCTTATGGTCTTTTACATCTTCAATTTGAATGAAGTTATCATGAATCATATCAACGTTACATGCTTATAGATAAAATGAATGTCAATTTCTGTTCAGAATAGTCCTATCAGAACGATTGGAATCGATCGTGGAAAATGAGTGCAACCAATAATTTGCACTAGTACAGTAAGACTTTGTATATACATAGGCGATGCATTCAAAATATTTTAGTTACATCATTGCATAAGCTATGAAAGAGAGCAAGAATCGCTTGTAAATTATCGCTGGTATGGTAATATTACAAGGTCATTTAGTTAGTGTAGAATTCTTTTTCGGTACCTCGGCACGTTAAACTTCGTTTTACGGCCGATTTGCCGTCAAGTACCTAACTTATATTTTTTTGTAATGTTGGTGGAAAATAAGTGAAGACGACCGTCTGTGTGATCGGAACATTAAATCAAATGAAATACTTCATTAAACTTAAATTCTTTTTCTACTAATGAATTTGCAATTCTGAGAAAAATATTTCTTCATTTTCTGTGAAAAAAATGGCGACTTCGTTTCATTCATTCTATCTTTAATTTTAATTCTATTTAGTTTTAAGTCTAGAGAATTTAAGAAAATTTATAGGTAACAAATTCATTGCACTATGAGCATGATTTGAATATTATCATGTATCATACTGAAACGTCATCAGTCCTAACCCTCTAGCGCCGATCCCCTGGGTCGGTCAAAAAGTCAATGTCAATAAAATCGAAAAATTATTTTTCGAATATCCGTTCTAAAACAGAAGTAATCTCGGGTTTGAAACATTCCCTTTCCCGGCCGAAATTCCAGGTTAACGTGTTTTAAACGTAGGTCAAAGTCAAGGTCAAAGTATAAGTATCAAATGAAAGCTATGGTCATGAATCTACATGTGAAATATCAAAGCCCAACCCCGTATAGTTCAGGAGAACGGTCCAGGTTGATGTTTTTGTAATAAGTCAAAGGTCACTATTTCCAAAGTCATGGTACCAATTTTAAGCTCTGGTCTTGAAGAATCCACATGTGGAATATCAAAGCTCTACCTCTTTTTTTTTTTAAAGCTCTACCTCATAGAAATATAGCATAGGTTAAAGTTTTTTAATAGTAGGTCAAAGGTCAAAGTCACTATGTCAAAAGTCATGGTAAATAAAACCTGTGTTTGTGAAACATCTTTGTTACTATAAACACAATTTTTTGTTAACTAGGTGAAAGGTCAAGGTCAAAAGGTAAAAAATGTTGATATCAATGGAAAAATTTTGTGACAAGGAATACACATTTCAATTCCAAGCCATATCACTCACCATTCAAAAGTTATGCCCTATGTTAAAGTTTTTGAAAAGTAGGTCAAAGGTCAAGGTCACGAGGTTAAAAAATTTTGGTATCAATGGAAAGGTCTTGTCACAAGAAATAGACATGTGAAATATGAAAGCCCTATCTCTTACCATTCAAAAGTTATGTCCAATGTTAAATGTTTGCCACAGACAGACAATCAGATGGACAGACCATAAACTACATGCCCCGGGACATAAAAATGCAAGCTCTGGTCATGACGCACCTACATGTGACATATGAAAGTTCTACCTCTTATAGATCATGAGATATTGCCAAGGTTTAGGTTATTCAAAAATAGGTAAAAGGTCAAGGTCACTAAGTCAAAAGTCATGGTATCAAATGAATGATCTGGTCATGAGGATTCTATATTTGAAATATCTAAGTTCTAACCCCTACAGGTCAGGAGATATGGCCCAGGTTATACTTTTTAAAGAATGGATAAGGATTACTGTTTTATTTTGTTTTGATTTGTTTTGTTTTTTCACCTTTTAAATTTCAAAAATCAAAATTTCAATTTTGAAAAATTCAGAATAGTAATTTATAACAGAACAATGGGCGGGACTCTTAATTGGTTAGTACAATCAGGTCATTTTCTTATGTTTTACAAAGCACCTTATGTTCTCAAACGCTCATTACCTGATCACATAATGATTAAACTAATTAATGTAATTAACAGACTGTCGTTCCAACTTCAGCAGGATCTTGCCTGTTCTAAATCAGTCTCCGTACGAGCCTATACTTCGCCCGTTTAATCTAGTTAATGTCTGCTATATGCAGGATTAACCACACCAAAGTTCAGTGCAAACTCAGTTACAAAGCTGCAATCTTAATTCATGCATGCTGGTTCATAAAATACAGACCGTTTTACCACGGCTGATGGCAAATGTCAGGATCTTCATACACAGAAAACATCAGGCACCTTTTATTTTTTACTTTGTTAGGAAAACAGACCACTAATTAGTAAGTCATCTACTAGTATGCATGTTAAGATGCACATGATAACACTTCATAAATCATAAAATGTAATTTAGAGAATAAATATTAGAAGCAAATACATGTATTATGATATGATAACTCATTACAAATAAATGTAGTTGGGCGATTGTTTTACTGTATTTTTCAGGTAGAAATATGATTTCAATTCATTTTGAATTTATTTTTGGAAAATAATTATTGAAATACAGAGCAATATGCATTTGTGTAGGATATCAAAGTCCCTGCTGAATTTGAGAAATCTTTTCGAATAAATGTACTTTTAATATTAATTATTATTTATTAGAATATCCATCTCATTAATCAATGTAAACAAGTAATGTCATAACAGAGTAAAAAAATACATTTCACACACAAATCAAGTCATTAGTTTTTACGATTCAAATTTCGATTCAGAGATTGATATGCATGCATATATGAATGTTCTATTCAAACACAAAACCATGCGTAGTAGTTTATAATTGATTACTGTTTCAGAAATCGTCCTGGTTTTTCTTTTTGACGTTAGCTATCGGCTCTACGTCAGTACAAGGCATACTGATTATGCCGGTTATAATGGGAATACTCTTACCCTGTCTCAGTATATAAACCTGCCAATTATCGTTATGCATGTGAAAATGATGTGAAAAAGAGCTAGTCCTAAAGGGTAAATATCAGGTGACAATGTATAAAAGTGTAACATGAAAAGAATAAGGCAAGTTCATTATTCCCTTTTTGAAGACATTTAGAATGTAAATTTAAGACTGATAGTAGATGTATTATGATGTTTGAGTTTGGTAACATTTTCTTCTTTTTTTCTAACTCACATATTGTGATATTTATAACTTTCATGTTAGCAGATTGACAACCTTTGCTATGAAAACTTTAATTGCCTTGTGTTTTGATTGATGGACATTCTTTGGATAGAAAACCTTTTCTTGAGGTGATTAATGTGGCAATTCATCAAAAATCTGAATTCTAAAACTTTACAGAGGGGAAAAACTTTTCACCAAGAAAGAAAATACACCAAAGCCGAAGTGCTTGTTAACATCCCATTCATAAATCAAATTACGATGAGATTTTCATGTATGCTGTAAACCTTCACCAGAGAAATACATGGAAAACTCAGAAATTCCCCTTATACCCATATATTAGTGCATAATAACATATACAATAGAACGTACCTTGACATTGTCAGATATGCCCTTGTCACTCTGACATTCCACGTACGTCTCAAATGCATAGTTCAGACCTGGAACTAACATGGGCACCTGAAATATTAATGAATTAGTGCATCATTTAATATTACCATGAGCATTATTCACATAAAGCATACTGACGTCTGAATTACCTTGAGAATTACCTCAATCTTATTTTTTATCCTTATTTGATTTATGGTAAAAATTCTGACAGATTTTTTTGGTAAAGTTAGCAAATCAATTAAAGTTGATAAAATTTTTCATTAAATGTTGCTTCAAAAATATGAATGGAACAGAGAAAATGATTGTGGAAAAGACTTAAGAATCTATTCCTCTTAAATCTTAAATTTCAAAAAATAAAACCCAATTAAAAAAAAATAACAAAAACTTAATTATACATAATAAATGTCTCATTACCTCGATAAATGAGTTTTTGAAGGCGTACAGTTTGTCATCGTACTGAAATGTGATGAGGAGATTGGTGGACGGATTGCTGAGAGATGTGTTTTGTAGATTTACGGTGAGCTTAAACATAGGTCCTATGCCCTGTACCTGAAATACATACAAGTCACTATAGAAACACAATATAAACGTACAACAATCAAAACTCTTGGTGTAAAGATAAATGTACTGAAATACAACATAAATGAGAAAAACAGAATTGTTAAAGAACAGGTATGGCTATGTCACCTGTAGCATGTTTTACCATAAAAATATGTTTGACCTTGACCTTTCAAGTGACCTTGACCCTCATTGGATATCAAGTCTCATCATACTTGACCATCCCTACAATTTCGATGGAAGTAAAATGCATCTTGCAGGCGACCTTGACCCTCATTAGGTGTTTTAAAGTCTCATTTAATGATAAATTAAATTTTGAATTTTTGACCATCCCTGCAATACTGATGGAAGTATGATGCATATCAATAAGTTATAGCCACTTATGTGTTAGAATTTGACAACCAGACAGACGGACAGATCACTAGACGCAGGAGAGAGAGATCTCTAAGGTTGCCTATGCATTGTAAATGACATAAAATGTTTATGGGTACAAACAGTACGCTGGGTCTAATTATTATTCTAATATGACTTGAAATTTTCTCCCTATATGTACTATAGAACTCGCCTGGAGTAAAATCTCCAACAAACTTCCAGTGCGCTAAGCTCCGCCCATTCACGTGCCATATTAGAATAGAAATAACACCTAGCTAGCCGTGATTCATTGTCCAGTAATTCCACTCGTCATATCAACCAATCAAATTATCACCTCGCCGCTTCACGGCTCAGTGATAATTTGATTGGTTCATGCGACTCGTGGAATTACTGGACAATAAACCATGGCTAGCTAGTTGTTATTTCTTAAATAACACAACATAGCTCGCCCATGGGTGTTTGCTGGTAAATACATGTAGCAACTGAAAATTCTGTTACTCTGAGGTCAAGGTCATTAGGTCAAAGTCATGGCATCAAGTGAAAATGCTGGTCATGAGGAATATACATGTGAAAATTTATCAAAGACCTACCTCATATAGTATCTTACAAACATATTGTCCATTTTAAAGTTTTTAAAAAAGAGATCAAAAGTCAAAGTCACTAAATCAAAAGTAATAGTAGTGAAATGAAAGCTCTGATTATGAGGAATCTACATATGAAATATGAAAACCCATATAGTTCATGAGATGTAACCCATTATAATTTTTTTAAAGCTGGTCAAAGGTAAAGGTCATTAATCAAAAGTCATGGTATCAAATGAAATTTCTGGGCCCAGCACCATAAACTAATAGTTGACTTTTAAAAGTCTAAATTTCAATTTTCTTTTGTCTCGTTATAAGATTTGTGATGACTATAAATTATTCAAACAATGTTTCTATTTTCAGAGTAGAATAGAATGGATGAACTCAGTATTCTAAATTTTCACTGATTTGTTATATATCGTATTTTGAGAATTTGACTTAAGTCAATTCTTAGTTTATGGTGCTGGGTCCTGGTCATGAGGAATCTACATCTCATGAGATATGGTCCATTTAAAGTTATAAAAAGAAGACAAAATGTATAGGTCAAGGTCACTAGAATATAAGTAGTGGTATCAAATGAAAGCTCTGGAACCGGGTGGAGGGACTGTGTGGATGCCTTATGTGCCACCTGGCACGAAGAGGATTAAGTAAGTATCAAATGAAAGCTCTGGTCATGAGGAATTTACATTTGAAATATCAAAACCCTAGTAGTGCATGAGCTGTGACCAAGATTAAAGTTTTTGACTGGATGTGGACTCGAATAGGGACAAAGACTCAAACAATTTGTCCACGCAAGCTAAAAATTGGTATACATGTATAAACTAACAGAATGGGAAGTCAAGTCAACTTACCGTAGCATTAAGCTTAAGTGGTTCCTGGGGGTCAGATGATATGGGGTTCATCCTGTTCTCCAAAGACTTCACATACTCCCTCGCTGTGTTCAACCGCAACAAGTACAAGTCCCTCTGGAATGTCCGGTGCATTGCTGTAATAGTTTGGTATAAATTATTTTCAGAGGTACTCTTACCATACTTCTACTACAAATATTCAATATTGTAAGTCAAATAATCTGAAAACAGCTCACATATAATGCTTTTTCTCATACATGTGTACATACTTATATTTGCTGGATTAATATTTATATTGTACCCATTCAAGACAACTCTAAATTAAAAAGTAAGTCAGATCTGCTAATTTATGATTACACTATTAAGTGATTTTTTTCCAATTTTTTTTTAAGTAAATAATATTTTTGTATCCAAATTATTGAGAGAAAGTGTAGATAAGTGCAACATTATGATGTGCAATTTTTATGAAGGCTAGGTACAGTGGTACTGTATAATGTACACATTTAACACAATTTAAAAAATAATTCCACTATATTTTTCAACATTGCGCTAAATGTGTACATTATACAGTACCTAGCCATCATAAAAATTGCTCATCATAATGTTGCACTTATCTACACTTTCTCAACAATTTGGATACAAAAATATTATTTACTTTAATTTTATAGAATATTGAAAAGGAAAATAATACTGGAAAAATCTGGAAAAATTAGAAGTGATGTTGCCTTGAAAAGATTCCATTCTCCAACAAAGATAGGTCACAATAACCACAGTTCATTTGAACTGAAATAACAATATTGTATCTGTAGATTAAATAACGGATGCAGCTCGGTGCAAACGTGAATTTTAGTTATAAATCCTTAAGCTTTAAGAGCATCTAGACGTAATACTGATTGATTCCTTGTATGGTAGAGATTAGTAAGCTGTATATGTCAAACCAAATGGGAGCTTTCTTTTTCAAAGCGTTCAAATCTTTTTGTTTTGTATTTTACCTTTTTCTCTGCATTTAGTAAATACTAGTAAAATTTACTTTAATTTTCTTATAATATCATAACATGTTACCTATGATACCTTACTTGGGCTTGAATCTCTGTTTAAAATATGTCGTTCATAAAAAAAAACGTGTATCAGGGTTTATATACTGGGGTGACAGACTTTTAAGAGAGATTCAAGCCCCTGTGATCTACTCTGTCACTTATATGATTATTTTATTTGTGTATTAATTAATATTCATTAATATAATTTTGTTTTCAGTTAATTTCATTCAGGTACTTTTTAATTTTTATCCATATCAATAACTCAGAGCTCATTATCAAGTACAGTTACTGAATTAACCTGTATGATCATAGACAAGAGCTCTGACTGATAAGCCTATATCGGATAATCAAATAGCTAAGCCTATTGCCGAGCATGTTTGTAGAATTAAATCTTGTACAAAGATCAAGAGGGGAATTATTACTGCAGGCATATCCATACAAAGGACATACGGTCAACGTATTAATTAATGACTGCATATAGCTAACACACCGATACCGCTAGCAACTTTTAATGAAAAAAGTATATGATGACGAACACTGAGATTATTCCATATTTCCATCAATTTTCTGACAACGTAACAAATCTGATCGCATATTAATTAAAAATTTGTCAGGTTTCTATCATCCTTGTTGATATCCTAGATGCATCTTTTGTCATGGAGATAGAGTATTTTGATATAACATGATATCGTTTATGAGCAATATTAAATAAAAGAGTTTACACAGACTGTTGTTCTGTTTTCAATTTGATGACAGATGATTCTTTTTCATCAGGGACTTACGTCAGGTCAATGACAAAGAGTGTTTGGAAACAAATTAGAATTACCAGAAGCTATTTTACTTTTTTTTTTGTTTTTTGTTTTTGGCTATTTCTAAATCATTTTTGTGGGGGTGGTGTTTCTTTTTTTTTTTTTTAGCTTTTTGTTATTATCTTCTTTAACTTATTTGTTTTGTTTCAGTTCTTTCTTAGCTTATATTTTAAGGATCATGGGGTCATTACCTTTACATGCAACAATAAAATTGATAAAATTTTCAATGAAGTGATAAACTTGTGAATAGAAAACAATTCTATTATGTCATCTTATTGCATGCATCTACATACAAAAACTACTTTGAAGTACAATTTTTAAAAATCTTCAGTATTTTACTTGAGGAGACAATGACAATGTTTGCAATTGTAATAAACTGTTCTCAATAGGTTATTACAAAATTAAACACAAACCGTGCATTTTTGAAAGCATGTTTTCATCTTGTATCTTTAACATGGTTCAAAAGAAGTGACATCAGCCTGAGTTTACGGAAGTTCAGCCGCCCTTCTCTTTTGACCTTAATTTCAACTTTGGTTTATCAACTTCAGCATCCATGATTAATCTTCTATTCAAATAAAGCCATGCAATAATCAATCAATGATCTTCTTATTGAAAATTCCCTATGCATGTCTTATGACCTTGACCTTTACCCTTTTCATGTAGTGGATTTTGTATAGCTATGGTTTCCAGATTGTTTATAATGAACAAAATGATTCTTTAAAACACTTTTAAAACTTGTGATTTGACCTTGAGAATAAGTAAACTGAAGAAAACATGCAAAAAATACTTTCTGTATTTCATAAACTGTAGGACTATTTCATTTCCTTGATCAACATCGTACATGTACTTTAATTGATGGGACTGTATTATATAAGTAAACATTGATTAATTTTGATGTCTAAAACTATTTCTCTTATGAGACCTGTGGACATATTTTAAGACTTGATCCCTGACCTATGAATTCTGAACAGAATATCTTGGTCACATACGGAATTATCCCGTAGTCACAACATATCCATCTATAACCTGCTTGTAAAGTGCACTTGCACCATCTCAGATTATTGTCATTAAGGGAAAGATGCTCTTAGACTTTTGATCCCATCAAACTTACATGATTACATACGTCTGCCGTTGAAAAATCATCAGGGATAATTACGGCTTATTACCATCAATCTGGACGATAACTAAGTATACTTCACCATCAATTAGCCATGGATGGTCAAAGACATACGATAGTTAAATAATTCAATTCCTTATTATGCTATTACATTAAGACTTATAGTATAGGTTTTTAATGGACTTCTTTAACCCTGAGAATTCTCATTCCATGCCCCTTTAACCTAAATCATGCATATCAGGGCATTATGAGAAAAGCCACACAGACCATGCAGGCTTGAGCTTGATAGGTTTTACTGACAGGTTTATTCACAATGGAACCAAAACTATTTTCTGAAATTATTCAATGAATAACTTCGTATCGTGTATTGTTCTTATACAAGTGGAGCTTGGCTATTGGCATATGATGTACTTTATAGGATAGGGAAAAATACATTGCACCATTTAACTTTGAAATGGTAAATCTAAGAAAAGAGCATAATTAATAATAATTTAATTTCCTATTTAATGCTGTAATTATTCATATGAATGCAATATCATCTCCATATTTTCATAACCACTTGGGAGTTTTAAATACATCATGTTTAAATAATTCTAAAATGGATTCAGTCAAGGATTTGAATCTTTATGGGTTTCTCATGCCTCTGACCTTTTATCTCAAAGAATCAATTTAATTTTACTATACCCTTTGGTATCTTTAAATGAGGATTCAATTCGGTAGGTGGAAAACATTTTCAATTAAACATTGCTCAACAAACCTGACCTTTGAAAATACAAAAGTTAAGTTTTTTATGAAATTTTATAGTTGCGGTTCAGGATAATATGCAGGAAATGAAGCCCATTTCATATTATAAGTCAAATGTCAATCACAGAAGCTAAACATAGGTATAATCATAGATTACAATGCTCACCTCGCAGCAGCATGGTCGTCATGGTAACAAAATTCAGTTAATCATTTTTCAAAGCAATAAAGTCAATCACAATAGGTAATCTTGAGGAAGTTTTACAAAATATAAATTCTGCTCATTATCTTGCATTTGTACAAGTCTATATGCTTAAAATTTGTAATTGTTTGCAAAATTATACCATATTGGCTTTAAAATTAAAATATTTGAAGTGGAAAACTAAGGTCAAGGTCAATCTATGAAAGTTTGATCAACAATACATCCAATATGTAAATTTGGTACATATGCCACTGATTCTTTGTTCAATATTTCATTCTGAAATTTAAAAAAATCCAATCATAAAATAATTCATTGAATTCCTGGACTAGAAAACATGACGTTGCTACAGTTGCTTGAGATGCATGAAATAGGTAGAATTAGGTAGAATTCAATGCAAGAAAACTTCCTGGAAAAACCAATACAATATATATCCCCCTTTTCTGTCATCATGTACATTCACGAGATGCTCCTTGCAATATTCTCAAAATGCAGACAGGAAATATAGAAGACTTTTATTTTCAAAGTCAAGGGTGAAGGTCATTGTCAGACCTTCTAGAAATTATAGTCTTACTTCATGTGAAATGTCAATTTGAGACTTACTCAAATACTCTTATTTAGACTTTTATTAGGTCACAGTCTTGGTTTGTTCAAGGGTCAAGGTCAAATCATAAACTTGTATATGTATTCAGTTTCTCATATCAAGGTCTATCTTCATATATATGCACAACTAATATAATTTCCTGGGATGAAAATATTGAAAGAAACGTGGACATTTCACATGAAAACGCTCGTGACGTAACAATGCATAAGATCTAAAGAAACATGCAAACTGAACCCGCCTAGAAAAAAGCCATTTCAGAAAATAATAATGAATCAGACAATTGCGGTGCATATGTATAGAGTTAATGTCATAATTTGTGTTTTGTTACGGGTATGCAACACACAGCAAGTGCATTTATCGCATGAAATGTGCATGATATTGCCCAGGTTAATGTTTTTCAAAAGTAGGTACAAATTTCAAGATCATGGTTATTAGATCAAAAGTCCAGTTCTCAAATGAAAGGTCTGGTCTTGAGGAATCCCCATGTGAAATATCAAAGTCCTGTCCCTTATACGTTATAGTTCATGAGTTATGGCCCATGTTAAAGTTTTTCAAAATTAGGTCAAACTCCAAGGTCAAGGTCACTAGGTCAAAAGTCAAGGTCCAAAATGAAAGGTCTGGTCTTGAGGAATTCACATGTGAAATATCAAAGCCATTCCCCTCATAGTTTATGAGATATAGCCCATGTTACAGTTTTTTTTTTTCAAAATTAGGTCAAACTCCAAGGTCAAGGTCACTAAGTCAAAAGTCAAGGTCCAAAATGAAAAGTCTGGTCTTGAGGAATCCACATATGAAATATCAAAGCCATTCCCCTCATAGTTCATGAGATATAGCCCATGTTACAGTTTTTTTCAAAATTAGGTCAAACTCCAAGGTCAAGGTCACTAGGTCAAAAGTCAAGGTCCAAAATGAAAGGTCTGGTCTTGAGGAATCCACATGTGAAATATCAAAGCCATTCCCCTCATAGTTCATGAGATATAGCCCATTTTAAAGTTTTTGTCCATGCAAACGATGCCGACAATGCTGATGGCGATGATCAGGCTATGACATTAGCTCCCGGGACATTTGTCACGGCTCGCTAAAGATCAGACTTAAACTCCAATTTGTTTTCCATTTTCCTAGAGAAGTATTGACAAATAGATATGAATTGCATAATTTGAATTTTACGATCATTATCTATATAGCTCTGAGGTAAAAAGTGTTTTGTCATATTGAAATTATGTCAAAAGTGTGACATATCACCATTTGTTGAACTTTTTAAACTTTGATCATACTTCATTTATCTAAATTAATGTACTCAAGGCAAAATACCTTAAACTTCATATTCTTGTTACTTTTTTAGAGAATATATGAAAAACAATGATCTAATGGTATAAAACAAAACCTAAACAAAAATTCTGCACATTAATAGAATGCTTCTATTCTTTACTTTTTGGTGTTTGTCACAAACCTAAAGATTATGGTCAGCAGCCATTTTTAAAGCCACTCCTACACTTACATGTATGTTTGGGAAAATATGTGCCATTTAAGGATAAATTGGGAAAACTCAGACCAAAGCTACTTCCTAAATCTAACACTCAAAAACTCATTCAATAAAAAGAGTTGGGTAATGTAAAGCACTCAAACTATCACTACATTCAATTTCTGAAGAAGATGTGTATTGCAAATAATTCATACTTCAAAACGAAAATTTTATGACTTTCAAATTGGGAATTTATACCTAGTATTTTTGGGAAAATATAGGCAAATTTTGACAGGGGAAACCACCTATATTCGGTGGTAAATTGGGTCAAAAAATCACTGGTCAGGAGCTACAAACAGAAAGGCCTTATCACAAAAATTACATGTGTGAAATATACATGTAAAAGTCTTGTCACTAATTATTCTAAAGTTATGACCAATTTTACAATTTTTGGGATTGAAAGACAGAAATGACAAACTCGACTTAATATTGCCATGTTTTCTAGAATGAAGGAAACAAAAGGATGAGCATGAACAACAATGATGTCTGCACATGGAATAAAACACTAAAGTTGTTACATGTAGTTCTCCTAGAGAGTGCGAATACACTGTATGTACCTCAATTGGCCTTAATCAGGAATGTGAAAAGGATATGTTTGAAAATTTATGGACAAGGATCAATGACAAAGAAAACTGTGTGTAAAACAGAAAATTTATGCAATGAAGGGAAAATTGGAAGTAAAATAATCATACAGTTTTGAAATTTGGATATACTTTCAGTAAAAACAAGTGAATATATCAGATAGCTAATTTCCCATTTTACCTGAAATTAACATTAATTCCAAGCTTGGTCTGAAACTTGGAATTGGAAATAAATGTTCCTTGAAGTTTTCTTTGCAATATGCTAAAATTTTCTTTCTCATTTTCTTTTCAAAACATGACACAAGACAAACTCAATAGAGAATTAATTTTTGTTTGCTCATTGTTTGTAGCTATAATATTTACTTATTTTGACGCAATCAAATATCGGATACCGGCAGGATGAAGGAAACTGACAGGCAAATAGAGATATGAACTAAAATCAACCATATTAAGACAGTGCTGACTCTGCTAAAATATGAATCCCATGAAAATAAGTATGTACACAATACTGTAATTCCTGACTTTATACATTCATTGTCCAATAAGTAAAAGCCCAAAACAAAACGGAACCACAACTGGTTTCTTTATATATCACTTTCCTTCTGCGGAGTAATATAACCATAAAGTGACCAATTCAAGTCCCTGTGCATTGTTGGTAGGAGTAAGAACTACTTACTGACGGCATTTTCTCTTTCCCTCATAGTCTGGTCCACAAACAGTTTGGTTTTCTTCGGTACGTTCAGCTTAGTATTCTGTGCCGCAGGGGGTCCCTGATGCTAGATCCTTCTCCTCAAACACGGCATTCCTCTTCAAAATCTTAATCATTAGACCACCACCTTAAAGATGATAACAGTCTCATTAAGTCCATATCAAACAAGGTTTAAAATTCAATTTGTTTCTGATTTATTATATCCAAAAAAAAAGATGTGCTTGTGAAGCCATGATGAGAAGAGATACTCATCATATTATCATTGTTTAAGGTAACAAAATTTTAGTAATAACAGAAAGAACTTTGAAATAATGAGCTCTACCACTGAAAATCATGAGGTAAGCCCAATCTTTACATAGAGAAGGTCAGATCTCAAAACATTTTCTCACATGCTGTTTGTTGAATACATACAGAGTTTCTATTTCATACTTTTTTTATGAAAGTCAGAATCACTATATTGGTCCAGTATGATAAATAATTATTTATTCAAAATGAGAAAAGTAGAATAATTGAGTTTTCCAAATTTTCAGTCACAGCTTAGCAAACAGAAAGGTAAAAGAATCTGGACATAATAGTGCATATATATAGTAAAACATACAATTTCATTTCAACATTTTCTTTATGTGAGTATGAGTGGCTACACAACTTCACTTGCAACGCCGGCGCCGGTACATTCCATTTTCTAACCATGACACAGTTAACTGGAAAAAAACATATTTATGTAACTTTGTTGAACTTACCCCTAAGAGTCATAATGAGTGTGCCGTCCTCTCTGCCGAATCGTCCAAACTTGAGTCCTGTGACGACGTCGTCTGTCTTTATGATGTTGACCAGGTATTTCTCCTTGTATATATGTACGTTACAGTTACTGAGTGCCACTATCACGGCTTTGAAGCCCTTGGGTTTGTAGTCTATAATCTCCATGGTGGTCATGCTGGCGGGTAGTTTTACGGTCCATAACTTCTTTCCCTGATCAAAATATATGTAGAATTCATTACTGACTAATAGGTGAGGTATGACAAGACACACATGTATAATTGTATACACATCTTCAGATAACTCAAAGTATGTAAGACTTCAAAATAAGCACAATGCGAAACATATATTTTGTTCAGTGTAATACTGTAAATTGCTTTATTATCGTCAGTACCAATTTTTGTCAATTCCTTTAAAATGACCATTTCGTCAGTACGTAAATTCGTCACCCAAGGGTCCCTAAAGTGTAAATTTGTCTGTTCAAATGCCAACTTAACATTTAGATCCACCGTCAAATCTTCAAAATCGTATGTGTTTGTTTTCATTGTTTGTTTAACAATTATAGGTAAACACACAATTAGAGACATGTATATCATCTACCTTGCTGTGAAAACATATTGTTTAGTAATTTGAAGTACGTTATATGCGACTTAAAATGTGTTCGTATTCAGTTTTCATTGATTTGCCATTTGCGTGTCGTAATTTAACACTCTCCCTCCCCTGCAGTACTCCCGGTTTATATTTAAGTTTACCAAGAGACTGATTCAATTTTCCCTAACTTAATTTTTTTGAAAGGAGTATTTATATTCGTCGGTACGTAATTTCGTCAAGGAAGGCACAGACGAAAATGACAAAAATTGGTATCTGACGAATAATAACCAATTTACAGTATATACACTTGTTAGATCAACTAAATCCTTTTCATGTTTTTCAATGGAGAGAATTACAATGTACAAACAGAAGCAATGCAAGACTTCTGGCAACTATGATTCAAGTATCATTATATTATTATTTTAAACATATTTTTAGATAACTGAACATAATTTTTTTTTTTTACGTATGTTACTGCCTAAAGCTTGGTACATGTATTGTAAGATGGTGATAATATAAATATCACAGTATTTTTTCTTCACAACATAGGCCTATGGTAAAAAGAAAAACAAAATTTCACAAAAGACCTTATAATTGTTCAATTCATCTTCATTAATTCAAACTGTATAAGAGATAACAAACCTTTGATGTATAACAATGTAATGCTTCGTCCATTGTGCCGACGTAGATAGTTTTATTTATCCTCTGTAGCCCGACAGGCTGAGAGTTCAACTCTATACAGTTCTTTGTTGTAACAGTGGTCCCCCTAAAATGTCAAACATAGAGATAGAAAACAAATACATACAATTGATAAAAGACTTTCTTTTTCTACATGTTCATTATGCTTCAAATCTTTGATACAGAAGCTTGCAATTAGAATTCAAAGAACTTTACATTCTTCAAATCTATTTCATGTTAAGTTCATTTCATGTGCATTACTCCTTGCAAAAAGGTAATGCTATGTCGATTAAGTGTTCAGTCTATAGTTTCATGTGTATCACAGGTACTCCAGTTTCCCCCTCCTCCAAGGATCCCTTCAAGCCAACATCTGAGCCAATGTGTACTCTGTTTTCCCCTCCTCCAAGGATCCCTTCAAACCAACATCTGAGCCAACGTGTACTCTGTTTTCCCCTCTTCAAAGGATCCCTTCAACCAAACATCTGAGCCAACGTGTACTCTGTTTTCCCCTCCTCCAAGGATCCCTTCAAGCCAACATCTGAGCCAACTTGTACTCTGTTTTCTCCCTCCTCCAAGGATACCCTCAAGCCAACATCTGCGCCAACGTGTACTTTAGTTTCCCCCTCCTCCAAGGATCCCCTCAAGCAAACATCTGAGCCAACATGTACTTTGGTTTCCCCCTCCTCCAAGGACCCCCTTAAGCCAACATCTGAGCCAACGTGTACTCTGTTTTCTCCCTCCTCCAAGGATCCCCTCAAGCCAACATCTGAGCCAACATGTACTTTGGTTTCCCCCTCCTCCAAGGATCCCCTCAAGCCAGCATCTGAGCCAACGTGTACTCTGGTTTCCCCCTCCTCCAAGGACCCCCTCAAGCCAACATCTGAGCCAACATGTACTTTGGTTTCCCCCTCCTCCAAGGATCCCCTCAAGCCAACATCTGAGCCAATGTGTACTCTGGTTTTCCCCTCCTCCAAGGACCCCCTCAAGCCAACATCTGAGCCAATGTGTACTCTGTTTTCTCCCTCCTCCAAGGATCCCCTCAAGCCAACATCTGAGCCAACATGTACTTTGGTTTCCCCCTCCTCCAAGGATCCCCTCAAGCCAACATCTGAGCCAACTTGTACTCTGTTTTCTCCCTCCTCCAAGGATCCCCTCAAGCCAACATCTGAGCCAACGTGTACTCTGTTTTCCCCTCCTCCAAGGATCCCTTCAAGCCAACATCTGAGCCAACTTGTACTCTGTTTTCTCCCTCCTCCAAGGATACCCTCAAGCCAACATCTGCGCCAACGTGTACTTTAGTTTCCCCCTCCTCCAAGGATCCCCTCAAGCAAACATCTGAGCCAACATGTACTTTGGTTTCCCCCTCCTCCAAGGACCCCCTTAAGCCAACATCTGAGCCAATGTGTACTCTGTTTTCTCCCTCCTCCAAGGATCCCCTCAAGCCAACATCTGAGCCAACATGTACTTTGGTTTCCCCCTCCTCCAAGGATCCCCTCAAGCCAGCATCTGAGCCAACGTGTACTCTGGTTTCCCCCTCCTCCAAGGACCCCCTCAAGCCAACATCTGAGCCAACATGTACTTTGGTTTCCCCCTCCTCCAAGGATCCCCTCAAGCCAACATCTGAGCCAATGTGTACTCTGGTTTTCCCCTCCTCCAAGGACCCCCTCAAGCCAACATCTGAGCCAATGTGTACTCTGTTTTCTCCCTCCTCCAAGGATCCCCTCAAGCCAACATCTGAGCCAACATGTACTTTGGTTTCCCCCTCCTCCAAGGATCCCCTCAAGCCAGCATCTGAGCCAACGTGTACTCTGGTTTCCCCCTCCTCCAAGGACCCCCTCAAGCCAACATCTGAGCCAACATGTACTTTGGTTTCCCCCTCCTCCAAGGATCCCCTCAAGCCAACATCTGAGCCAATGTGTACTCTGGTTTTCCCCTCCTCCAAGGACCCCCTCAAGCCAACATCTGAGCCAATGTGTACTCTGTTTTCTCCCTCCTCCAAGGATCCCCTCAAGCCAACATCTGAGCCAACATGTACTTTGGTTTCCCCCTCCTCCAAGGATCCCCTCAAGCCAGCATCTGAGCCAACGTGTACTCTGGTTTCCCCCTCCTCCAAGGACCCCCTCAAGCCAACATCTGAGCCAACATGTACTTTGGTTTCCCCCTCCTCCAAGGATCCCCTCAAGCCAACATCTGAGCCAATGTGTACTCTGGTTTTCCCCTCCTCCATGGACCCCCTCAAGCCAACATCTGAGCCAATGTGTACTCTGTTTTCCCCCTCCTCCGAGGATCCCCTCAAGCCAACATCTGAGCCAATGTGTACTCTGTTTTCCCCCTCCTCCGAGGATCCCCTCAAGCCAACATCTGAGCCAACGTGTACTCTGTTTTCTCCCTCCCCCAAAGATCCCCTCAAGCCAGCATCTGAGCCAACGTGTACTCTGGTTTCCCCCTCCTCCAAGAACCCCTCAAGCCAACATCTGAGCCAACATGTACTTTGGTTTCCCCCTCCTCCAAGGATCCCCTCAAGCAAACATCTGAGCCAATGTGTACTCTGGTTTCCCCCTCCTCCAAGGACCCCCTCAAGCCAACATCTGAGCCAATGTGTACTCTGTTTTCCCCCTCCTCTGAGGATCCCCTCAAGCCAAAATCTGAGCCAACATGTACTCTGTTTTCCCCCTCCTCCGAGGATCCCCTCAAGCCAACATCTGAGCCAACGTGTACTCTGTTTTCTCCCTCCTCCAAGGATCCCCTCAAGCCAACATCTGAGCCAACATGTACTTTGGTTTCCCCCTCCTCTGAGGATCCCCTCAAGCCAAAATCTGAGCCAACGTGTACTCTGTTTTCCCCCTCCTCCGAGGATCCCCTCAAGCCAACATCTGAGCCAACGAGTACTCTGTTTTCTCCCTCCTCCAAGGATCCCCTCAAGCCAACATCTGAGCCAACGTGTACTTTGGTTTCCCCCTCCTCCAAGGATCCCCTCAAGCCAACATCTGAGCCAACGTGTACTCTGTTTTCCCCCTCCTCCAAGGATCCCCTCAAGCCAACATCTGAGCCAACGTGTACTTTGGTTTCCCCCTCCTCCAAGGACCCCCTCAAGCCAACATCTGAGCCAACGTGTACTCTGTTTTCTCCCTCCTCCAAGGATCCCCTCAAGCCAACATCTGCGCCAACGTGTACTTTGGTTTCCCCCTCCTCCAAGGATCCCCTCAAACCAACATCTGAGCCAACGTGTACTTTGGTTTCCCTCTCCTCCAAGGATCCCCTCAAGCCAACATCTGAGCCAATGTGTACTCTGTTTTCTCCCTCCTCCAAGGACCCCCTCAAGCCAACATCTGAGCCAACGTGTACTCTGTTTTCCCCCTCCTCCAAGGATCCCCTCAAGCCAACATCTGCGCCAACGTGTACTTTGGTTTCCCCCTCCTCCAAGGATCCCCTCAAACCAACATCTGAGCCAACGTGTACTTTGGTTTCCCTTTCCTCCAAGGATCCCCTCAAGCCAACATCTGAGCCAATGTGTACTCTGTTTTCCCCCTCCTCCAAGGATCCCCTCAAGCCAACATCTGAGCCAACATGTACTCTTTTCCCCTCCTCCAAGGATCCCCTCAAGCCAACAATACATCTGAGCCAACATGTACTCTGGTTTCCCCCTCCTCAAAAGACCTCCTCAAGCCAATATCTGAGCCAACATGTACTCTAGTTTCCCCCACCTCCAAGGATCCCCTAAAGCCAACATCTGAGCCAATGTGTACTCTGTTTTCCCCCTCCTCAAAGGACCCCCTCAAGTCAACATCTGAGCCAACATGTACTCTGTTTTCCCCCTCCAAGGATCCCCTAACCAAACATCTGAGCCAACATGTATTCTGTTTTCCCCCTCAAATGACCCCCTCAAGCCAACATCTGTATATGTATACGTACTATTTCCTTACCTTTTGAGTGTGTATATACATCCATTTCTACAGGCTACCACAATCCTGTATTCTACATCAAATAGACCTGTAACACTGAGGAATACAGGGACTGAGGGTAACTCCATCTGTAAATTGGGAAGATACTAGTTCAGTAAAATGCAACATATTAAGTGATAATACAATGTTCCTTAAAAATCCATAAATGGGACACATAAAGAGAATAAGTGTCTTTTGTTTTGTTACACGTATGCAACACACAGCAAAAGCATTTATTGTACATGTGACATGCGTTAGCTCATTTCATGCGATATATGCACGTGCTGTGTGTTGCTTACCCGTAACAAAACACAAATTATGACATTTATTCTAAATATATGCACCACAATTGTCAGTTTCATTCTTGTTTTCTGAATTGTGTTTTACGAGGTAAAAAAATGATGTTAAAATTTAGGTCACTGAGGGTTAAGTTTGCAGGTTAGAACAGCCGTCGCAACATGTTTCTTGAGAGTTTATGCATTGTGACACTGACGGCATCACAAACGTTTACATGCTGAAATACAACAAGGTTCTTTCAATAGTTTTATCTCATGGAATTACATCTGTTGTGCATATATATAGATGTAATTGACAACAAGTGTGAAATGCATGCTTGAGAATAAATGTTGGCTCAAACTTAAAATAATTATTGTAGGGTTAATGTCAATACAACTCAGTACACCAGTACTTTCTCTACATTCATTTTTTTTTTTATTCATTTCTTATCCACATACGAGACTTCTTAAAAGAATAAGTGCTAAAACCCACTATAACAGCTGCATCATTTTAATAATGGAAATAATTTATAATCACTAAGTCAATGTAGCAAATTTACGCAAATACATTGTGCAGTCATAACATCACATGATTTGTCATTTAATGGAAAATGAATGAAATGGTTATGGCAGGTCATGGCACCAGTCCTATTTTTTCCACATTCACTTAGTTTACATACAAATGCCAATTTTAAAATCAGTTTAAAAATAACTTGACAATGGTACATTGGCAAGTGCTGATTCCCTGTATGAGCGTGCACTTCATTTATATTTCCCAAGAGCTCATGCGTCAGGTTTTCACATTATTCAGGATAGCCCAATTGTTTTCCATTGCATCATGAAATTTCATGTGCACTCAAGATAACGATTGTCAAATGTACATGTGGCCTTCTGGGCATGGAGTCATTAATTTAATATCATCTTGTCTTGTGAGATGAAGGACTTGCATAAGTGGGATAATTTGTTTCAAAATTTTCATTTAGGTTTTTTCTTCGTAATTTCCATACAAATATGTACAGAATTAAAGAAACACAACATTTAATTTACTTTTTCTTTGTACTTGAGATAAAACAATACATTTGATAATTAAAAAGGATGAACACTCCTGTAAGGTAAAGGTATCCTAAAACTTTTACGGAATATACATGTATGTAAAATATCAGACTTGCTCATAATGATACTGCTAAGAAGTACATGTATTGTAACGTAAAATCATTACAGCTTATGGCCTCACCTTTGATTAACACTGATTTTACATGAGGATATACTTACAGTTGTAAGGACAGTAAATGCCTCAGGGTCAAGGATATTCACAGATTTACTCTCTGTATATAAGGATAAACTTACAGTTGATAGGACTGTAAATTCCTCAGGGTCAAGGACATACACAGATTTACTCTCTGTATACAAGGATATACTTACAGTTGTGTGGACAGTAAAAGCCGCAAGGTCAAGGACACAAACAGATTAACTCTCTGCACACAATGATATACTTACAGCTGTAAGGACAGTGAATGCCTCAGGGTCAAGGACATACACATTTACATTCTGTATCTAAGGATATACTTAGAGTTTTGAGGACTGTAAATGCCTTAATATAAGGTCAAGGACATACACAAATTTACTCTATATACCCAAGGATATACTTACAGTTGTGAGGACTGTAAATGCCTCAGGGTCAAGGACATACACAGATTTACTCTCTGTACCCAAGACAAGACAACTTATGGCATCCTCGTCTGCATGAGATTTCTTCAGTGTTGCCAAGGAAGTTATCACAGTCTATAATTAAAACAAGTACTCTACAGAAATACATACAAAAGACAATTTCATCATATGTGATAACTCTATAACTCTTAACTACTGAATACAACTTGGGCAATACTGTAGATATGGAAGTGAAATGTTATATTAAGTTTCTTGAAAATCAATTTCTTTATTAGCATGTGACCCTCTCATATTATCTGCTGTACTAAATTTGAAGCTCAGTTCCAGTGGACCGATAATAAATTGAGTATGCACCAGCAACATCATTTGATTGTTATAAGGCACGGAATCTAAAATGTAAAATGTCATACAACAATACCAGAAGTCTCTGACGAGACTGGTTGGTTTTTTTTTCTAAAACGTCAATTTCCTTTTTTTTTAACCAAGACCATAGGGAGCAGGCGCTCTAACAAATTGTAAGTAGCAGGACAAAATATAATATCCAAGATAAAGTATTTCAAAAGGAATGTCACACTCATTTTCCAAGATCCTAGGGGCCAAGGGCTGATAGCTCAAATGAACTATCAATGACACAACAGGACTACAGATCCATGATATTGCATAAAGAATAAACTCTCCATCATTAAAAGAGTAGAGAGCACAATTATATAGGAGAAAATGACCACACCCATTTCTAAGACCCTGGGGTCTAGGGTTCAAATAAAATATCAGGTGCACAACTAGACCACAGACCCATCATATTGCAAAAAGAATTAAATCTCCAGCATTTAAAGTGTCAGAGGAGTTGCGAGCACAAGATTACATAGAGTTATATTGGAGAAAATGACCACACCCATTTCTAAGACCCTGGGGGTCAGGGGCTCAAACAAAATATCAGGTGCTCAACTACACCACAGATCCATCATATTGCAAAAAGAGTAAAGTCTCCATCATTTATAGTGTCAGAGGAGTTGCGAGCACAAGATTACATAGTTATATAGGAGAAAATGACCACACCCATTTCTAAGACCCAGGGGGTCAGGGGCTCAAACAAAATATCAGGTGCACAACTAGACCACAGACCCATCATATTGCAAAAAGAATAAAGTCTCCATCATTTAAAGTGTCAGAGGAGTTGTGAGCACAAGATTACATAGAGTTATATAGGAGAAAATGACCACACCCATTTTCTAAGACCCTGGGGGTCAGGGGCTCAAACAAAACATCAGGTGCACAACTAGACCACAGACCCATCATGTTGCAAAAAGAATTAAGTCTCCATCATTTGTAGTGTCAGAGGAGTTGCGAGCACAAGATTACATGGATTTTCATAATCACGCCCATTTTCTAAGACCCTGGGGGTCAGGGGCTGAAACCAAATGTCAGGTGCACAACTAGACCACATACCAAGTAGGATGCAAAAAGAATTAACTTTCTATCACCTATGGTTTCAGAGGAGTTTCGAGCACAAGAATTGTTTACTGACGGACGGACGGACAGACAGACGGACGCCGGGGTATTGCATAAGCTCGACTGGTCTGAGACCAGTAGAGCTAAAAATGACATAACTGGTGCATGTGCAATCTATTGTTTGTTCTCCAGAACTGAGCTTCAAATTTAGTACTGCAGATAATGGGATAGGGTATATAAAAAATCTGCATGATAAACAACTTGATTTGAGGTTTTAGAATCACATACATTAGGTTGCTCTTTTTTTGCATGCCTTTATATGGGAAATCTGTAAACTGCAAAATGTTCTCGTAAGTAGATAACATGAAGAGTTTGTTTAAACTTCTAGAATAAATGTCATACATGTAATTTGCATCAAAGTCTTGAATTCAAAGTCTTTGACTTAATTCCAATACAAAAAAAGATGAATTTTTGAAAACTTATGTAAAAAGAACTCTCATGAACATTCACAAAAGAAGGGAAATGAAGCCTGAATAAAAAGAAATACGAAATTCCAAACCTGTCTCCTCAGTGGGGTGAATCTGTACAAGTTGGCAAAAGCTTCGCAATCTGTAATATCCTGAAGTTGTAGAAATCTGAGTGATCTTACAGTCAACACTGTCCCTTCTGCCCTGTAAATAGCCGGCATGATTGGATATCAAAATCTATAAAACATGCGAGACTGATACATGTAAAGTTCAAGAAATGAAAAGTGCAGAATATTGGAAGTTAAATTTTTTTTGTAAAAATCTTGAAATTCAAAACCTTTTAACAAAAAGTACAAATGTATAAGGCAAGAGCAATATATGTACGTTTTGCCTTTTGTTGATTCAATTTATTTGTTTCAGAAGATAGAACAGAATATTTACCTCATTCCCTCTAACATTTCCCTCAAGACAAAAATATTTATTTTCTCCTGAAATATGAAAAGCATTTAGAAATGGGAATTAAATCAAACCAATCACAAACTATAGTAATTCTAAATTGATTCAATTTATTCATTTTTCATTGATCATCAACCTGCTATGGCATGTTTTTTTTCTTCAAAATTCAAAGATACATAATTACCAATGTTCTTAGTAGTTATTTGAGAAGTTTCCTAGTTCATGTATACATGTACTTAAAGAATGATAAGAATTTTCAATCCAATAATTTAAAACAACAAATTGAATACAAATATCCACCTCTTTGACTTGGTTCCAAAGATCTGCTTCTACAGGGTTGACTTCTAACGTAGGTAGAGTGAACTTGAAGTAAGGTCGTAGATTTTTATACACATAAATATATGGGCCTGATGCAACAGCTATGGCTGAAAGAGGATAGAAAATTGTAACTTAGCATATAATACGATAACTTTCTTTCACACTGTCTAAAAGTCTGTCTTTAATCTACATACGGTACCAGTATATTTTTATACGGAAATCAAATACCTATTTGCAAGTAGTTTTGATAAAATTCACCCCTAAATCGGCCCTTGATTTTTCTCTAGAAACAAATTTCATGGGAAATACTTGATATCTCTCATTAACAAGAGCCCCAGGGGGCACAACGCTCACCTGATACCCATGCACGCTCTAATTGACATACTGCTATTGAATACTGATAGTGCCAGTACCGGGATTTTAGCCCACAACCTTTCTAAAAAGATTTTTGCCGGATGCTGAGAAGTTTTTTTTTTTCAGACAACCTTTAAAAGTACAAACAATAAAAAATAGTCACATTTCAAAACAATAACTTTTTAAAGTCATATGCCCAACTAGTATAGTTCAATTATGCAACATCAAAAATAAAATCATATTGTAAAATCCCACTTTAATGCGCAGCAGAAAAAGAATAAAACAATGAAATGATTTCATAAATTAAGTTTATTTAAAACTGAACGACCATACCTTTCATTATTGATAGCTAGCATGCCAGAAATTATAAAGCCTGACAGGCTGTGTTTGTGAAACGAGAATGCCCCCGGCGGCATCTTTGTTAGTATTAACGCCATTTTCTGTTAAGTATGTGAGAGGTCAGGGTCAGCGTAATATTGGTATCTATGGAAATATCTTGTCACAAGGAATACACATGAAAAATATGAAAGCCCTATCACTAACCAATCAAAAGTTATGCGCAATGTTTAAGTTTTTGAAAAGTACGTCAAAGGTCAAGGTTATGGTCACGAGGTCAAAATTTTGGTATCAATGGAAAGGTATTGTCACAAGGAATACACATGTGAAATATGAAACCTCTATCACCAGCTTCCATTCAAAAGTTATGCCCAATGTTAAAGTTTTTTTGAAAACAGACAAACAGACAGACGGACAGGCCAAAAGCTGTATGCTCCCGAATCTTTTATTCCAGGGGCATAAAAAACAAAGATTTTTCGGTTTTGCCTTTATTCATATTAAAGTATACTGAAATCTAAGAATGCTTTTGAATAGTATTGATTTCATCTCAAATACATGAAACGTATAGTTAAAATCATTTTAATCCAATATTTATCAATTCAAGTGAATTGTGCAGAAATTGGGCCAATTTGTTTTCCAAAAAGCAGTGTACGGTGTATCAAACCTCATGATCCAGAGGAAGAGATTACTCATTCGACGTTTCTTCAAGAAATCAGTCCGTAAATTACTTCATCTAAGAGAGTCTAAGACAGAGGAAATTCGAGCAAACTTTATACATGATAACAAGTATATGCAAGTGTTCCAAGTACATGAATGATAACCATTATGAAAGTGTTCCAAGTATAATGCACATTAAATAAAAATCTATTCCGTTTGCACTGTATCTCCTGAAATGTATCGCAGTACTAAAGGGTTGTGGAGGAATTAAACGGATCAAATCAAAAGTACAGCGACTTTGTTTACAGTTACAGTTATAGGTCAGAGACCACAAAAGGCCGGCTCTGATTGGAGAAAAACCTGTAGGGTGAGGGGGCCTGTTATTTTAAATGTGACAGAAGATGTGATTGGCTATCAATTCTATTTTCTTTTGGTATATTGTTTGAATATGATATATATAGGTAAAAAATAAGTGCAATTAAAATGTCGATACCCGGATATTTCCCTAGCTCCCGATCCGCTAAAGGGGACGGGCGCGGGAAAATTTGAAAATTCTCTGCGGGGTACCTTGTGACGCAAATAGTGCGAAAAAGAGCAGGTCATGCTATATTTTTTAATTTAGTTTCGTATAAAGCTTGAATCAATGAACAAATCGGTATATAACATGCATGGCCAGCAATGTTAGTATAGACGTTATAAGGCATTTCGTTAACGTTACGGCCTATGGAAAATGATTTGGTTGTCTCTGACCTAGAAGGTGTAACTACAGTTAATCGTTTTAGCAGAGAACCGGGCTGAATAAAAGGTGTCACCTCATTGGTCATAACTATTGAAAATTTAAAAATAGCACATTAAATCAATGTATGATTCCCTGCTGTCTGCAGAAATTGAGTTTTGAACATGATTTTGCCTTTTATGTAATCAATAGATCGTTTTAAAAATATATAAAAATTAGCAAATTTTCAATTCGGAAGGAGGGGTCATTAAACAAGTGAATTTTGCAGAAAAGGTATGCATGACCCCCTTTTTTCTTTCGTTTTTATGCGTGCCAAAGATGTCCTAGGCCAAAAATATTCCTTAAAAATCTAAAAGTGGATATCTTGACAAAATTCTTTCACTTGTTGGGTACCATGCATGAGTACCTCATATCTACAAAATGTCATGACAATCTGAAGAGTGGTTATAGAAAAGAAGCAGAAAATGTATGAAAATCACTCCCCCCCCCCCCCCTCCTTTTTACATAAGAAAAAAATTCATAAAAAATCAAAAAAATAAAATTTAAGCCTAAAATACATATCAAAGCATTAAGTAAGTTAAATATGATAAATATGCAGTAAATGAGTGTGTAAAATCATACACTTATTGAGTTATTTAAAGAAATAGTGCAAAAATGTGCATTTCTGACTAAGTCCGAAAAGACGTCAAAAACGCGTCAAAAATTTGACTTTGAAGTGGAACCAAAAATAGCAACACTTCTTAAGACATCTTTCTAGATCATCCTGATGCTTTCGGTTTGTCGATACATGCTTCGGTTCTGAAGAAGAAGTTTGTCATAGGAGGGTACCCCCCGTGACCTACTATTGGCTGTGGTGGCGCCACCTGTTGACGGATCCGGACGAAAAACAACAACACTTGTAGGGGACCATGAGTACTTCATACCTACCAAGTTTCATCAAAATCCCTTCAGCCATTCTGGAGAAGAAGTTTAAAATGTGAAAAGTTTACGACGACGACGGACGACGGACGACGGAGACGACGGACGACAGACGCAACACTATGACAATAGCTCACTTGAGCCGTTGGCTCAGGTGAGCTAAAAAGGGGAAAAAATTTTTGTCGGGATCCCGTCAGGGTTTGAAGCCAATCCCCATGGGTCCATTGGGCATGGAAAACATACATTATACCTATGTACAATCTTAAAAAATATTCCTTAAAAATCTAAAAGTGGATATCTTGACAAAATTCTTTCACTTGTAGGGTACCATGCATGAGTACCTCATATCTACAAAATGTCATGACAATCTGAAGAGTGGTTATAGAAAAGAAGCAGAAAATGTATGAAAATCACTCCCCCCCCCCCTCCTTTTTACATAAGAAAAAAATCATAAAAAATCAAAAAAATAAAATTTAAGCCTAAAATACATATCAAAGCATTAAGTAAGTTAAATATGATAAATATGCAGTAAATGAGTGTGTAAAATCATACACTTATTGAGTTATTTAAAGAAATAGTGCAAAAATGTGCATTTCTGACTAAGTCCGAAAAGACGTCAAAAACGCGTCAAAAATTTGACTTTGAAGTGGAACCAAAAATAGCAACACTTCTTAAGACATCTTTCTAGATCATCCTGATGCTTTCGGTTTGTCGATACATGCTTCGGTTCTGAAGAAGAAGTTTGTCATAGGAGGGTACCCCCCGTGACCTACTATTGGCTGTGGTGGCGCCACCTGTTGACGGATCCGGACGAAAAACAAAAACACTTGTAGGGGACCATGAGTACTTCATACCTACCAAGTTTCATCAAAATCCCTTCAGCCATTCTGGAGAAGAAGTTTAAAATGTGAAAAGTTTACGACGACGACGGACGACGGAGACGACGGACGACGGACGACAGACGCAACACTATGACAATAGCTCACTTGAGCCGTTGGCTCAGGTGAGCTGAAAAACACGAATCTTTACCCCTTTTAATGAAAAGAAAAATATCACCAAACATAGTGCCATTTAACAGTAATGACGTAATGAAGTGACGTCATTTTGACGTTATTGACAAAATATGGCGAAAATTGCTTGGAATTTTATCTTTTGTGGAAGAATTCAATGTGGCCGCATGCGTTAACTGAGATAAAACGTTTATGACAAAAGGATATAATGATAATCTTTTACATATTATTTTTTCAGCCTAGATAATGCATGCGGCCATTGTTAATTTTATAGAAATATGTAGCTTTTGCATCAATTGTGACAAATTTTGGTGTTTTCAAAGGGCTAAAAGCTATTGATAAACGCAATGTTTACAAAAGATAGATTCATGTTTCAGTAGAGAATGTTTCAAAATGTCAAATCACAGTGAAAAATTCTATGAAGTACAATGTTCAAAATTAGGGCCAATATCGGGCTTTGTGGCCCTACCCCTTTGAAAGTTTTTAAAATACTTCTCAATCAAAAATTTGATATCATTCCCATCTAAACAATCATGAACAATCATACTAAAAATAATGTTTAACTTTTTACACCATGCATATAATACAAACCAGGTGTTCTAGGTTCATGAGTGTCCATATAGAATGTCTCCACTCCTGTTGGCAGATCTATAATCGTGTTTTCACTCATCAAGTTAGTACCTGAAGAAAAGACGGAAAACTTTAAATCATCATTTATCAACACAATGTAACCAGCTATCATCCAACAATCAAGAACACTTTTCATACCCCCTTTGTTTACATTCGGTATTTGAAAACCAGAGTTACTTCCCATTTGGGACGGTATCTGACATATACTTATTGTGACGTCATCAAATTCTATGGAAACGGTCCAAAAACTCTGGGAAATGACGCCGGTATAAAATCGACTTTATCATACCCTTTTCATGATGTCACAATGATTTTATGTCAGATACCGTCTTAAATGGGAAATAACTCTGTTTTCCGCAAAGACTCAATATAGACATACATGTAGGATAGCAATGAAATATCTTGACTGTCATAGGTATAAGAATCATTCCACAATTTATAAAGGAGTAACATGTATAGCACATACTAATATTTGAGCAACATTTCTAAAATTTATACAATGTATTTATAACCTTTGTAGACTTTAAGCTTCATATCAAAGGTGCCTGTTCCCAGATCTGCAATGATGAGCTTCCAGTCTCCATCTGCCTGTACGTCAGAGAGTGTTATACATTGTGTTAATGTGTAAAGGGAGGCAACTGGATCCTTGTAAGCATCAAGCCATTTCTCATTACTCCCTCTGTACCAAGAAAAGACAATCATAATTATTCAACAATGCCAATGATTTCAAATACTATAGCTTTGATATGCTGCAAAAGTGGATTTAGGAGGGTGTGGGACTGTTAAGATTTTGAAGAAAAATAACTATTTCATAACAAAACTCCTTTAGGAATAAACAGGTTGGAACTGACCACACAACATCAATGCTATTGCATTAATGCATGACTGTCTCTTTAAAGGGTGTTTAAATCAGTCACGGCAATACTGGTACGTATGAGTAATGTTCTTCGTAATAAATCAACTTAAGAGACAACTGATATATTCATTCCTTGGTTCAAAAATGGTGAAATATCTTTATCACATTTGAGCAGTCTCTGTGAAAAAGACTTTATATTATACAGGGGAGAGGCAAAATGAAAAGGACCAATGAATACTGCCAAAGCTATTCACACAACAAGTGCATTTATTCTCTAAGTCGGCATGATGTCGCACAAAGGTTCAATTAGAGATAAGCACACAGAAGTTCCAAAAATAGTTGGGGGATAAACTCGGTGTTTATCATAGAGCATAGTGTATGGAAATTGCTTTATATCTAGAATCTAACGTTTATATCAAAGATAAACTACTAGAATTCATTGAAGGAACCATTGATGAATTAGCTCTTAGCTCCTCAATCCCCAATATAAAATACAAGACTTGAAGAAAGAGCAAACAAAATCACAGATTTTTCATAGGGCACAGTGAAAAATCTAGAGGAACATCCCCCTGTAAACATGGCGGAAATTTTGTCATGTGACCAGTCCGACATCAACATGATCAAGAATTGTACATGTACATTCAATGCACATTAGCATATTTCATGTGAAGAATGCATTTCTTTTGTGTTGCATACCTGTAACAAAACACAAATTAAAACATTTATTATATATAATATTATGCACCACAATATGTCAATTTCATTCTTGTTTTCTGAAATCGTGTTTTTTTTTTTTTCAGGTAAAACAGTGGTGTTAAAATTTAGGTCATCAAGGGTTCACTTTGCAGATTAGAAGAGCCGTCACTGCATGTTTCTGTAGAGTTCAAGCATTGTGACGATACGAGCATTTCATGCAGACAGCGAAAGCATAAAATTAAGGCCCAAATTGATAATTTCCCTTCTTTCAAACACCGAGACACACAAATCCAAGGCCATTACAATTACAAACACTAGTTTAAAGGACAGTCACACATTTATGTGATAGCATCAATATGTATTTGTGGTCAGTTCAAACCTGATAAAATGACACGGCCTGCGGCAGGGGCCAAAATGTACGTGTATTCTGACAAGTTGACCCAATGATTGTTGATTACTGTTCTGTATCATTATCAATACATGTATATCAAAGTGGCTCCAGATACGAACGTTCGTATCTTTAGACCTATGTCTCGGCGTACGAACCAAATCGTAGTGAGCTACTGCATATATATTTCAATGGTATCAGGACACTTCGTAACCAAGACAACTCGTAACAAGACAACTCGTAACCAAAATAAAAACAACTCGTAACCTGACCATTTTGGTGACGAGTTATCTAGTCAAGTCGTAACCAGCTAGGTGACGACTTGACCGGACAAATCGTCACCAAAACTTAGAAAAATATTGATAAAAAGTGGTCACCAAAACTTAGAAAAAAGCCTTTATAAAAAGTCGTCACCAAAACTTAGAAAAAATCGTGATAAAATCTTGTCACCAAAACTTAGAAATTTTTGTACAGTGTAATAAAAAGTCGTCACCAAAACTTAGAAAATTTGACCGATGCAGCTTTGAATCTTTCAATCTATTGGTCACGTGACAGTTACAGACCAATAGCTGATTTTCCAATAGATTCATAAGGCAGACAGACACCAGACATCCCAAAATTTGGTGATATTTTCATTGTGACGTCAAAATCGAAAGCATGACAACACATCAAGGTGCTTCAAGACAGTGCGATCAGATGTGACGTCACAATTGAAAATTTTGCCAAATGATGTGATGTCTGGTGTCTGTACATATAAAATCAAGGTTTAAAACAGTCACAGGCACATGTAGAAAGAGCGTCAATATCTTGTATGATACCCCTTTACAGGTCATAAGGGAATATATGTATAGAGAGACAAGGCTTCCGACGAATTTTCAGCCAGAAGTAGCATCTGAAATGTTTGCATTTGTCATGTTTGAAGGGCAAAATGGGGTATGGCCATAAAGATTCATTTGTATACTTCCTAGAAATATCAATAATTCACCCAAAAAGATCTCATAACATAGCCTAATCGTCTACCTAAGTTGGACTGTTTTCTACTTTCTGTCTTGAATCTCCATTGCCAGATTGGACAAATACTGATTCATTCAGAGGCTTTTCTCCTCTTACTGTAAGCAGAGTAAAACACCTGGATGATTCAGACTAGCCAATCTGGCAATGGAGGTTCAAGACAGAAAGTAGAAAACAGTCCAACTTAGGTAGACGATTAGGCTATGTTATGAGATTTTTTTAGGTGAAGTATTGATGTTTTTAGAAAGTATACAAATCAATCTTTATTGTCATACCCCATTTTGTCCTTCAAATGCAAAAAAATGCAGAAATGCTACTTCTAGCTGAAAATTCGTCGGAAGCCTCGTCTCTCTATAAGATACCTGGGTATTCTCTTATGACCATACAGGATATTGACGCTCTTTCTACATGTGCCTGTGAAAACAGTCATAAATATTTTCTGGAAAATGGACTATTGGAAACATGTTCGTACGCCGAGACATAGGTCTAAAGATACGAACGTTTGTATCCGGAGCCACTGCCTTGGAGATTTAGCCTACTTTTCATACAGAGAGAAAAAAATCTTAGGCAAATGAAAATACTACTGGAGTCTGGAAAACTGTGACATGCAAGTGCTTGGAAAACCATTCAATTTATAAAATGCAACGACAAAGGAATTGGGCGATTTGTATGTAGATTTGTAAAATATTTATACCCAAGGGATATGCCTTCATTTGCCTCCTTTTCCTCTGTGCTCATCGTCTTTTTATGTGAAATTTTGCGCTCGTTTCTTGTTGCGAATGAAAACTATGCCATCCGGAAGTTCAATGCTATTTCTAGAAGTCAGAGCAAAGGCGTATTTAAGGTCCGGATTTTAGGATGAGAAGCGGGCTCTTTGACATCGAGCAAAACGAGGATTCATGATTCGCCTGTGAATCTAATCTTAAGTTCCTGAAGAATGGAAAGCCATCCATTGTATGGGAAGCGTAAGAAGAAATTTCCAAAATGCCCGAACCCTTTGTTCGAACAATGGTTGAAAGAGTGGAGAGAGGATGCTGCTGCAAAAAATCTGAAAACTCAATATGTCTATGGAAAGGTGGATCTACTAACTCTTCTACGTACTATATCAATACATTATATGATGTTTATTTTAGGAAAACTCCAGTAAGCTAACGTACACTTCCATTTTAAAATATTGATCAATGTCATTACAAACAACATATATTTACGCACCAGCACAAATGGTGAGTGAAGTCATAATAGACTCGTATTGCTCCAGATTGTAATACGCATTATTGAATATTGTGGATGATGATTGTGGAATGTTGTGTGAAAAGACAACAGTAATCTGAATAAGTAATTATATGAAAGGGTCTTGTATATAAAATTAAATTAGGTGACTTCAAATGTCATTAAAAAAAAATATTCAACAGGTTAGTAATGTAAAAATTGCTTATTTTTTCACATAGGCACTCAAATCCCTGCAGAAGTACCCACTGCCACTACCGTCAGGAAAAGACTGCAAGATGCTGGAAAATTTTGGTGAGAAAAAATATGCATACACATGCATATATTGATGCACTGACCAAAAGATTGGTATTTTAATTTATTGGTGACTAATACATGTAATTTTGTTGGTTCTCAGCTTTTCAAGGTATAATATATACAATATAGATGTTTGTACATGTATAACCAATGCAATTTTCTGACATACTGAACCCTAAACATTCTAAAAATGGAATGTATTTTATTATAAAAATGTACATGTAATACGCAAGATCGCAACTACAGTGTGTGCAGCATGAATTTAGTCACTTACCTAAACCATTTAAAAATTTGGGCAACTTTTCTGCCCAGTAAATTGAATTATGACGTCAAGACAATGAAGAACAATCAGATAGTGTGCGAAAACATCCATATAATTTTTGTTAGATGTATATTTGTGATCTTCCGTATTAAACTTAACAATGTCACATTGCATTTGCTGTATAAAGGATATGCAGCAATAGCTGTTCTGACATGCAAATTGATCTAATATTTAATTTTTTACATGGAAAGTGGAGGTTTCAGAAATAAGAATGAAGCAATTGTGGTACATGTACATAAATAATATAATAAATGTTAGTATTTGTGTTTTGTTATGGATATATAAGTTATATATGAACACAAAGCAAGTGCATTTGTCATGTGTAATGATTTAAAACACATTACATGTATGACAAATGCACTTACTTTTGTGTTGCATACCCACCACAAAACACATTAAATTTAAGACACTAATTCTGTAAATATATTTGTGGCATGGCTGTAGAAAACTTGACAGCACATATAAAGTCATTGTATTCAAATAATGAAATTTGATATTACATGTACATATATCGTAATGCAAATTTTTGTCAAATATTGTGATGCCTTGTGTATATACATGTAGTTTTGTACATACAAAATGTAATCTTAGAACGGTTACAATGTTGAAGTATTAAAATTATTACATTATCATTTGATCCTTTACAGGTGACAAGATGTGTAAAATGCTTGATGACAGATTACAGAAGCATATAGCCCAGTATGGTATGATAAATTCTCACGATACGAAATAGAAATAGTCAAAACATTTAGATCTTCTTGGTGACTAACCAATATTAATATGCTGCCTGCAAAGCATGCTTTAAATGTTGATATTGTCCCTCATCTGTCTGACAGTACATCATACTGTACATGATATAATGGGAATAAGGTGATGATCAAGGACTTATGTTATATCCTGAAGATGCATAGTTGGTTGATCCATCAAGTACATGTATTTTGAAGTAAAATTACATGTAGAAAAACTTTCAGTATGTATGTACATTGTATATGTATTTAATTTTATTTTACCAAATAAAGTTTAACTTGTTATTAACAATCCCTAAATTGAATCCCTGAGGCAGACACAAATTTATATTTATATTAACAATATACTAGGTTCAGCAACGCCAGTAGCCAATGAGAGCAGCGATGACAGTGATGATGTCATTCCGAGTTGTTTACCTCGTGTTCCGCAGCCAAGATCTACTTCACGTCCCACAAATCCATCCAATCAGAGAGTGGCAATAGACATCAGTGATAGCGATTCTGACACGGCCAGTAGTAATAGACAACCAGACTTGCAACCAAAGAAGGTCAGAATTGGTGGCTTTACTTAAATCTGTAGCTGGAATTTATGCATATAAAATATGTAGACTATGAAGCAAAAGAACATAGAATGTTTTATCATAATTGAATTTTTAGTCAGTTCTATCTTATGAATACACTGTTTCAGTCCTCCTTACATTTTGCTGGATAAATATAGAATGTGCGTGTAAATGCATGTAAAAGCAATAGGCAACTGATATGCTTATTTATCACATGATACACCCGTTACACAGTTTCATAAAGCCATTTCATAATCAAATGTTATGGTAACACGTTACATATCGCTCTGCTGGAATGCGATTGGTCAAGTTTGGAGCCTCATCACCTACACTGTGACAAGTGTGACCTTTCAAATGTCAATTGTTAAATTGAGACGCAAATTTAATAATGACCATTAAAAGTGTTGCTGTTGAAATGATGATTGCATTAAAGTACTAAACAAAGTTGAAATATTTTTCTTTTTACACACAGAACATCTATACGATGGGGAACTACTTATCATAGCATAGCAGACGACTTCTAGGTCATGGCGTGGTTTGCCTCTAGTTCTCAGAATCCTTGATTTCATGTTGGAAATGAACATTTTTTGGCAGAATCATGTGATAAAAAGAATCTCAAATGAATTTTCGTTTCATATGATGTATTATAAATTGAGTTGTGTGTTTTATATCACACAACTCGTTTCATAATACATCGTATGAAATGAAAAATCATTTGAGATCCTATATTTATTATATACCCTATCAAGTACACATTTTGGAAAGAACAATGTATGAGAGGCGTTTTCAAATCACTCGCAAAAATAGCAAAAAATTCTGGTTACACAGAATGCTTTTTTAAAACATTAATACATGGATTTGTTTCTATGGAAGAATTCCCTTAGTAACTTTATTCAAACACATGCATGCTATGCTTACATTGTTTAATTTGAAAATATACTTTCTCTGATTCTGATATTTTATCTTTTATACTAGATGAGATGTTACTGAGTTATAGTCTCTTTTTAATATATCAGTTTTAAGTTTCTTTATTCATTTGTTATAGAAGAGGCAGAGATCGGGTTCTTCAGGTAGAGGGAGGGAGTATATACCGGCTTACAGGTCTGGTCCATATGCAATCCTTATTACACTATACAGGAATCAACAGGTAAGAACTCTGGTGTCTAGTTTAATATTGATTGTTGAAACTTATGCTATCAATAGTATAAGACATATGGGTCAGAATAATCTTGTAATGTGGACCATTTTCATGTTACTGCTAGACTTAGATTATAGACATGCCAAGACCTTACATCACATTTTTTAATGATATTTCTTACAACTTTGACATGACAGATCTGTTACGACTTCACAGTAAGATATAATTTCAACAGTTGTAACAGTGTGACGTGGGGTCTTTGAGTGCATGCATAAAATATTGGATACTCAACATTTTAAAAAAATTATTTAGAGTACCAAAAAAAAATGTAAATGCATCAAAATTTTGAAAGTTTATAAATTCATATTGATATTTCTTAATCAAATTTTATAAAATGTTTAATCTATACATTGTATTTTCTCCATCAGACTCCGGACAGCAGATCGTACATGACAAAGTCAGAACTTATAAGTGAGGCGCAGCCACTTGCTGATACATCTTTCTCCTTGGTATGTGTAAATTCATAGGCTAATCATAGAAGTGGAAAAAAAATCAGGATACAAAATGATTTTACGGATCGATACATGTATCTTCATGTATGTAGAGCTTGATATTTATCCTTCTAAGACAGTTTTAGTTTCTTCATACATTGTAATCTTTTCTTATTTAGAAGCAGATGAATTGTGGTAGAATTGTCTATTTTTCTTAATTAGCCAGTAAAGAGTATCGGGAAGAATACTTTTACTATATCGTTGTAGGCAGACCCAGGTAGTAGATACACAGCATGGTCCTCTATGGGCTCCCTGATTAAGAAAGGGTTGGTCATCAAGGAGAGTAGCCCTGCTAAGTATGTACTATAAAATAACAACCAATTATGTGAAACAGTTTTGGCAATTAACAACCAATTATGTGAAACAGTTTTGGCAATTTTATTCAACATTTTTTCCCACTTATTCGCACAGTTCATTGTAAGTGCTAATACTAGTGTGATTGTGAAGGCATTACTCAAAAGTTTATACAGTATATTTTGTGAAAACCGGATCTTCTGTATTCCGGAATCTTGTCTACATCGGTTCTTTCTTACGGTACCGAACGATTCTCCGTAACGTTTAATAGTAAAATCTTTTGTGTATTCCGTATCTTGTCTATTCCATACTACGGCCGTCAATTAGGTTACCGATCACACTAATTAGGGTTAATTGATCACCTGTATACTGGCCTTGTATAAACATCTACTCAGGTGTAATTTGGTCAACGGTAATTATATCTTCGGCAACATATTTTTATAATTAAGAATTTAAATGTATTCAGTGTACAAAGGTTTATAATGGCGAGTATGCCGAGAAAAAGAAACAACGTTGATAATGCATATCCATCTCATAAAAGAAAAAGAAAAAAATAAAATTTGGAAGAAAAATATCTTTGATTGACGATTCGTAAAAAGTACCAAAAGTCACAGAAGTATGGCATCGGAGCAACTACTGTTAGTGACTTAATAAAAACTTACAGTGATTGGGAAGGCCATACGCCCTGGCCATAGTCCCATTCTGATAAAAAAAAAAGGCCCATAAAATTGGCAACTCACAGTGCCCTGGTGCGCATTATTCTTCAATTTTCCAGTTTAGTTTTTAAATCTATCTAAAAGTTCTGTACTGGTATTTACGTTGTAACGTAGATCTACACCAGTATAGAAGAAAATATGATACAGCTTACTGTACATGGTTAGTCTGAAGCACAATATTCTTCTGTTCACCGACAATTAATGCAATGATACAATACAGTATTGATTTTTCTCTTGACTTTCTTTTTTATCCTCATTCTGCGCCTGAGATTTAAACCTCAAACGTCCACTTATGTATTTTATCTATGCAACGGTACTTGTGTATGCGTTCATCCGTAAGAATGACCAAATGTTACCTTATTTGCAGACTTTACGCATTTTAACAGAGAATCAAATTGTTAAATGCAAATCATTAAAAACTTATCCTTGACAGATTTTCCGCAAAACGTAGACAATGATATGAAATCTGTTTGATCTCTATGTATATATGATGAAATTGACCCTTCCGATTGCGGGAAAAACATGCAAAATTTCGTGACGTCACAATGCTTTTACCATGTGTTCACCTCGGACAAACAAGCTTCGAACCTCAGTCAAACATTGAAATTGCATTGTGACGACTCATGGAATTTCTCAAATTTTTCCCGCGTTCGGAAGGGTCAATTTGTTTGTATTTTGTATTGATATGATGATCAATTATTCTATTCATCAGTAAAGGTATAGCAGTGAGCATTCTTGTGTACATTATTTCAATTTATTTGGGTCAAATATATTGATTTTCTGTACACCGGATCTTGTCTAAACCGGCCGATTCAACTGGAACCAATGAAAGCCGGTTTACACAGATTATACTGTATACTGTAAATGTGGTTATTTTCGCTGGGGGAAAATTTCGCAATTCTAACTTCAAGACAGAAAATACAGTGGGGATATTATTTTTCGGAATGTCTATCGATTCGCAAAAAATGCGAAAATAACATCCCTGCGAAAATTTCCAGGTTTACAGTATATGATTTATTAAGGTAAAACCAAGTCACAGTCTTACGAAACAATATATCAATTTATTGTAATCATAAACCTGCAGTCTACATAGAAATGATGCCCATTATAACAGTTTTTACAGACAGTAAAATTCACTTGTTATATGAAGTAATTCCACATGGTTTGTAACCTCTTTTTCTTACAGATACAGCCTTACTGATGCTGGTTGTGAACTGGCCCACAAACTCGAGGTGGTCCATGCAGGAGGGAGCCCCACCGTGACAGCAGGGAGCCCCAGGAGACCAGGCGTATGCTCTCCAACCACTGTCACCAGACCTAGAGTTTCACCTGCAAGTCGTGCCTCCTCTACAAGTGTTACTGGTTCAGCTCCTGGATTCAGTGCCTCAAGGTAACATACTATTCTGAACATCTGCTATTTTCTATTATAGATATGCACCTCACAAGTACATCATGACTAGAATTAAATGTACATGTACAGTAAACTTCATATATAACGAAGCCCAGGGGACCATTGACCCAAATTCGTTATAGCCATATTTCGTTACATGCATTTTGATGCTAAATATGTTTCCTTGATGTGGCCGTTCTGAATGAATGAAAAGTTAAGACCAGTATTCAATACCTATGTTGTGATTTATTAAGTATGCATTCTGTACAATTGACATACCGATAGAGTATTAAATGATTGGCAATTATTTCCTCATGTGTATACAACACGTCTCCTAATAGGTAATTAAAGTGAGGACAACAGAAGGGGAGAACAATTATTTGATAATTAGAAATTATCTGTCCACCAGTTGTGTTAATTGGGAATATCTAGAGGGCATTTCGTTACATCAGGTGAAAATAGTGAAGAAACTATGACCACGGGACCACGAGATGGCTTCGTAAAAGCCGATAATTCGTTACATACAAATTCGTTACAGGCGTACAAAAATCAATGGAGGGTAATAGGACTTCTGCAGGGACTTTCTTTTTACTTCGTTACAAGCAGAATTTCGCTATAAACCTGTTCGTTATAGGTGAAGTTTACTGTATATCTTAATTCAAACTAGAAAATATCAGATGACCGTTTTTGTGCCTGATGTCATTAAAAGTTTTCTTTGTTGCAGGTTCAAAGCTTTCACAGAATCCTTCTGTAGACTTGATTACGTTTGTTTGGAATTATTTTCAGTGATTTCCAGTTTACCTATGTGACAGATGATGACAGAGAAGTTACAGACAAGGGAAAGGCAGCAGTTCTTATTGATGGTAAATCAGACCTCAGGATTTTAGAATATCGTTATTACTGTCTTTATTTAGTACAGAATGATTATGTCAAGTGTTGGAATTACATGTAGAAATTAATATGTGTGACAATTGTACATGTACCTTGTATATCTCATTGTCAGTAAAGGTTGTTGAAAAAAATTGTATAGGGTCTTACACTGTTACATAAATTTTAGCTTTAAATAAATATAAATCATGAGTCTCAACTCTATTCATATATACATGTAGTAATTGAACTTTTAAAACTATCATATTCATACATAATATGATCAGAATTACATGTATTTATAGAATAGAAGTAGTGAAATTTTTCAAAAGGTTGTTTATATTAATCAGTGCATCGAAATGTTATTGAGTTGCCTTTCTTTTAAGAGCTTTGGGATGCAGACATTAATGTATATACATGTATAATGTGTAATAGGTTTGCTTTACTTTGTGCTGATTCATGTATATTTCTGTCACTTATATGAGGGTTGTCCCAAAAAAACGTAGACATTGCTCATAATTCCTTTATTTGGCGTTAAAACTAAACAAGATTGTCCAGGATGTGAATTAAACTATCTGGGAAGCATCACATGTTAACAGAGTTGAAATCTGCCGTTGATATTAAAAATTAATTGAATTATCAGAAGAGTGGTTGGACCGTACCGAAGCAGAACGAGATTTTCAAGTGCCGAAAAAAGAATCGATATTTAAACTAGTTGAATACTTATCAATGCATGCATAAATAGTATAAAAAAATAACTGACATAAAGTACTGAATTTTACGGGTACAACCATGCTATATTATTTCATTAGCGTAATAAACAATTAAATTATCAAGCATTATGAAACTCCTCACAAATCATTCAAAAATTGGTTACGTCAACAGTATTAGCGGAACAGAAAACGGTACTGAAATATTGCATTGATCGTGGATTCACCCCGTTTTAGACAAAGAAAGAAATGAAAACATAACAAAACTATGAAAATGTTTGTAGAGCATTTGTACAAAAGTGGTACAAGAAATTGCCCGACGAATGGACAAACAAAAGTAATCAAGGACACATGAAGAGGGGCAGTGGTCAGACAGTAAATTTTAAACTTTGTCAGAAACGTCATTGTCAATTGAAGACAGTTGCTGAACAGTAAAAGAAATAATAGAGAAGATCCAGACAAAAAAATTTACTGTGCAGAGAATCCAGTCAAGTGAGGGAAATATGTGTTGCGTAAATGCTCCATGAGTGCCAAGTCTATTTTCAATATATAACATGGATTTATGAGTTGTTGACTTTAGGCATATTCTTAACCGCAGTCGCCGGAATCCATGACATTATTTATCATGTGCCGGTTGACATCACCCTATGTGTTTATTTCTTCAATAAAAAACGATTATTTAAGATGAATTATTGATTTTACATATACAGAAGCCAATTTGTATGCTAAATTTATCAATGCAAAGTTTATGAAAATACAACCCTCTTCTACTTTCTTATTAACGATGTCTACGATTTTCTGGGACAACCCTCGTATACAATGTATGTATACTTTTAAATCCAATGATTTTACAGATGATATTGGAGTGGGGTTTCTCATCAAGTGTAATTACATCAAGTTACTTCACACAGGGAAGAAATATAAACTGGACACAGCAAGGTGAGTTTCTTCAACTGCCGGTTAATTATTCCAGACATTCGACTGGATTATCTGTATTAACCAATGAAATGAGCTGATAATTTGATTGGAAAATTCAACAAGGGAAATTACTGCACAAGAAGCCAGGGCTATGTACATAAATATTTCTCATCTAGTTTAATGAAGAACTAGAACAGTGTGGATGGAAAAAAAATTGGTAATTCAGCAGAGATTACAGAGCTGTGAATGTGTTACAAAACAATGACCTGGCCAGTTCTATGGAATCTATAAGGAGATTTTCCAGTCATATCGGAATGTATAATTATTAAGAAATTAATATATGTCCTTTCATTGTCATTGTGTCCGAAATGCATACATGTAGCTCTACAGTGAAAATGAAACATAATTAGAATAAATGATACCCTTATTCATTAATTTTTGTTTAAACATTTATTCACATCATTATAATAAAGTCATATTCTTGTATGAAAATGGAGAACTCGAAATACAAATGTATATGAAAAATGCATGTACAATACTTTTATTAAAAACCCTTTTCCTTACACTTTACAGACCTATGGGTACTGATGTGTATGTGTACTTACAAGATATTGATGCCCCTGACACATGTTCTACCTCATCTTTACCTCCCTTGCCATCTCTAACAACAGATCTGGACTCTGAAAACTCAGACAAAAATACATGTAAATCAGGTAACATACATGTTAAATTAGGTAATATTATTCATTTAATGTTGTTTCTTCCATGAGACAAGCTCTTTGCCCAATCCATTTTTTTTTTTTTTTGCACTGAAGTAATAGGTTTTCCTGAGGTATACGAACAATTACATCCTTACTGTTCATTTACATATGTAGTTTGACTGTTTTACATTTTATATAATTAGTTACTTAATTAAATTAAATTTATACTCATTATTAGAATTTTAAAATATTTTTAGATTTAAGCAGCCTGAAATGAATATGAATCATGACTTTCATTTGTATTTCTAGTTAAAAGGATAAGTCATCTTTACTATATACATGTATTTACAGGCAAAAGGGAAACGTCTAAAAACTCAGTGCAGGGCAAACCAAAGAAATCAAAATCTACATCGAAATCCAGTTCTTCAACAACCAATCAAAATGCCACTTCGATCAATCCTCAGTCCTCAAGCAATGACAAAGGGTCCTCAAACAGGCGTCCCCATTCCTCATTGAGCAGTCTATTACCCTCAGGTAGACCCCCTCTGTTGCCTCAGATCAGCTGTACAGATTCCCAGTCCTCAATAGATTCCCAACCTAGCTCACAGACCTCAAGTATAAGCACTATGTCCTCAGCTAGGCCTCCTTTAATGCCTAGACAGACGAGTTGTACAGATTCCCAGTCCTCAGTGGATTCCCAGCCTAATTCACAGATCAGTATCAGCTCTATGTCCTCCGTTGCCAGCCTTCCTCCTCCGGACTTTGTCCTCTATCCTGGCAAATTTGATGTTGTATTATGTGTGGATAATCAGGAATTCTATGGCAGCAGGTACGTGACAAGCATCAGTAAATCAGATTTTTAAAAAATGTCTGTTAGGTAGAAATACAAAAGTTTCAAACAGTATGGTTTCATTCTTTGTGACGAGTTATGTATTCAAGGTCATGCTTAGTATAGACAACTTACATCTTCTTTGAACGTTAGTACCTTATAATTCTACATTTGTACATGTACTAGCTGATTTGCTTATTTTGGAAATAAGTTTCAAATGAAGCAAAAATGTTTTCAACAATCACATACATGTATATGTACTTCTTAATTTCAGCAAAAGACGGTAATATGGGTAATATGTTGAAGTTGTTCAGAGTTATGGTTATGAACGTCTAAATTATGTTCTTAGGCTTATGTCCTTAGGTGTCAAGGAGTTTTGAAACGTTTGATATCTGTTTTTAATTTGTTAAGTTTATCTGTATTTATACCTCAATTTCCGTTGATTAAGCAATTACTTGTGCAAATCACAATTATCTGGGAACCCTTTATTTTGAGATCATAAATTTTTTTTCAAAAATTACACATCAAGTCTAAGTTCATTGTATGGTCATATTTGATATAGTATAGCTTTGGACTACTTATGCTTCTTGAGCATTAACTGCAAGTTAGGGACTTTATTTCACTTGCAGTATATACAAAATCCTTGTTGCTTTCATCTTTAATTTTGAAATGTATTCCTCATATCCTGTCATAGTCATTCATTCTGAATTAAAATCTTGTTCATTTGTTGTACTAGACTAAGTACATGTATGTAATCAGCTCAGTTATTGTTAAATAATAATTTGCAGACAAGGGGGAGGTAAATCTTTGCTGCCAGACCTGATTAAAAATGGAGTAAATTGTGAACTGAGAAAGTTACAGGTGGGAGATTTAGTATGGGTAGCTCAGGAGAGAGTAGCTCCTATTCCAGGTCAGTACTTGTACATGTATATAGATTTCTCATGAAATTCCTTGTCTCATTAGATAATATTATTCAAACTGATTTATAGGGCAGGAAGGATACATTCTGCACTTTATGTCATACATGTATGTATGAGAAGTCAATGGTAAAAAAAGACATAAAGGCTTATTTCAGCACAACCAAATTTTAGCGGAAACAGGGCAAAAGTGGGCAAATTGACATATATGTATCAGCGTCATCATGAATTGAGTAAATTGATTTTGTGTAGTATTGAATTAGCACAGTCTTCACAGCACTAACTTTGCTAAAATATGAATCCTGCTGAAATAAGTACACATACAGTATTTTTCAAATGCTAGAAACTGTATTTAATTACATGTTTCAGTTGCTAAGAAACTTGTAAATTAATTTCCAATTTTATGAAATAAAGATGCCTTATACCTGCAGACAATTTATACAAATTTTGAACTGCTCTTTTAAAAGCTTTAATGAGTTGACATGAAGGTATATTAGTACAATCTGATACCAATACCAGTTGTAAATCTAAAGCAATTCAGGCTAGAAATCAGCATGAGGTATATGTATGACAAACTGTATGAAGGTTGATAGGTCAATAATTCAATCATTTCAGATGAATTCAGAATTTCTTTGTAGTCTATAATAGTTAACATTACCTTTACGATTTTTCTTGTACTTGTATTCCAGGTCAGTTAGAGAAGTCAAAAGGGAGAGAACTTGTGTTAGACTTTGTGATAGAGAGGAAGAGGATGGATGACTTGGTATCAAGTTGTATGGATGGGAGATTGGCAGATCAAAAAGTATCAAATATTATCATTTCAAAATGGTTACTAAAATATTTACAATCTGAGATATTTTGTTTTCATAACAAAAACAAAAGGAAAAAAATCATTTCAACATTTAGATATGGAGCCTTTTTACAACCTGCAGAATCAAAGAAAAAATAAACATTGAAAATGTCCTATGATATTCATTTTTGTCTGACAGTATAATTTGATTTACTGCATCAAGAAACTTGTAACTTACATGTGCATTTATATCATAACTAAATAAGATCTTTTAACTGGTATTTGTTTTACTTGGAAATTTTTCAAAGTGGACACAAAATCTGATTAAACCTTATTTCAATCTGTCTTTAAGTTGTCACTTTAGAAATTTCATGAAAATTTATTTAATATAGTGTTAATGTACTTTCCCATTAAAAGTCAAGAACTGAGGCACATATTTATTTGTTTTATTATAGTATTTCTATCGAAACTAGTAAATTATTTGTATTTTGTTTTGTTTTCTATACATTTATGTTTCATCAACAAATTTCAGATGCGTTTGAAGCAGTGTGGTTTACGTCGCCCATATTTTATGGTAGAGAATTACGGATCTATGCAGCATTTCAGTATTCCTGAAGAACGGATCCAACAAACCATTACAAACCTAAAGGTATTTGATGCTTTTATTATCAATTAATAAGTCTGTGACAGTTTGGAAGGAAAGCTTATAAAAAGAATATTTTGTATGCTTATATACAAGATTGAGCATTTGTAAATAGTGAACACTTGTGTGTAAAGACCTTTAACCTTCAATAGTAAAATTCTTATAAGAGAATAATTTCATGGTCCCTCTGTAAAAAAAAAGTCTTGTAATTTTGTGACTTCTTATTTTGCTGACGTGATTTGTGACCTACATACATGTATGTTTAGAAAAGAGAAAGTTTATTATCAATGACCATGATGACAGCAGTCGTTGTTTTAGCCTTACTTAAATTGGGTCTACATGTAGGTATGGTCTTATTACTATATGCAAAGTACATGTACATCATTACATGTAAATCATGTGTAAAAAAGCATAGACAGTCAGATTTTGCAACATGTATCCTTCATCTTCCTTTTTGTTCATTAACATAAAAATACTTCCCTTGCAGAACAATGAACATCTTTTCTTTCACCTCTACAAAAATTGATGCATCAAATACATTTTCAAACTGACACTTATTTACAATGTCATATATTTTGTGTGACATACTTTTACAGGTGATAGATGGATTCCAAGTAAAGAGAACAAAAGATATCAAGGAATCTGTAGCTTACCTGACTGTGATGACCAGATATATACAGAGTCACTATCAGGTAGGGTATTGTAATAACCACCACCCCTTCTCAATCAGCAGGTGCCCTGTCTGTCTGTGACATGCATGCTTTTACAGGTGATAGATGGAATCCAGGTAAAGAGAACAAAAGATACATGTATAAAGGAATCTGTAGCTTACCTGACTGTGGTAATAACCCCCCCCCCCCCCCCCCCCCCCCTTCTCAATCAGCAGGTGCCCTATAGAAATAACTCTGTCTTTCGGTCACTCAATTTATATAAAAAAAGAGGAAGGACGGTCATGTTTGCCATGTGTGTCCCTTGTGACTGAAGCTTTCTGTTTTTGTGTCGCCTGCAAAGCATAGCGACACTTAGGGATCACCTTGTTCATTGTCGGTCTGTCTGTCGGTCCATCTGTCGGTCACATTTTTATGTGTCACACCCCATAACTTTTGATTGGAAAGTGATAGGGCTTTGATATTTCACATGTGTATTCCTTGTGACAAGACCTTTCTACACATACCATAATTTGTGACCTTGACTTAGATATTTGACCTTCTTTTCTAAAACTCTTAAGATTGGCTATAACTTTTGAGTGGTGAGTGATAGGGCTTTGATATTTCACATGTGTATTCCTTGTGACAAGATCTTTGTATACATACCATAATTTTTGACCTCCTGACCTCGACCTAGATATTTGATCTACTTTTCAACAAATCTCAGATTGGCTATAAGTGATAGGGCTTTGATACATTGTATTTCACATGTGTATTCCTTATGAAAAGACCTTTGTACACATACCATAATTTTTGACCTTGTGACCTTGACCTAGATATTTGACCTGCTTTTGAAAAAAGCTAAGATTGGCTTTATCTTTTGGTGATTGAAAGTGATAGGGCTTTGTTATTTCATATGTGTATTCCTTGTGACAAGACCTTAATACACATACCATAATTTTTTACCTTGTGACCTTGACCTAGATATTTGACCTACTTTCAAAAAAATAATAAGCTGCTTCGCAGGAGACACAAGCACTTCTTGGATTGCTTTTTTTAAGTAAATTGAAATATTTCTTCCAGGGGGAAGGGATGATACAAATAAAAACACAAGCACTCTAATACACAAATTTTCTACCCCTTAGCCTTTATCCAGTGTAAAAACAACAACAATGTATATGAAAACTAATCCATCCTTTTCTTCTCTGGCATTCATTGCAAAATCATTGTCGTTTTTACACTGGATAAAGGCCAAGGGGCCGAAAGTTTGTGTATTAGTGTTTGTGTTTTTATTTGTTCTTTCTGTTTAAGTTGATTTTAAATTATAATTGGTACGCTTACATGTACATACCTTGTAAAATATGTGACCTTTAAATTTTCACATTCATTTACTTAGTCATATTCTAAAATTATTGAAATATATTTAGATTTAATGAATATAGAAATATTATGCTAGCAAAACAAAGGAATCTTTTTTAAAGTTTAAAAATTTCCATTTCAGAACAAGACACTGTATGCCTGCAGTCCAGAAAGTCTCCAAGAACTTGGTCAAAGTTTTGACATCACTGATGCAGAATTCAGACTTCAGACTTTTGAACAATTTAGTAAAGGATCTGTAAAAACAAAGGTCTGTTTATACTTTAAATAATTTTCAAGGGTAAAATTCTTACATTCATCTTCCAAAAACTATAATTGCAAGTTTTTCTACAATATAAGTAAACAAATAGCTCAAAGTTTTTGGATGCACACAAAATGTTTTTAAAGTTTCAGCAATTCCGTACATTCTTCAGTGTGTACATACATGTATTTATTGTAAAACTTGGTATAAAGTAGATTTGAAGCTTGTTTAATTATTGACTACAACTATAGTTATCATAACTTTGTTTTCTACAGTAACAGAACCTGATCTGTACAGGAGATGTTTGCTAAGCAGCTGATACAGGTCTGTGGTGTGTCCGGGGACAGAGCTAAGTCTATTACCAACAAGTACCCTACTCTCTCACAGTATGTTATATTTTCAAAATGTCTTCTTCTTCCGCATCTAAAATATTGTTCACTCTGATGTAATTTCCATTTCAATGAACTGTATTACAAATTCTGCCATTTGTATGTCTTGTCTTTTAGTGTATTTTTGTATGACATTGCAGTAAACTGTCAGTGCCCAAAGCATGCTATTTATATACATCAACCTTCATTCATCTTTTTTCGTAGCAAATTCTTGGAAATGATTAAAGGAATCAATTATGAAACTCTAACATAATGGAAACGAATAATTCAAATTATTAAAAATGATAAATTTACTGATTTTTACAAATTGTGTTCTATTCATATTACTTATAGTTTGATATCAGCCTATGACAGCTGCATGACCCAGAAAGAAAAGGAGTCCTTACTAAGTACAATCAAAACTAACACCAGGTGAGCTACCATACATATCCCCTTCATTTTATGTTATTCATTTTCATAGAGGACACAAATACCATTAAGCTTGAATATACATGTATGCACAACCATTGTAATTCCCTGAGATGTTACCATTGAAAGGAACATGCTGCAATTCATGTATTAACACTCATGATGTCACAATGCATAAGATCTAAAGGAACATGCCGCGACGGCTGTTCTAACCTGCAAACTGAACCTGCGGTTAGATGAATTTTAACGTCACCCTTTGACCTAGAAAAAGCAATTTCAGAAAACAAGAATGAAACAGACAACTATGGTGCATTTATATAGAATAAATGTCATAATTTGTGTTTTGTTACGGGTATGCAACACACAGCAAGTGTATTTATTGCATGAAATGTGCTAACGCGCATTACATGTACGATAAATGCACATGCTGTGTGTTGCATACCCATAACAAAACACAAATTAAGACACTTATTCTCTATGTAAATTAGAATGCAAAAAGTAAGGTTCAAGATTTTCTTGAATACATGTATGCAAATAGCAGAGACTTTGATTTGATTTTTCTTTCTTCTTCATTAACAGAAGTTTGGGAGCTGGACCAAGTAAAATCATCTACCAGCTATACTGTACTGAAACAGCTCTGACATAGAATTATGGGGAAAATTATCGCCGGTCATTATAATGCAGTTCACATATTACATGTATGTACTCTATAAGAATTGAGTGAAGTTCCACTCCAAATTGGAAGAAAATTAAGTCCATGCAGCAAAAAAAATGGATATTTCTGGTACAATGTGGAAAAACGAAAATTGTACAAGTACACTGGATGGCTGTGAGATGAGTTAGTGCTGACAGCAAGTGAATGCTTCTGTGATTTCTACAGCAAGTTTTCCTTGAACGCAATTTTTGATTGGCATTATTGGATGGACCAGTGTATCATAGACAAGGAGAGGAACCATTGCGTGCAATTTCTCACTGTGCCAAATTCTTCACTATGAAAAAGTGCTGTAGATATTTAAGAGTAAATGAAATGTTTTGTATTCAATGTGATATCAAATCATATGACATGTATGTGACCAGAGTTATGAGAATAAAAAAAAATTGTTGATTGAAAATTCAATCTTAAAAAATTACATTTTGTTAATTTTACATGTACACTGCCATTCATAAATTAGTATACACTATTTCTGCTCATGTTGCTGTTTGAAAATGAACAGTTTTGAATCCAAAGCTGTATAATTCTGATAATGAACCTTATACAGTCAAACTTGTCCTTCCGGTCACTTGTTTTCTACGGTCACTCCCTGTAAACGGTCACTTTTCACTCCCCCAACACGATTTGCTATATAAAAGTACCTAAATCAACGGCCACTCTCGTAACACACCAGTGGTCAACAAAATTCTGACCGAAATTGCTACTTAGACTGTTTTCAGCGGCCATTGTTAGCAGAAAAAAAAATTGTGTTTGAATTATTGATATTTACTGGTAGAAATGTTGATTTTAATGTATTTATTACACAGATATGCATAATCATAAACATATCGTTTTATTTGTTCAATAAGAGATCGAAAAATACACCATACTTGCACCTTAGACACTATGGTCAGTTATGGTTCCCTATATTGTCAACCTGGAATGAAAGGCCACATGTCTTAAGCAGCCATGTTTGGGTTTTCCCAAAGCTGACCGTCTATCACAGGTTTGATTGTACTCGTAGAAATCATTTTTAACATACCAGACCCAAATATTTGCATTTTTTTTTTAATAATTATTCTTTTTTAATAAAAATTACAATTTTTGAGAAAAAAAAATTGTGCTGATGAAAATAGTTTGTTTTAATTTTGAATTATGTGAAGCCAATTATTTTGAATCTCTCAATTTCAGAATAGAAAAAAATAGGATAAAGTGATGAAGAATTTAGAAGAAAGTACTTGTTTGTATAGTTATTTATGGATGGCAGTGTATATCATATTATGCATGTACAATATAATACTCATAAAATCAAACGCAAAATTTTGCGAGTCTTCAAATTAAATTTGTTTACCTGATATACTAGTTGATGTTTATATTGTAAACATGCTTTTTTTTCTGGTGCTATCTTATTTTTATCTTCAGTAAATTTGTGCTTCACCTTTAAGGTATCCAATGTACAAATGAAGATCTCGCGGACGTCTCGTCTCGGTAATCTTCGGCAGCGTCTCGGTAGTTTCCGTGGCTTGAATGACGGACGGCATGTTGACCTTAGATGATAGAAACCATTATTTTTGTTGTATTGGGTATATTTAGGTAAAAATATGCCATGATTCTAACTATATAATATACTTGATATTTATTTGTACAACGGATACCTTGATGAACTTGTGTTGAATTTCAAGTGATATGAAATTTAGAACATGTTCATTTTTCCAGTTATGAATAACATGCATATATTAACATTTGATCCCATCAGTGACCTACTTGCTATATCCATTCGACCTTTTGATCTACAGTTCAAAAACGATGCATGTTCATCAATACAGTTAAACTATCCTGAAATTTTACTCTGGGAAATGCAGGATATTTCTCTATTGTCTATATTGAATTAACAGGAGAATGTTATAACTGTATCATAGACATAATTTCATAGCTGGATTTGGAAGTTGTTAAGTGGTTTAAAGGTTAAGTTTGTCTATCCTTCTTCTGTCAGTCAGTTGGTCTGTCAGTATCTTGAGAGGTAGAAGAAATTGACCTTTTCGAATGTGGATACAAAGTTATGAGTTTAATGATGTCATGATAATTTTATCTGAGAAAAATATACCAGGGTACTTTGAACCTCAGTCAAAACATCAAAATTCATTGTGACATCAAAATGTTCACATGGTCGGAAGGGTAATTTACTTTATAGTATTTTATGATTTTTCAAGTCAAGGATTCTGGGCATATAATTTGGTCTGTCTGCATGTATGTACAAAAACATTTAATTAAAATTCCTATGTCTTGATTGTGATGTAATAGAGCTTTCATATTTCACAAGTACTTTCCTTGTGGTGAGACTTTTCATTTGGTACCATTTTTGTTTTTACCTTCTGCCTTTGGAGTTTGACCTACTTTAAAAACAATTATTTTATACCATATTTTGAAAATGAAAATGGTAAGTGATAGGGCTTTCCTATATCACATTTGTTCCTTGTTACAAGACCTTCCATTTGACCTTATGACCTTGAAGTTTGACTTGGTTTTGAACAACTTAAACCTTAAATTACCATATTTTCTTTCGAATCATAAGTAATATGGCTTTCATATTTCACATGTATACCTTTCCATTGGTACCATCATTTTTATTTTGACTATCTTAACCTTCTACTCGTGTTTAATGAAAACAAATGATATACCGACAAAGTTGCAGTAGGGGGCATTTGTTTCACAAACGGGGCTTTTTACTTAATGACCTTGACTTGAATTGCTGTACATAGACATTACCTTTTGAACCTTTCAGGATTGAACATGGGTACATTACATACCATTTCACTGCTAGATTGGCAAGTGTTCAGTTCTTTATTGATTTCTTTGTACAAGTACACACTTAATTGACTTTAACACATAGAGGTGTATTTTCTTACTATATCGTCAGTTCATTTATGATTTATTATGAATAGCTAAAATACCAATAGTATTTTTTACAAGACTGAATACAATACAAATGCACTCATATGTTATATTTACTCTTATGAAAATATAAGTACGTGCAACGCAAAACAGTCGTACAGCTTTCAGTTTGATTCTGTGAATGTAAATGACCTTAACCAGAAACATTGACCTGGATTTGATCTTTTGGATTTGACGTTGACCAGAAACATTGACCTGGGTTTGATCTTTTGGATTTGACCTTGACCAGAGACATTGACCTGGATTTGATCTTCGATACTAAACATAGCAGGACATCACACTTCATATATGGAGTCTTTCTGATGCAGACATATCCAATGACCTTGACCTTTAATCATTGCTTTTAGTTTATGCGTCTAAAAATAGGGAGTCTATGTACGAAATGTCAATTATCTGTTATCATTTATAAAAGATAAAGTTAAAATTTAAGTTTCTGATATGTAGGCACAAGGTCGAAACGAGAGCTGAGATCATGAGGAATATATAAATTACAGTAAAAATGCAAATATCAAGTTTCGTGATTTAAATGCTTTTAAAAAGCACATGAATTTTTATCTTCTCATTTCTCGAAACGTTAAAAGACCCTGTGTTTTATGTCCAATTATTCAGACAAGACTAGCCAAACAGGGGATGCTTACATGTACTCCTCCCGGGCACCTGGTCCCACCTCTAGCTTGCTAGGGGTCCGTCGATGCTCCGTTTTGGTGCTCCGTTGTGCGTGCTGTTGGAATTGTCGTCAGGATCCTCTTTATCTCATTTCAGTCACATTTATGCCCTTTGCCATGTGGAGCTCTTAAATAAGTTCCCCGCGAGGGAGATGACAGTGTTTTAAATAGTTTTCCCAGACGTGGTCGCTATAGCACTTTCTATATAGACAATACCTCGGACAGTGCGTGTTTTGTAGATATCATTTTAATTTCCGTGTGTGAACATCGACGGCGGGTGCGGCTAGCCAAACAGGGGATGCTTACTCCTCCCGGGCACCTGGTCCCACCTCTAGCTTGCTAGGGGTCAGTCGGTGCTCCGTTTTGGTGCTCTGTTGTGGGTGCAGTTGGGATTGTCGTCAGGATCTTCTTTATCTTATTTGGAATTATTGCAGTTACCATGTTACGTTGCGGAAACTTAATTTGGACCCTTAAATCAATATAAGTCCGTCTATATGTGTAAATTGTATACAGCAGTTTATGCAAAGAAATAAGTTATGCTGCGAGAATGCTTTGCTACATGTAGCTATGCGCAGTTTGACCTTCACTTGAGACCTTTTAACCCTAAAGCCTCCTTAGGGGGTCATATGGTCGATGTATCTGTGAACTTTCGTCATTTAGGTGATGAATGACTTGAGATACGACGTGGAAACGAATATTCTGTCTCTTTATGGACAAATTAATGGACATTCATTGTGAAACTCTATACAGTATAGTAATCTCAGTTTTGTTGACCAGAGACCTGAAACCATTTGCATCCCAGAATAAACAATATAGGTATAAATCTAAGTCCTGCAACACTACCTAGAATGCATCGATCAGAACTCAAATTAAAAAAATATGATGTGAAATGTTTCATTGGTACTTCTAGGTACCTGGATGATATTCTTACTATCGACAATCCTGTTTTTGAGAAATATAAAAATGTTATTTATCCACAAGAATTGATTCTAAACAAGGCAAACGTTTCAAACACAGAAACACCATTTTTGGACCTAAATATCAAAATTGTTAATGGAGAGATCCATACAAGTGTGTATGGCAAAAGAGATGATTTGGGATTTATCATAGTAAATTTCCCCTGGCTTGACGGTGATGTTCCTAGATTACCGTCCTATGGTATCTATATTTCACAGCTCATCCGGTATGCTAGAGCATGTACTGATGTTTTGGATTTTCATAGTAGAAATTTACAAATTACCAAGAAACTTTTAGGACAAGGTTTTCGCTTTCACAAACTAGTAAAGACTTTCTGGAAATTTTACAAAAATTATTGTCAACTTCTTCTGAAATTCGGACCAATACAGGCAACAGAGTATATTACTTTGGGTATTTCACAACCTGCATTTTATGGTGACATTATTAACAAGATAAGAAGGATCAAAGATAGACAACATCACTATCGAAAATGCGTCAGAATCAACAAACGCCTTTTATACCGTGGGTATGATCCTAATGTCACCAGACGGACACTAGGCTTGGTACTTGACCAATCTACAGTTTTGTACAAGCGCATTCTTAAAACTTGCACTCTGTGACGACGGGACTCCATGACGGGCCCTGTCCAAACCTCTTTAGAGAAGACAGGGCCCCGACCACCTGTCCTCTCTGAATGTCAGTCGGACTCCTCGGGTGATAACATACATGAGCTCGCGGTGGCAGAGCACGGATTGTATTACGTACGCCCTCTTTTTATATCCATTTACATATTCATCTGTGTTGCTTGGGCCCCTGCGTTTTGCGGTCTTGTTTGTGTGTGGTCATCTGACAGTGAGGAGGTTGTTTTACACCACAATTGTGCGTTCTTCGAGACCTCTGGGTAATCGAAAAAGTGGGAGGGTTGTGCGCACGTAACCCAGGATAACCATACCTTCTGCTATTTCCGTGGCAGATGGACGTCCTAAGTCGGCACCGGTTGCCCATTGGTCTCGTTGGTTTATGTGTAGTCCTTCTGTGTTGTGCGTTGACGTTCCTTGTCCCTTAAGCGTCTCTTTCTCTGCTTGTCTGCTTTGTGTTTTTGCATTGGGTGTTTTGGGGTTTTGCTGTGGGTGCTACAACCTGGTGTTGTTGGAGATCCCCTCCTTTGTTTCATGAGGAACGCGGTGACCTTAACCTATGGTCTTCGCTAAAGTCAGGAGATACCCTTTGGTCTTGGGCAAACTGAAAAAAATGTGATAATCCATCCAAGCAGAGAAGGTTATTGCCATAAGATTTTTCAACCCGCAAGTGCTGCGAGTCTGTGACCTTGATCAAGGTCATGACACATCTTTGGTCCTGGGCAACAATTTTGTGGCAAATTATACAAAAAACATATATATATATACGCAGGCAGTGAAAAGTCAAGGTTTGGACAAGATCATTCAACAGATACAAAGAGAAAGTGAAGAATTGTTGTCAGACAAGATTTTTCAACCCGCTTGTACTTGTACCTTGACCTTTGACACTGGATCAAGGTCATGACATATTTGGGTTATTTGCAATAATTCTGTGAAATATGAATCAGATTCATTGAGGAAGTGAAAAACTTATCCGAACATGTACTTAGGGAGTGAAATTTGGCCTATGACTTTGGCCAGGGTTATGACATATCCTTGAGTCCTGGGCAACAATTTTGTGAAATATTCATGATCATGCATGAAAAACATGAAAAGATTTTGGCCCGGACGCGGTTATTAATACGGTCAGATAAGACAGACGGACAAGCTAACATGATGACATTGGAATACCCCCTCCAACTTCTTAATGGACGGAGGAATGTTCGATTATTCCATTACCGACTTGATCGACTATAAATTAATCGGCATTGCGGCTTGTTCATTTATTTTGGTCGAACTTGATCAGAGTATGAACTTGGTTATATACGACGTGTCCTGTTTCCTCAGTCACATTTGTATAAGATTCTTTGTGCTATGACCCCCTCCACATCTCACACAAGCAGTGACCCACAAGAGTAAGGGGATAGTCCCGAACAATGTGCCCTACCCTATTGTACATCAAATTGTATTTTACAAATGATTCTAGATTATCTTGAGCGATTTATGCGCTAGAGGGCCTACATCTTTAAATTTAAAGTTTATTTAATAGCATTTAGTGTCTATCTGAAATACCTTTCGGCAAATAATTACAGTGATAATTCTATCCTACTTATTATTTCATCTCACTTCAAATGTCAGATAGCACTCGGAGCTCACCCTTTACATGTAAATCACATGTTTCAAATCAGATTTTGAATTTTAAATATTTAAAACACCAGCGGGTTATAACGCCTGTGATACGCTGTGAGATGGATTTAGCATCAAACTATTTCACGCCATCAAAGAGATAACTCGATAAATTATCATCCAAAATATGTAGGTAACGCCGTCAATTTGAGCACACCGGGCAGATATTGGCCACCTCAGGCGTCGGAGAGGTAAAGTGGTTCTTAACGTAAGCTGTCATGTAATAGATTCAGATAACGTATACTTGTAATCAAATTAAAATCTCTATGTATGCATTCATGAAGACAATCATTCATGTGCAAGCGTTTCGCCTACGTTCCTCGCATCACGTGGACTTTTCTGACGTCACATTAGGAGGTCCAAGCTTGCGGTCGCAAAGAAAATCTCGTGTCTGAGGTCCTGTGACTGCATATTTTTCCTCTATACATCGCCTTTAAAAGTCAATCGTGATGGCTACATGTATATGGTTACATGAATCTCAGAAATATGTTCCATTGAATTGTTTGTGCTTCACAACTTCGTCTGAAGACAGGTACACGTACGTAAGCATATAACTGGTTTTCCTAGTATATGTGTTGTCTGCAACTAGACCAGAGTCTAGTATTACATTACAAGTAAACATTCAAATTCAGTGTAACCAGCACCTGTGCTATTTATTCATCCGATTTCTTGGTTTGAGAAGTCCCATAACAAAGTGTAATTGTATTACGTATACTTGTCTCGAGAAGATGGTGTTTCGTGCATGCAGGAGATGCCGACTCTCCCCGGGCACCATGTCTTACTCCCTTGTTCGGGTTTCGCTTTTGTTCATACGGTAGTTACATATGTTTGCTCGATTTCTTGTGTGTTGCAATTGTTAGGATTCTTATATTTACGCACAGGGGTGAGGTATCATCGCTTGGTCACAAACCCTTCCCTATATACAGACCCTTTCTTCTATATGTCTATACATAAAACATATAGAGATATAGAATAAAGGGTTTGTATTGAGGAAAGGGTTTGTGACCAAGCGATGATACCTCACCCCTGTGTATTTACGGTATTACGAACATGTATGTTGATGCATTGATTCTTGATTTCTCCATATTTTGACCATTGTTGAGAAAATAACGGAACTTATTTCTAAGCTTCTGATAATTACTCTCTCTTGGAAATAGAACATCATCACACAAGGGACAGTTCTAAGCAGTTGTGAAAGTCCCTGTTCCTGCAAGCTTTTTTCCATTTCAAGTTGCAAAATATTTATCTTCCAAGGGTCAAAACAAACCGCAAGTTCATAATCAAATCAATCGTATTACTTGTATCTGAGACAGAATAAATGTATCATGGAGAATGTTTGTGGTCTGATGCGCCAATGAACACAAGATATGCCAACCACAAACCACAAAATGTCAAGTTATCTAAACAACGAAAATTAATTCTTTTTTTTACGATGAAAACATCTTTTATTCTAAAATATTTTCTTCACAAAATAATTTGAACACTGATGAACATTTATACAAAATAAGTATTTACACGAAGACGACAAAAAATTATTAAAATTATAAATTATAATGTAGCCCGAGTATCGACGGAGAATATAGACCTAGAATTAAAGATAAAAAAAGGAAAAGATAAAAACAAAAAGACAAAAAAAAAAAAAAAAAAAAAAGAAGGAAAAACTCAAAAGTAAGAAAAAGGAAGTAGAAAGAGAATATAACCATATTTTGAATATATGATCTTGCATTAAGTCGAAATTCTGTTTATGAAAACCTGATATTGCTCTGAAAGCTCTCTGCTGGCCTTTGAAAAATCAAACAAAAGTCCAAATTAATTTTACTTTTTATATCATATAAAATTTCATAGAATGCCTACATCATTCATTGAATGATTCAATAATAACGTCACAATGAAAATGTGCAATCATGAAAGAAATACGTAACAATGGAATAAGACAACTAACTTCAACAAATGCTAAATATACATACAAAAAACAATCACAATAGAATAAGATGAACGAGTACAAAATGCCATTCATGACGAAATTTGGCCTTATATGTCAACAAACGCCGGTTCTCACAAGCAGCGGGGGTCCGGTAACGCGACCCAGTGTCGCACGCGTCTCCGATTAGCCTCGCCTAGGGGTAACTCTTGGTTGATTGTCTACGTTGGCCGCCTTATAATTAACAAGATCTACCCTATATTGTTACATCTTATCTACTATCATGTTAGAATAATTAATAATGTTATCAAGGCGTTGCCCCGTCACCTTTGTTCTGTATATAAGATGACACCTTCAGATTTTATCGGCACCCCCGATAGTCTATTACGCACGGCACTACTGGTAAAAGACAGTATTGTCAACAGACCAATATTCCTACTATGTCCAATCAACGACTTTAAAAATAGTCCTGGTGTCTTCGATACACACTTTGATAACATCCAATTTTTTTTCTTGGGCGTTGATAGTTTGATAGATAAGTATCAGAATTCTTATATCTTGTCATCTCGAATCTTTCACCCTTTCTTGCTCGCGAGGCGGTCACGAGACAGCTCTAAAGCTCCATGGAACACGTTCAAATGTCCATACAAAATCAGTAACATGTATGCCAAAATTTCAGATGCTGCGATTTGAGGAGTCGTTGATTATCTTCCCAACATTCTTGTAACAATATTATGCATGCTGCATGAGAATTAAGGGCAGTCGAGGGTCCAGGTTCCAGCTGTGATCACCTGGATACGTTCACTTTTTGCGCCATGCATCGGCATTTCTTTATTCGAAGAATTTTCTTCCTTTTCACTCTGTAACTTTTTCCGGGACAAATAAGAGTCACTCGAATGTTTGCGTATTTTCTAGGTTTGCAAAAGCCACATGATAAAAACGAAGCGTCTCCAATCTCATTTTTGGATATTTTAGGAATAAAGAAGGAATTGCACTGCCCGTAACAGAAATTGTTTAAAATAGTCCTACTAATACATCCTGGTTCACGTACAATCTGTTTAAAAGGTTGCGTTTTGCACCATTCTTTGCGCAAATAGCGTTTCTTTGTCACAATAAATGCTCGTTTGCTTCCTTTAATCGGTCGTTTCCGCCGTGCATGACGGAAAGCTTCGGGTAAATGTTCAAATTCACTGTCAATTTTTACTGCAGGCGCGGAATCAGGGTTACTGTTCATTCTTTTAAATATCCCAAATCCCTCCTCCAGTTTTTTTCTTCGCCGACCTCGCCTGGCGTCGGCTTGGGTGCAAAACATCCAAATTATGAGGAAAACAACGGCGAGTTTGAGGTCCAAGCTCGGCCACTTCATCCTGTGATATGAAACATACAGATAAATCAGAGATTTTTCTCTACATCATCATAATATAGGTATATTAGCTGTCAGACCCCTTGTGAGTGACACATGTTGATTGCAGCACTGATTGCTAATTAATTACCATTAAGACTAATCATTGTAAAAACACACCTTAATGGGGACCAAGTATCTTAAACTCAAGCTATAGGGGGTAGGTTGGAGATAAACATTACCACACGGGGTATCATGACAAGCACATTACCACCTATTTAATAATTATATTAATGAGCGTTCGCATTTTAATTATTATCAAAACATTTACAGCGGGGAGTTTGCAGAGCAATATCGTGTCGAGAGAGCAAACTAGATGTACTGATGTCAAGGGGAATTGTTGCAGACATTTTTGATAAGTGAAATAATTAAGAGATAAGCAATAAATAGATATTGCAAAAAGTAAAGAATTATTTATTTACTTATTTTATTATTTATTTATTTTATTTTATTTTTTGCAAAAGAAATTACATTTTTTGGATAAAATTAACCAAATTAGAACTGTGTATTCTTAAATCTATAAATTTTAACATACCTTTACAATGGTGAACTTCTTGCAGACTGAGAAATTTTTCACATATTGTCCATGCAGAACGATCCGATGCACTAGTTATAATGATGGGACATAGGGAAAATGCACCAGGTTTATATCTAAGTTATGTGCTTAGCTTATAGAGAGAGGTAAATATCACATTGTTTTGACCGCTCCGATTGGCGCCAAAGATAGATTTAGAATCTTCAATCACAAACAGACGATTGGCAGGTATCCAATTGGGGATCAAGCTAGGCCCGTCAATCAAAACCCATCCAGTGAAAATTCAGCAACCCCCAACTTCTTATCTCTTACATAAAACAAAGAAATAACAAATATAAGAAAATGCCGATAATATGATTGGGTTGGCACAAAAAATGTGAGATAATCCGTGGGATCAGTTGATAGGACCGGTTTTATGAATGAGATAAACATGAGGGGGATTTTATGACTTAAAATAGATAATATTAGAATAACACATTAAAGGTACACAAACAACAATCAAAAATCATATCCCCACGAAGCCCCAAATTCGAACTGCTTCTATGGGTCAAACGCATTCAAACACTCAGTGCAGGATTAAGCAGAAGACAGTCACACGGTACATCGCAGACAAGGATGCTGTTTTGTCATATTTTTCTTCCTTAATTTTGTTTTTCATCTTACACTCATTTTTTCTCTTCAAAATAACATAGTTTCACCGAAATGAAACATTATAGATTATGTTACAAACAGATGGTTGATGGTACATCAAAAGCATTTATAGTGCATGAGCGCCGATTTCAAGAAAGCGTTCACGAAGTGGGGGGGTTGAACAAATAAATAAATAAATAAATAAATAAATAAATAAATAAATAAATAAATAAATAAATAAATAAATAAATAAATAAATTTCCGATGTAACAAATTGGGAACTCTTGGGGAGACACCCCCGGCCACCACCATCTCGCCATGGATTGATGGAAAAGGGAAGCAAAATGAGCGGGGCGGGGGCTAAATTACTAACTTCTTCAGTGCAATTGTCAATCCATTAGAAATTTCAAGCAGACCAATTTGTGTGTCGCCTATGCTCTTTATTGTACATGTTATATTGGTACAGTATAGACTAAGTATACACGTGGACTAGTCGACGATTACGAACTATCGTATAAGCGTCGCCAGTGTGTATCTTAAACAGCTAATTGTGATTCAATATTCCATGTTATAAATTAATTTACGAAATATTGAATCAAAACATGGCGCGATAGAGCCCCCCGCTTGGAGACGCTTAGGGACTACGCAGGACCGTAAGGTGGACACATGGTCGCCGAAGGTCCTATACAATCTAACTGTGTCAATAAACGCTAGTATACTTTGCTCATTAAACCCTGCATCGCACAATCAGCTTATTTGTTTGGCGATTCCGCGATCAAATTTTACGTCAAAATACTAAGAGGTTCAGTTCCTCATTTCTTTTTAGTCAAGTCCATAGTACTGACAGAATATCTGCATCTACTGCAACCTCCGAACATCCCGATTGTTGCCATTTTGAAGGAAAAGTGGAGCGGAACTTGGCTATTTCCTTATTGCTATCAGGAAGCTGTTTGCACCCCTCGAGAATTTCAGAGTACAAAATGTATTTCATATATAAATTACAACAATCAGAACACCTTGGCATCGCATCTGGCCTTTTTCGTGAACCATCTCAAATTGAGATTTTCGTCAAACTTTAGGATTGTCATTGACAACTTCAGTTGTTCCTCTCTCTCTATATCTTTTATAAAACCTCATATTCCGGAGGTGTTCTCTAATCAACTTAGGACAAGCAGGACGATCTGAGGGACATGCTCATCTCAAACCAATTGAGATTGTAACAGGTATAGCATGTTCATTTCTCTACGGAAAGTTAGCGACAATGTCACAATATTTCATCCAAATTACTAGCATACATGTACTTTTATGAATGGAAATTTGCGCTTCTTTTATGTGAAATAAACAGTTTGCAGACGACATTGAACATTATCAAGGCTGCCTTATAATTACTCCAAAATCAAAAGTTTCAAAATAGTCCAAGTTTTGAGCCAAGGTATTTCTGTACAAAAACGAGTATCATATTTCATTTTTTACACCGAGTTTTTCAAATCGGACTGCCTTCTGTTAAGGTGGCGAAAAAATGGTTCCATTGAAAAAAGAAACACAACGACTTCTTCATATTTCATCATTCATTATTTCACTATTCCCGTAAATATATAACAGTATCTATTTGCAATAAATAAGACATACAGTATAGCACATTTTGAAACAAAACATAAAATGCATTGCAGAATATTATCCAGCATTAATGGCATGCGTGGTGCCATACGAATGCGTTTTCATACGGCGATTATGATCTTAAGACCGACAAGAAAATTCACCCAAACATATGTCAACGTGGTTATATAAAATGTCAATTTCTGATAATGATCCACATATAACTTTAAAATGTAAAGTATGCGTGTTTTTTTTCTTCTCAAATTTCATTTATATTTGAAGAAAATAAAGCCTGTGTTTGTGAAACACGAATGCCCCCGATGGCATCTTTGTTAGTATAAACACCATTTTCTTTTAAGTATGTGAAAGGTCAAAGTCAGGGTCACTGGGTTAATAATTTTTGGTAGCGATGGGAAAATCTTGTGACAAGGAATACACATGTGAAACATGAAAGCTCTATCATTTGCCATTCAAAAGTTATGCCCAATATTAAAGTTTTCGAAAAGTAGGTCAAAGGTCAAGGTCAAAGTCACGAGATCAACAATTTTGGTATCAATGGAAAAGTCTTGTCACAAGTAATACACATGTAAAACATGAAAGCCCTATCGCTTACCATTCAAAAGTTATACCCAATGTTAAAGTTTTTGAAAAGTAGGTCAAAGGTCAAGGTCACGAGGTCAAAATTTTTTGTATCAATGGAAAGATCTTGTCACAAGGAAGACACATGTGAAATATGAAAGCTCTATCACCTTCCATTCAGAAGTTAAGCCCAATGTTAAAGTTTTTCGGACAAACAGACAGACAGGCCAAAAACCATATGCCCCGAATCTTTGATTCCGGGGGCATAAAAAAATCGAAAGATTGTCAAATATTGTCAATAATGCTTCTTTACATACATGTACTACATGTCAATTACTAGTACATCCATAGGAGCTCGACGCAACGGACACACAATAGCATCTTCCTCTACCTTCCCTTTTTATACAAGGAAAAATAGAAAGGGGTGGATTTCATCGATGGTCGTTGACGTCGAGTTCCTGTGATTACATCGTGAAGCAAATAAAAGTTTTCATGTAAAAATAAATGTACGAACGTCGCCATACCAAATACTATTTCTGCGATGAGACAAGGGATAAAATATACAAAATATCTCTGTAATATCACAGTAAATGAGGAATGCTCAGCGTGGAATTATGAATGATTGATGGAATGGCAAGGACAGGGGGAGGTACTAGTAATTGATTATTTACTTACATTCCTCCCCTTTTTCTTATGAAATATAATAAAATGCAAAGAACAAAGACAAATGTTACTTTTCTGCACGTAAAGCTGTAAAATATTACCATATAAAACTGATAGGATAAAAAGTTTCACAGTATATATTAGTTGGATTAGCAAGATCGTCAACAAGTACAAATTCTATAAAAAAAAAAAAAAAAAAACTCAAGAATACAATATTTCACATGCAGCTATTCTATAACGAAACTTCTTCGAGGGTTGTCCGAAAAGATAGTGTAAAAAAATTCTTTCTTCTTCGTTCAGTATGAAAAAAAAACGATCGAGATGTCAAAACGTCTGGGAAATATCATTTATATCTTTCTTGACAAAATCTACATACTCATCGTATATAAGGGCATTACAGAATTTTCGTTATTTGTAATAAGTGAATAATATATAACCCCATCCGTCTACGAACCCTATGAACAACCCTCGAAACACAAAATATTTGTAGATGCTTTGTAGTTTTGCACTAACAGCATGCTTCACGTAGATTTATACCCCTGTGGGTGCTCTAAGACAAACACTAACAACATTTCAATAAATTCAGATCTCTGAAGTATGAAAAAATGCAAAAGAAAGAATCCTATAAACTCTGAAGCTGATAGGTAAGTACTAAAATAGAAAATCAGCGAAATAAATGGACGGAAATATAGAAATTACACCTCCACCTTACTGACATGACATTATCTTTCACTTCTCACGTTACCATGGCAAAATATAACTCACTCACTCTACTTTCAATTTGTCAAGATGTGTCGGTTGAAAATTAAGAACAAATGTATCTGCAAGACGTATGTACGTGATTGTAACAGAATTTAGACAGGTTGTTCCATTTCTGTTTCAATCTTGAAATAAAGAATTACATGTAAATTGCAACCTGTACCCATTAATTATGGCCTAAGTGAAAACAATAATGGTATAAAACTAAAGTTGTCTCCTATATATAACCGTAACCCTGTCTGAACAGAAAATACAACCATAGTTTTTAGATGTATAAAAATGCGTATGATAAAGGCACTTTCCAATGATTTTTGATTTTCAAGCTTTTTTTTTCTCGTTTTGGCCGTTTTACAACATCATTCGGATGAGATTCAGTATCACTCCTCTTCGATTAATTCGTTATATCTTGACCATGTCAATTCACAACCAAGGATTGTCAATCACTTTGACCTTGACACAACCAATTCGTCCTTCAACTCTGACACAACCACTTCGTCCATCACAACCTGCAACTTCCGTCTCTCCATTATTGCAACATCCCTTTATTGGCTAATTTGTCTTTCTGTAAAAAAAAATCGATATTGATATAAATTTCAATATTTGGACGCATGGAGTTGAATCTATTGTAATTTTTAGCAATTTTAGAATAACGCTTCTAATTACTTTAACATGCCCCCAAAGCCCCATTGTGAGGTAAGCTTCTATCAGTGACGGTTACCAATTTTTCCCAAACTATCATATTTTGGACAACTTTTGGCCAAAATCCGCACAATTTGGCCTGGACCCCAAGCAAAGGGGCGCTGGATCCGCCACTGAAACATATAGAATTTTGATTGCACATGTAATATGAAAAGATATGATGGCGTAGTTTTAAAATTACGCCTTATTCAGTTTTGTGGTGTTGTAATTTTACTAATGCAACTAACCAGGCCGCCAGCTCTGCGTGTTCGAGTGGACGGTGCCTGTTTCTTCTTCTGTTGTAACTGCTTCAATTGCTTCTCTGCTTCCTTGATTCTGAAAATAGAGAATGATAATTTCTAATCGATTGACACAGGTAATTTCTTATCGAACACGCCCATCGATTGACACATCGTAGTGAGGAGGAGGAAGAGGTGGTGCCATAGATCCCTCCCCTTTATATCCTCCAATATTCCTACGCCCACAGCGTCACCAAGGTGGCATACCAATTTGCGCGCTAATTGCGCGTCGCCTAACGAGCTACAAGGATACCTGGATGCCTTTCATTCTACAGGAGCCGACAGTCTGTGTTATAGTCATGTATGTACCCTGTGATAGTGTAGATAATCAGTATATAATGACTGGGAACAACAAGTGTCCGGACGCTAAGTTTCCCTTCCTATGTCTAACGATTGGCACAATGTACACTGGACAATGCCCTCGCATCATCTCTATTCTCATTATACAAGAGTCATACTCTAGTCATCCCCTCAACTTTGATGATTTGTGACATTTTACAAAAGATGAAATTACTTTTTAGCATTCTTTCCCCCACAGAATTTCTTTACAGCATCTTGTCATGGATCTGGTCATTGAGTTCATAAACTCATATTCTTCAATAATTTCCATTGTTGACCAAAGGGGACTTCAGATGAGGGGGAAAATTATTGCCTTAATTTTGCGTCATTTTTATGATTATGCACGATGCTTTTGTATTTCAGTTCTGATATCTGAGATTCTACATACAAAATGCCAAATTCTTATAATACCTTACCCATCATAAATACAGCCCAACTTAGATTTTGTTTGAAGTTAAAACTTAAACTTAAAAAGATTGCCACGGGGAACCTACTTGTAAAGTGTCATGTTTCTATTGCTATTAGTTTCAGATTTTCTTTCAACCAAATGTTGACGGACAGACGTCGTCAATCTATTATATTTTGCTTTGCAATTCGATCAAAAACTAATAAAAGCGGTTTTTTTTAACATATTATGTGTTGTCCTTGGATCTTTCCATGGAATTTGACCTCGACCTTCAAATGTGTCGCTTTCAAGGTCCATGTATATATCTGATACAAAACGAGAAAGCAATGCTAATGTATTTGAAAGTGCAAGTACGAGACAGACGGACAGACAGACAGAAGCTGGTCAAAGAGACTAAATGGAATGAATACAAATTGTAAATATATCTCCTTTTTTTTCGCGTACACTACTTGCACCTACTTGCTACGGAGCATAGATTGAAAATCGTAACAAAATTAGATCATTTTTATATTTTATCTTTCATTTTTCGGGATTAAAGTGTCTATATTGATGTAATGCACTGGATCTTGTATCAAAATCACTCCGCCAACAAGTTTTATTGATCTGATAGACTTACATAACATGCATTTTCCCCTTATTTTTTAGGATACAGGAATTTCATTCATCTTTTATGTAGGAAGGGACCGCGTCTCTTTTATCATGCACATGTAAATAGTTTCCTCGAAAATTTTGGCCCGCGGTAAAATGGGAAATGACAAGAGTCTCGCGCGCTTTCCCGCACTGCGTCAGAAAGTCTACAGGTAGGACATTATGGATACCGACTTCCTGTCTGGCACCGGAATGCTCGATAAAAACTGCACTATACCCACTATCTTGTTCAAGTTTGAACTGCAGGGAAGATACATATATTTTCTCTCCAAAAGAATGGGTGCTACTTAGTACCGAACCTCCATACCAGAGAAATTGGGGAGGGAAGAACAGACGTCACAAATCATACTTTACACCGATAAAAACAATTTGTTAAATGGTAATAGCTTCATATTATTGATAAGTCCATCATGATACTATGCTAATCATCTCCAGTCAATTTGTAATACAAACACGTAGCGCTCCAAGGGGGGGAAATGAATAAATGGTTCATTGACACTACGGCATCAAAGGGGGAGAACTCTCTACAAGCCAAGTACATGCGCTCACATCAGAGGAGACCAATAGATCGCCGGAATCCAGATTAATTAGAAAACAAGATTAAAGAATATTCTTAGCTCCTCAAGTGGAAGGCTTGGAATGGACAGACTTATATTTTGGATAAATGCGTCTAAGAATTTTCGATTGATCAGTTTAAAAATGCTGTCAGAGACTGCAATCCTGTCTAGTAGAGATAACATTAACTAAACAGATCAGGCCTAGCTGAGACCTAATTCGTTATCCATCTCGAAAGCCTTCGAAGTGACAGCAAACTGCACAATATATAAATAGACGTTGTGACCTTGACCTTGAAAATCAATTGGGCATTCTCTCTTATTCGGTGCATTTCGACAGTTCGGGTACTAAATTCCTCGGATTTGGTACAGAAATGAAATTCTGTATCTAAAGGCACAGAGGACTGCATCAGATATGAAGCATGCATTTGTCAGACCATTCGTGGCCATGACACAGTGCACTTGTAATATAATTTGCCCCTTTCCCGATGGTACTAAAACTTCAAACCAAAATGAGTTAATTTTTGCCGTTCATTCATGAACACTTGTAACAGAGAAGCAGAAGTCCGCGCAACTTTTGGACTACATCCATTTTACCAATGCAAGAGGCCAGACCTTAAGTCTGATTCCCAGGTGCTCAAGGTTCAATAATCTGCTTCTTCTTTTGGGGCAAAAAGTGTATAAACTCTCGTTGAACACAAATATACATAGTCGCTTTGATTTTAATCAAAACATTGACGGACACATTTAATCCAAACATTGACGAACACATGGGCGGACGGACAGACGGACGTAATTAATCTATAGACAGAAATAGCTTTGCAATTTAGCCAAATGCTTATACACCTAAATATCTTTGCAATTCCAAGGATTTCAAATTCTACGAATATGTAGATGCCAAACCGGTACACGTTCAAAAAGATAACAAAATCCATTATTTTTAAAAGAAAATTCTAAACAGTTATTTTTACTGAGTTACTTTACGCGAAAAATACATTATTTTCTTAAAACTGCTAGAAATGCGGAATGCAAAACGACAGAAGAACTATTTGTACCTGAGTCGAGTACAAAGCATCTCCATTAATTTGTTTTCCGCATGTAGACATTTCGCCATATCAACAATTCATGCATACAGCTGTGATAAAGTTGGTATGAATTTCAGTGTGCATTTCAGATAGGAATAATTGAACATTTTGGATGCCCGTGTGATCAATAATTGAGATAGAAATGTAAGGAATTACGATGTCACTTTATCACTGTTTTATCATCATAGTTTTTAGAATAGAACATCACCTCCCCCTGCGTTAGGGTGCATTCAAGAGTACAAGTGGAACAGTTTTAGTAGCCCTAAATAACTTACAGACAGCTTTTAGGTGGTTTTAAGTGTGAGGTAATGGCTATATGACATGGTTTTTATTTCAGAAGCTAAACATTTGCAAAGCGAGGTCACATGTTATAGATTTTCATAAAAGTACAAAAGCTACACGCTTAAGTAAACAATTGAGGATAGATTACTGAACTTATATGCAAAAATATGCAGTCAAATCATACATGTACCCGATCTGCTATGAAATAGTCAGCCTTTGGTTTGACCTTGACCTATATCCCAGCCATCTTAAAATCATGGTGAACATCATAAAAAAATCATGAAAATTTAGTGTTAAGAAAAGAGGTATGACCCTATATATAGATGGCATTTCAGTGTGACAGAAGGACAGACAAATGGAACAATGATCCTAGAATTGCTGAGCAATGAAAGTCGCACAGGAAATTACAAGTAGATCTGTCTAAGCCAAATATAGTTTTTATGTGAAAAAATCGCGAATACCAAATTTATCTCCCTTAATGCACATTTCCGCATTTCTATACGATATCTACTGCGCTACTTTTGGCTGTGATCCATTTGTTACGATTGAAGAATTTATGAAAATTACATGGTATTTGTATTGCCTAAATTCTAACTAGATTAAGTACCTCAAATATCACGGCATTCAACTTTCAGGTATTTTCTCTTCCACTTTTTTTTAAACATTTAAAATGAGCTGCCTATATTTGCAGCATATATAAGGTATATCATAATTGAAACCATAGTAGTGGCTGATTTTAAATTTTAATTTTAAAGTTGTACGCTAGCTCCCTAGCATAGAATATGGCATCACAGGGACCCCATGGTACTATGACCAGACCAGTCGTATATATGAAGTTTGGTGAAAATCCAAGTTGCACTTTGTCGGTGGGGGAGTAATCACTGTAATAAATTTAATATTGATCTGACCTTATACTGCATGTACATGCACTTCTGTTTTAGATCTAAATCACCTTTTTCAACAACGCCAGGTGTATCTTGATTATTTGACCTCAATACAAAATACCTGTCCATCAGGGGAACTCTAATTGGGTCATCATTTGTAAAATCTTACTGAAATGTATATTAATAGGATTTCTGCCTGGTGTTCAACATGACGTAATATTCATTGGCAATGGAAATATATGTCACATGATCAATGGTCACATGATCAATACAGTACATGTACCTTTTTCAATGTCACATGATCAAACTGCCTCCTTCAGTCAATGAGATGCGTTTACAAGGTGTCCTTATATATTGAAGGAAATTGTAAACAATTTGCTGTGACTTACGCCATTCATTCATATAATATATTTGCAAATCACTTGTAGATCAAAAGACTTCATTCAGATAACATATATGCAAAACACTTTCCCAAGTTTAACCTTTACTCCCTCATTTGTTCCTAGTACTATGATATTTTATGCAAACAAACATGAGTGCAACAACAATCAAAACATACTGCGAACATATTCTAATTGAGCTGTCATTTTTCAGATGAAGCTCCTGTCAGAATCAAAATAAAGAATGTTGTAGGTCGTACTAACTTGACTCTTTAGATAATATCTAAACAGATCACTACCGGTAGTTTCATTAATTTTATATAATCTACATCTGATTTCTCCTTATAGATAAAATTTCATGTATCTGACTTCTACATGTACAGTTCAAAGATCAAGAACATGAAAAAAATTAAAAGCACTATCTGACACATCTATTTCTTTTCTTTGGGCTTGGTGAATTCTGTCCTCTTAGGGAGCTATACCATAGAATTCACCTTGTTGAGAATGAATAATTTTATAACTTTTAGCATCGCCATTTTATGGAATTATGGATGCCTAAATTGTGCAATTTAAAAAAAACCAGAAGTCTCTGACGAGACTGTAGCTCTCCTGGTTGTTTTGTTTTCTTCACTCATTGACAAGTGAATAAGATACATACACATAAATATAAATTTCCATTTTTTTAACCAAAACCAGGGAGCAGACGCTCTAACAAAGTATAAGTAGCACAACAAAACAACATATCCATTAGACTGCAACTAGAATATCACTCATATAATTCATAATATCTGAGATATAGTATTTCAAAAAAGAATGTCACATCCATTTTCCAAGATCCTAGGTGCCAGGGTCTAATAGCTCAAATGAACTATCAATGATGCAACAAGACTACATAGCAATCATATTGCATAAAGAATTAACTCTCCATCACCTATAATAGCTTAAGAAGAGTTGAGAGCACAATTATATAGGAAAAAATTACCACACCAATTTTCTAAGACCCTGGGGGTCAGGGGCTCAAACAAAATATCAGGTGCACAACTAGACCACAGGACAATCACATTACAAAAAGAATCAAGTCAAATATAGTGTCAGAGGAGTTGTGGGCAAAACATAACATACTGTTATATCGGAGAAAATGACCACATCCATTTTCAAAGACCCTGGGGGTCAGTGGCTCAAACAAAATATCAGTTGCACAATTAGACCACAGACCAATCAGATTGCAAAAAGAATTAAGTCTCCATCATTTATAGTGTCAGAGGAGTTGCGAGCACAAGATAACATAGAATTACATAGGACAAAATGACCACACCCATTTTCTAAGACCCCAGGGGGTCAGGGGCTCAAACAAAATAGCAGGTGCATATCAAGACCACAGACCCATCATATTGCAAAAAGAATTAAGTCTCCATCATTTATAGTGTCAGAGGAGTTGCAAGCACAAGATTACATAGAATTATATAGGAGAAAATGACCACACCCATTTTCTAAGACCCTGGGGGTCAGGTTCAAACAAAATATCCGGAGAACAACTAAACCACAGACAAATCATATTGCAAAAAGAATTAAGTCTCCATCATTTATAGCGTCAGAGGAGTTGGGAGCACAAGATTACATAGAATTATATAGGAGAAAATGACCACACCCATTTTCTAAGACCCTGGGGGTCTGGGGCTCAAACAAAATGTCAGGTGCACATCTTGACCGGAGAAAAATCATATTGCAAAAAGAATTAAGACGAGACTGTAACTCTCCTGGTTGTTTTGTTTTCTTCACTCATTGACAAGTGAATAAGATACATACACATAAATATAAATTTCCATTTTTTTTAACCAAAGACCAGGGAGCAGACGCTCTAGCAAAGTATAAGTAGCACAACAAAATAACATATCCATTAGACTGTAACTAGAATATCACTCATATAATTCATAATATCTGAGATTCATATTGAGATTAAAATCATATTGCAAAAAGAATTAAGTCTCCATCATATATAGTGACAGAGGAGATGCGAGCACAAGATTACATAGAATTATATAGGACAAAATGACCACACCCATTTTCTAAGACCCTGGGGGTCAGGGGCTCAAACAAAATATCAGGTGCACATCTAGACCACAGACCCATCATATTGCAAAAAGAATTAAGTCTCCATCTTTTATAGTTTCAGAGGAGTTGCAAGCACAAGATTTCATAGACTTATATAGGAGAAAATGACCACACCCATTTCCTAAGACCCTGGGGGTCAGGGGCTCAAACAAAATGTCAGGTGCACAACTAGACCACATTTCATGTAGAATGCAAAAAGAATTAACTTTCTATCTCCTATAGTTTCAGAGGAGTTGAGAGCACAAGAATTGTTTACGGACAGACTGACGGACGGACGCCGGACGAAGGGTGATGACATAAGCTCGACTGGTCAGAGACCAATAGAGCTAAAAAACACCAAAGACATGTAAACAATACACAGACAAGAACATTTTTGTATATGACAAAGAACATACATAAGTATATGTCGGCCATCCCCTGGTCCTAATGAGGCTCGAATCAGCAACCCGGTCAGACCCGACGCCCTTACCACCAGACCACAGCGCCGACAAATTGTGCAAGCTTGGTACATACAACCACTTACCGGTATACTTTAATCAATATAGGCAATCAAAATCCAAATGACTCATGTGGAAAAAAACATGACAAGGTCACATTATGAAGGTTTGACTAAAGATGCATAAAATGTGCAAGTTTGCTACAAATATCATTTAATATATTTACCACTTATACTTTGCTCAATATTGAAAATCACTCAAGCAGAAATAAGCTCAAGGTGCATCACAGATGCAAAGTGCAGAGCTGCAAAACTTGCACGTGAGAGTGATTAATGTCTTGCTACACTATCTTAAGGCAGATTACCTGGTTCAAAACATTTCCTTATGATCTAAAAGCCGTTTTCATTTATTAAAATCCTATGACCTTGGTCATTGACCTTTGGCATCAAAATCAATAGGGTACATTAGGGTACATCTCTGACTCATCGGGAACATTTCTGGTAATAGTCCAGTCATTCTACATCTTCACCTCAAACTAATTGCAACAGAGATCATTTTTATGAAATTTGTTGTGTAGTATACTTATAATGATCATATCAAAAATCGAGAAAAATCGAGATAAGGGAAAGTGACCATTTTGCGAATCAAAGGTCACACATTCACGTTCAACGCAGTATGTTACAAAGCGGCTTCCATAGACACAGAAGAGTTCACAAAGGGAGATAACGCAAAATTATTATGCAGACGTTGCATGTTGTTTGCGTTCTGTTTGAAGTATTTCTAACCTTAGTTTTCACTTTCTTAAAAGTTTTGACTTATTTTACTTTTCTAAATTATAAGAATAAAGAATATTTTTGAGTGCGAACGAAGATCGATGCATACATGTATACGGAAGTCGGAATTTGACAGGCGCTGTTTTAATTTAAAAAGTACATGTATAATACATAATAAAAACATTTTTTTTGTATCAGTTCTATGAATGTGAGACCTATCATATACAACATTTTAATCTAAAAATGGCAAAAGTTTGATTCTTGTAACGAAAATTCATGTTCTTTCCTAAGCTCTGCAAGTGACGAAAAAATATATGGAAGGCCGTTCTTGACAACGATTCGTTGTGTAATATAAAAATGGACCTGTCAGATATACGATTTATAAATTATCAATTTTTGACCTAATTTGTTTATATCCCAAATAAAATACAGATTATAAATAGATAAATGAAATATGGAAAGCAGATGTCATCATCAATTTACGGATGCAAATGATAAAAAATGTGGCAAACCAAATACATTGGTATATTGAGTCTAGAAAGAAATACCCGTATTTAAAGATAATCAGACGTATACATACTTATTCATAAATGACCAGGGCATGCGTTCTGTTTGGGGGAATGGTACCCGTACACTAGAAAGGGGGGATTTACGACATTTTTCTAATAAAGGGGAAATTATTCACTATACTTCTTTGATGTTTACTAATATAGTGATAGATTTTGACATATGTAGGACATATTTATTCTATAGCCGCGATAGCTTGATTAATCTTGCATTATATTAAAGCACAAATGCGAAATTTTGTTTACTTTCTTGTAGCAAAGTATCCTGGTATAATGGGGGGGGGGGGGGGTCCCCCATTTTAGGGTAAAACTACTACATGTATTGGGGTCCCCCATTTTAGGGTAAAACTACTACATGTATTGGGGGGGGGCTTATTTCGGCCCCATTTTTGGATGATCGAGTGCCCTCCAATGAAACCCCTTATAAAATATAGTTATATATCGCTATGTCCATTTATAAGTCATAAGTGCACGCATCACATTTCTTAACCCTTTCTCTACAGAACCGGTCAAATTAACCGGTGGTGTCATTTCATTTGACTTTGTCCGATGCAAATGGGCGTTGCTGTGTTGTATTTCAACGAATTTCTTTATGGCGGATATCGTACGTTGTATTTGGGAAGATGTTAGTCTTTTACTATATCAAATTTACATAAAAATTTACTTAGTTCAACAAAAATAGAAATATACTAAATTTTCAAAAATAGACGACATCAAGTACTCAAATGGGAAGTTCTGAATCGACAGTTTATCTTAGCCCAATATCTTTCGATTACAGCGATATTTTTTTCATCCTTTTTTGTAACTTCTACCTTTTATGGTGCTATGAAAATGGCATTCTTACGTGAAAATATGTTATCGTCTGCGACGTCATATTGTCAACATCCGTGATGTCAAAATGTTGATAGATAAATAAGCGACATCTATTGATTTTATTCCGACTCAGATTTTAACGAAATTTTGTACGTTGAAAACCTTGAAAGAGCGTTTCTAAATAATTCACTGCTTTTTAGTATACTAATAGGCCTTAAACTTCACGAATAGTGCTCAATTTCGTTTCACATTCTTTCTCGTTCTTTCCATCACGTATTTTTTCACCTTTTTTGTTATTCATAGTTAAAAAAAAATAAGCAGAAAATTTAATGTAATAGTTTTTGTCGACCAAAATTACATCCGTATGAAAGCAATTCGTCGTCAATTCAGATAATACTATTACATGTAGGCCCATATCTATTGAAGATTTGTTATTTATTATTTTCTTTTTGTTCACTTTCATATTGAATTTTAAAATTACATACATGTACATGTATTTAACCTGAAATCCAAGGAATGAAAACACACAAATGCTGTAATCTGATAGAAATATTACGAAGTCTGATTTTTCATCACTACTTTTTTTGCATGGGCCGTAATAGGTAATTTCATACATATACTGATTTTTTTATAGACTTTACAGATCGCCAAAATCTTCCAAGCGATTCTCGATAATCGATAGTGAAACTTAACTGTTGGTTATCGTCTGTTCAGAACTAAGATAAACCGACTTTCGATTGATAAAAAATTAAAGAGGCTTCAGTAAACTGAGTACATATATAATAACTATAACCCCACACCTATAATACATAAACAAATTTGGTTGTGGTGGCGGGGGGGAGTATTTATTTTTGATTAAAGTACATGAAATCTGTATTCAAATGATATCAGCAAAATCAGACAAAAACGACTACGACGCTACACATTTTAATATGTTTACAAGCCTTGGCAAATTTAAGCCCTTGACGTCTTGTTAATATCAGCGATTTCGTTGTCTTTTAAAAGACGTCGAATTGAAATAAATTCCATCTTTTGAGTTCAACGTAAAGGATTTCCACGTTACATTTATATTGATATTGATCGATTTTGCCTATCAATTCTTAAATTGTTCTATTTTTTATTTTTCTTTTCATTTTTTTCAAATCTATTTCTCACAAGCGGTATGCAGTGTGATTATTACTTTATAGTAAATTCAATTATTTTGAACGTTAAAACAATATATTTACATGACTAACTGAAGACTGTTCTTTTATCATGTCAAATTGAGTGTAATATTCTAACAATCGATGGCAAAAGATGCTTCCTCTTCTACAAACAGAGGGCGCTGCGATAGAAAAGTTTGGAAGCAGCCTCTTGGTATGTGATTGTTTATCTGATCATTCTGATTCTGGTATACCTACGCGAAATATCCCGGAGAAATATCTTTCATCTTTGAATTTATTGTGCTCCAAAAATGAAGTTTACAAATAAACATTCACAGAAGTAAGTGATTTTTGCACATTTATTAGGTTTTTAGCCCCACAAAAATACTATAGAAATTGAATTTCAGTTATCACTTGATATTCCTATTCATTCATGATAAGAAACACTATTCTGTCAAACCTTAAATGTGTCAATTTATGCAGGTATACAGAAAAAGAATTTTTTTTTCTCAAAATAAGAGGTTTTTGCACAAAAAAATTGAATATTGATTTAAATGGAATTCAATAACAATTCATTCTGCTTAAAATCATAAGATGATTTTTTTTCTATATGAAAATAGCTTTAAATCTATGATTTTAGCTAAGATAATGAAGTTATAGAATTTTCCCAGAAATATGTTATTTTTGAATGAAAAACAGGAATTTTACCCAAAAATGAAGTAGAAGATATACCCATTTTGTTTCAAACATGTCATTTATGATTGAAACTAGATAATTTTTAGTTGAAAATACATTCCTGCTATCACTTTAAGAAATTTTATAGATTAAAATGGTTATTCTCCAGAAATCAGCGATTTCTGACTGGAAAAATATGTTTTTCCCCAAAAAACTTTTGAATTATGAAAGAAATGTCAGTAAAACTTATGTTATCTGAAAGAATGTGAAAATGTACATTAGAAAATAGCTTTCAATTATTGACTTAATTATGGATGAGGGATTTTTAAATTAATATACAGAAATATGAGATTTCCAATTGAAAACACAGGTTTCTGTATGAAAATGACAATTTCGAGGATTTTACCAAAAATGAAGAATACAAAATATGTGTCATCTGAAAGAGGATACTTTAAAGATATTTCTAAAGCATCATTGAACGATCATATAAATACTGAGGAACTGAGAAGCAGGAAGAAATTTAAATTTCCTCAAATTTCTGTGAAATTTTGTTTAAAAAATCGAGTTTTTACCCCCAAAACACACATTAAAAGTAGAATTTCGAAATGAAAACTTATTTTATCTGAAAGAGCACCAAAATTACTATATAATTACGTTTTCCAATTTTAAAAATCTTCATTTACATAAAAGTTGTAAATTTTTTCCAATTTTCAGTGATTTTCGACTAAAAATCCACGTTTTCCCCTGAAAACAAGCACTTCCCCTTCGTTGTATGCTCTCGATTTTTGATACACCTTAGAAAATCCCTTAATACACCATTTGAACACAAAAACATTTCTGTTGCAATTAGTTTGAGGTAAGGCTATATTTTTGGCTAGAATGACTGGACTATAAGTTTCATGATAATCCGTGTATTATACAGTTTCACATTTAAGTTACAAGTCGGTAGATAAAATACACATGTACTCACTCAGTTATGACCTTGAAACCATTTTCAATGATCAAAAACCTTACCGAAAGTACAGAGTTTGGTTAAAATGTACACAGCAAAATTAAGAGAAAATTTGCACACTGATCCGCAAACCCAAAATGTATTTATAAGAATTAATATATATGACCTTGAACTTTAACATATGACCTGATAATATTGGTAGCAACATTACACTCTTCCAAGCACACAGCAAGTTACTTTTATTGAATGGATTAAAGAAAATGACAATACACATTTGAACAAATCTACAGCTTACCTTTGCTTGACCATTTTCTGCTGTTCCTTCTTCCAGATATCTTTGAAGTCCTTACAGAACACTGACCATAAAGAGAAGAAGTATTCTGGTGTTACTGTATCCTCTCCTGTCTTTGGTTTGACACAGAAAAATAAAACCACTTCTGAAAACCTGCAATGTAAATTGGCAAAATTTGAAAAGATGTCTTTTCTTGCTTTTGGTTGCAAGCTACAATACTGGTATTCAAACCTTTAGGTAATTGTTTTCAAAGTTAAGACTGGAATTTTCAAGATAAAATAAAAAACCATGACCTTAACAGGAAATTTCACAAGAGACATAAATGGTGAAAAAAGGAAAATCCAATCACACATGGTTCTTAGGATTGATTAAAATTATTTCTTTATGAAGAGCCTATTTTTGCAAAAGGGGGATACATTTTCACAATCAAGGGTGATGGCAGTGTACATATACAAGTAATTCTATAATGTCCAAAACATTGGCTTATATAAGAAACAAAAATTTATACATTAATAGTAACTTACAGACTCTTTCCTTCCTTTAAATTCTCTTCTTGCTCTTTGAATTCTACTTTGCCTATATTTTGAAAATATGAATATGGAACAATGAAATATACACATGTAATTCTGGTAATATTGAAAGCCTTTGGTTAATACAAATAAATTATAAGAACTCACTTCACAGTGTACATGTGTAATAAGGAAACTTACTCGTAAAAAAATAATACAAAAACTAAATAAATTTCAACAGAGCCTTTTTCCTATGAATACTGTTACACTTTCATGATGAAGAAAAGATGCTTAAGGATATAAGACTTTCAAGAATCCTAGTTTATCAATATAAATGATGAGAGTGTACATACCTTTGATAAAGAAAGCTGTCATAATGTCCTTGAAGGGCTGTAAGTACTGTGGGCTGGCATTCTTCATCACTTTCTCTGCACGCTTTTCCGCAGCTATAAAATAAAGTTCAGCTTATATTTCAATACATTTGAGATTATACTATGTACAATGAATTTATTTACATTTCAACATTAGTAATGCAAAATGTTTGTTCATATTAACATAACTAAACTTCCACCTGCAGGCATTAGTTATGCAAAATGTTTGTTTATAGAAAAATAATTACCCTTCAAATTGCAGGCAACAAAGTGCTAGATTTCATGTCATCACAATATCTTAACTCAAACAAGCTTCAAACCTTTGTAAAACACCAAATATGCATTGTAATGTCATAAATTTTCATAAAATTTTTCACTGAATCAGAAGGGTAATTTTTTCCTTTTTCTGAAAATCATGTTACAGTTTGCATTCTAAATGCAGGAATGAGCATTACTGGTATATGAAAACTGGATTGTGCAGATCATAAGATATTTTCTGTTGTATATGTGAAATTTGAACTTTTCAGGATATTGACCCTTTTTATTATATAATTGAAATTTCCAACACATTTAATTAATGTCAGACATATACATGTTGTAATTACTAAGTTAAAGCTGTTCATGTAAATCAATATTGATAAGACAAGATACATTGAAGTAGAGAAAATAAAGCCTGTGTTTGTGAAACACGAATGCCCCCGGTGGCATCTTTGTTAGTATAAACGCCATTTTCTGTTGAGTACGTGAAAGGTCAAAGTCAAGGTGACAAAGTCAAATTTTTTTTGCTATCAATGAAATGGTCTTCTCACAAGGAATACACATGTGAAATATGAAAGCCCTATCACTTACTATTCAAAAGTTATGCCCAATGTTAAAGTTTTTGAAAAGTAGGTCAAAGGTCAAGGTCACAAGGACAAATTTTTGGTATCAATGGAAAGGTCTTGTCACAAGGAATACACATGTGAAATATGAAAGCCCTATCACTTACCATTCAAAAGTTAAGCCCAATGTTAAAGTTTTTGAAAAGAAGGTCAAAGGTCAAGGTCAAGGTCACGAGGTCAAAAATTTTGGTATCAATGGAAAGGTCTTGTCACAAGGAATACACATGTGAAATATGAAAGCCCTATCACTTACCATTCAAAAGTTATGCCCAATGTTAAAGTTTTTAGTTCGGACAGACAAACAGACAGACAGACAAACAGACGGACAGGCCAAAAACTATAAGCCCCCGAATCTGTGATTCCGGGGGCATAAAAATTATTCATTCACATGTACTGTATCTGTACTTATTTTTGCAAAACCAAAATTTAGCGGAAACAGAGCAGAATTGGGTAAATTGACATATTAGCATATAAGCGTAATCATGAATTAGCGTTTTGACTTATTTTCCACATTAATCTACAAGAGATTCATGATTTAGCGTATTCTTGAATAAGCACAGTTCTAGCAGCGCTAACTCCGCTTAAATATGAATCCTGCTAAAATAAGTACCCATACAGTATGCGGCATTGCTATGACTGGAAAATAAACAATAACGAATCACTTTGCATTGCATCCAACAAAGGAATGCTCAGTATCCTTACAATCAAAATCTTTCTTGATTTTCTTGAGTTCCTTTTCAATTTCATCAAAGTTAACGAGAGCAGCTTGGCCGATGTCACTAGGCTCAGGGACGGGAACTTTAGCCGAGTCTGTACCGGCTGTATCTCTCTGGAACTTCTTAACGTAGGCACACACTACGTAGGTTAAAAGGCTCATTCTGTTATCCTGGAATAATGAAAACAAATAACATATACAATGTACAAGCATATCAACTACTCAGATAGGTATGAACATATTTCTGGGTAAAATGTCCCAGTATTCAGCTTCTTGAATGACTTGATTAAATCTTATTTTTACTCAAACTTATAACTCTTAAACTCTAGTTTTAATGGGATATACAACAGTTGAACTGGTTCATACAAAACATCCTTTGGAAGTTTATATTCGTGGGACTGATAACCTCTTGGTCAAAGCCCACCAAAATGGCAAATAAATCATGGAAAAATTTACTTTAAGAAAATGAAAATCATTGTGAAGAATGAAGATTTTTCTAACTCAATAATGCTTTTGTCTTTTTCTAGCTTTCCTTTTTATAAATGAATGTGAGCACATGACTACTAGTCATTAATTAAAAGGAAAGTTAGAACAAGACACTTTTCAAGTAGCAATAGAGGTAATAACGTTTTGTAGAGCTGCAACGAGTAGGAAACTTCTCGATTTGGTTCGATTTCGATTTTTATGTCTCGATTCGATTTTTTTCGGTTCAATTTATTTACGATATAATTTTCCATGGATACGTTATTTTTTTCCATTTATTTGAAAATTTAATTGGAAACCTCATCTGAATCTAAAAGCAAAGCATAAAATCCCAGTTCAAGTGAAAGCTGTGAATGATGTACACGTTTATTATTATTCAAAGACACCCCCCCTCCACAGAACAGCCTTCTTTGGATATAAAGCCAATACTGTACAAAAAGGATACATGATAATTAAACAGTTTGCACAAAGATGTGCATAGGCAAACTTCTTTAAAAGAGGCATTTCAATATTTGGGGCAGCACTCGTCGATCTTCGGCAAAAGTCGCTGTTCGAATTTCCTCTGACCCTGTATTTTCTTACGAATTTCTATGTGTAATGCACTTGAAGGGTTCACCTTTTATTCTAAATCACCACCTAAAACCATTTTTATTGGGAATCCTGCGATAAGTGAATCTTTAAAGTTGAAAATAGACTATTCGACTCGAATCGTTTCTGACCACAACGACTCGTGATTCGAGTCAGAGCTAAGAATCGCGATTCTTGTTGCACTGCGGTGAATCGTTGCAGCTCTAACGTTTTGAGGTAAATTTACGGAGGAGCCACTATCGTACAAATTTGGAAATCCAAAATCAGCTCTAAATACAAAGACAAGTATTTATAATACATAAAATCAATCTCTACCTTAGTTTTAACATCTTTGAGCTTAGGGAGTATTTCTAATCCAAATCCGTCAGCCTGTCCTCGACTTCTGTTTCCTATATACAAGGAAAGAAATTAGCTTGAAGCAATTCATATATACATTGTCTTTATGAAATAGCACAACTAACAATAACATCTTTACATGCAAATGCTGTACCATAAACGTTGTTATTTTTGCTGGAGAAAAAATTTCATGATTATAACATCAAGACATTACGCTTTGGGGAAATATGCGTGATATTAATGTATTATCCATTGTACAAATACAGCAGGGTTATTATGGGGAAATTTTCACAAAGTCCATTGACCATAAAATATGTGAAAATTACCCTCACGTGATAAATTCCACGTTTACTGTATTATTTGTTATATGAAATTGATTTTCATAATTTACAAATTGCACAAAAGTCCTCTGTAAGGGAAGTTTGTATCTGTATATAACAAGAGGCATTTTAGATATGTCCATAATTTTTTTGGATCTTGGCATTTATCAAGTGGAAACATGAGATCTGAAAATAGCATCTATTGTTTTTCTTAATTCTAATATGATGTATACAAATAATTAATGCAATTTTGAATCAACTGATTATTAAAAATTTTACTGCAATTTTGTGTATTACCTCCATTCATGTAGTTTCCTACAGCCAGGATAAGACCCAATACATCTCTTACAGTCTCTCCTGTCATCAACATCTGATCAATAAAACAACGATATTCATTATATTAATACACAGTTACATGTACACAAGGAGGAAGAAATATGAATTTTAAGCTTTTACAGAAAGCATCGGAGTATTTGATTAATCTTCATTTGTGAACACAAGTCACACTCAAGAGGAATGCATCAGATAAAGTAAGATATTATTTTGATACAACTTCTTTTTTTAATTCAAGTCACACTGAAAAGTTTTTTTTTTTGTCTTTGGTTATTTTCACATTTTTTGAAAATGTAGTGGTTCAAAGACGAGAGGAACCTGTAGATGCAATGCAAATTTCTCATTCACCCACTAGTTCTTTACCTAGCTTTTCTATGATATTTGTGATTTAAGCTAAAAAAATTATGCATAAAAAGTGAAATTCGTCTGCACTAAAATGGAAAAAAGAAATATTGACTGTTGTTAAGGTATCCGTTGTACAATAGAGTCATTTTACATAGCGTCTAAATCATCTCCATTGTAAAGTATGGTTAATTTTATGCCTGGTAAGGTACTATAAACTATATATTTTCTGAAAGGTAATGATGCCCTGAGTAACGATATAGGACTCCCAGGTCTTAAAAATCAAAGGGGAAAAACTCTTGTACAACTTTGTTATTTTTCATATGTTATATAGAGGAAATAGACAATTTAAATGCTTCATCAGTTATTCCCCTTTGTTTTTCTGGCCCCAAATTATTGTTTCTGATCAGTGGGCATTATAACCTTTCAGAAAATATATAGTTTATAGTACCTTACCAGGCATGGAAATATACCCTATCGTACATCGGATACCTTAATAATATCATGATACACTTTTAAATGATCTACAATGAAATCCAGTTAATTTTTACAAACCTCGCATGTCATTTTGAGATTGTTGAGTTTGTTATCTATCACAGATATGCTTTCTTGGAAAGTATTTTGAAAAATAAAACAGTAAATTCTCTCTGCAAAGTCTGGGATTTGCGATAGATCATACAGAAATCTGTAAATAGAGAAATTATTTACTCCTTAGGCTATACTCTTGCATAAAAAAACATAGGGTAATCAAAGATTACATAGCTTGCCTATACAGGTTTTTGTCAGAAACCAGGTTAAAGTTTTTGAAAAGTAAGTCAAAGTCAAAGGTCAAGGTCACTAGGTCAAAGGTCATGGTCTCAAATGAGAGGTCTTGTCACAAGGTATCTACATGTGAAATATCAAAGCCCTACCCCTTACAGTTCAAGAGATATAGCCCAGGTTAAAGTTTTGTCTACGGACGACAACGACGCCGAGGGTATGGCATTAGCTCCGGACTTTTTCGTCCCAGCAAGCTAAAAATTCAACTTAAGTAAATACATGTATTGCTATGCTCTCATAAATTCTCTTGATAATTTTTGGACTTCCGATATCTGGCAATACAGATTATTCAAAAGGCTGTTAAACTCATCAGAGACTGATGATAAATAAAGACCGACAACTCTAGGACATCTAATTTACAATTTTTTCTTTACAGTGCCATCTCATCATGCTCATCAACTTCTTCTCAATCAAATGGAGATAGATACTTGAAAATTCAACAAAGTTAAGGCAAATTTGGTTCTCACAATCATTTTTCACTTCCTACTTTAAATTCCAGAACTAAAGTACCTATGAATTTCACTCCCCTGGAGTAGTGTAAATATAAATTCATTGACGGAGTCAAAGAAACTTACTACATGTGCATAAAATATTTCATTTTCAATATATGGAAGTCAATGATCTATTTGTTATTTGTAACACAGTCATTACTTGTAATACAAAATTACAAAAAACTCACTGATCTGGTTTGTCTAATGGAACATCAGGATTCTCCTTTACATGCTTCCGTATTTTCTTTAATTCGTCCTCCTCTCCTCTCTGATACAAAATTTTAGATAGGGTTACAGTAGATGTTACAAAGTTCAAAATGTGCAATAAGTTCATTCAATGACATTATTAAGGAGACTGGTTTTTCTTGCTGTAAAAGGAAAAGTGATGTGGTGTTGATTCTATGAATTTATGCAATTTATCTGGATTTCGTTTTAACGGGCCCTCTTCCTATTTTTGAAAATCAAATATAACTTATGCTAAACCAACACAATTATTTCAAAATATAATACTATGATGTCTGAAAATGTCTATTTTTATTTCTAGATAAGCTGTTAACTTATTAGCATGCTAAATGGATTATAAAGAAACTTGAATGCTGTAGTTCTAAATATTTATTAAAATGATATCAAATAAATGAAAGGTGTTTTGCTATACAGTATCTTAAAATAAAAAAAAAATTCACACATGTAAATGTATGTGTTCCTAAAAAACAACTGAATTGATATTCCATATTTATTTTGTCTTTCATAGTGTTAGACCGACGACTCTATCATCTACTTCTATATTATACCTTAAACTATTGTAATTGTGATCATTGCATCCCTATTGTTGAGTTCAAACTTTCAGAAACACGGATTCATCAGACCCATTTCCTCTCTTTGACCTTGGTTAAATTTCTACTAGTATATTATTTGATTCTACTTGAAAAATATCAATCAAATTGTCTTAAAATTCAAGAATTATGGTATCCTCCAGGTATAAATTAAATTCTTTTTTATTTAGCAGTAATGTATTAAAATGGGTAGTGCATATGGATATATCAAATATTGAGACCAAGAAAGGAAAAGAAATCATAACTGGTTTTACAAAGAAAAGCCAGAATGTTGTGATTCTATATACCCCGAAAAGTGAAGAAAGAAAAAAAGAGACTAGCCAATCATAATAGGGTGTTCCCAAAAATGTTCTTGCAATAGATGGATATTTCTAGATAATTGACAAATACATAACCCTTTTATTTATCTCTTCTTTTTAACTTATGATGATGTAATGTAGAAATATGTAAACTGATTCATGTGTTTAAATCTCATATCTTATCTTCAAGGATTAAAATCAATGATCAAAATGGTACATTGATTGAATTTTCCTTAAATAAATTGTTAAACACCCATAATTATTTTACGCAAACTTGGCATCATGCCATACCAAGTTAAATTCACACATATATATGTACATGCTCAAACATTTTAAGTAAATCTCACGTCTGATGACATTCTTCACACTCAATCCTCATATACATGTAAATATTAATTATTCCAGAAAAAAATACATGCACTTTTGAATTTTGTTAAACTCAACTAAGTGATTTCCGACAAAAAGCTTTGTTAGATGAAGTTGTTTTCAAAAGTTATAAAAAAAATTTGAAGAAAGAAACTTGAAACTGCTTTGATTTTGAGTTTTCTTACATGTAACTATCAGTGGAACAGGAGAGTTCATATCAGTATTGAAATAGGATTACCCTTGACCCTTGAATATGACCTTGACCATTATAAATTTCTTTTCAAAAGAAGTAATTCCTTTCCTTCAATTTATGCATCTTTTTATGAAATAAAGCAACTTTACTTTTAGGAGAACCTATACACATAATTTCAACGTCAATAATTTCTTGAAACTTCTGGGACTTTCTGGCACAGTAACATGTTTTGTAGGACCTATACAAATCTTAATGGTGTGAAAGACCAGAGTACTTCATTAAGAAATTTTATTTCTTCTGAAGTTTATTTTTTTTTTGTGGCAAAATTTTACATTTCAGAAAATTTTAGAAAAACTTCAGTTGTTTGTCAAAGAACTTGGTTCCTTTTTACCTTAATACTTTTTGACTTTAAATAAGTTGCAAAATATTGAAAATTTCCTTTACAAGATATGAAAATAGTAATGATACCAAGCTTTACTACATGAAATGTGTTTACTTTCAATGTCTGTCACCATTTCATGAAAAGAGGTGCTAAACGAAGTCCTGCATGTTCGTATCTAAATCTACGGCAAAAAATTTGGACTATATGATGATATGGCAAACTATTATATTTCAAAGCAATTTCTATGAAGAAATTACTACATCAATATATTATCATTAGTCTATATAAAGATTTTTTTTAAATGTCTAGAAATATCCACTCTATCAATTACACAACCTTGTCCTTTTTCACGTTTTTGGGTTTCGTGTCCAACACGTATATCTGTCAAAACATGCAAAATAAAGTTAGGTCAACTTCGTTGAGTCTTATAAAGATTCATTTTCACAAAAAGTGCACTTTCACCAAGACTGAAAAAAATGTCATACATCACTTACATGTAACAATGCAATGAGTGCATAACTTTCACACAGTTTTGTGTAGCCTCATATTCTAATAGTGTTAGTTCAGAATTTTTCTAACTGATCATTTTGTCACTATAGAATTTAATTACTAAAAGTCTGACAAATATACCGAATTTTTAGAAACAGAGATTCTTCATGAAATATGAGACTCCACAAAACTGAAAAAGTTTGCTTAAAATTTGTAACGTGCATTCAACTTTCTCCCAAAATATTTACAAATAATACATTCCATTCGATTCTCGGTATGTAACATTCAGATTCATGCATACCAATTATACTATCATCAACATGCATGTATATAACATGCCCTGAGTCCCTACAATGACAGTGAAACATTCATCTTATAGAGGTTAAAGTGGAACAGGATTCTGATTATACAAGAGGAATATGGTAGCGAAAAACATGCAAAAACTCACGTGGTCATAGATGGCCTGTAGTTTTTCTTCATCTAACTGTGACGTATCGAAAGTCAGAATGGCTGCAATTTCATGATATAGATTTTAGTTAACAAATATTCCAAAGTGACATTTGGCATATTTATAAATATTTATCTCATAATTTTAGAATACATCAATATACGTGTACAAACTTTTTAAAGTGGGTGCAGTAACAAAATAAATACAAGTCAGAAAATAATTATTGAATAACTGTCTTTTGGAATGTGATTATACTGTGATAACCTACAATGGATCCAGGAATTATGTTCCATAATGCGCGTTAGCGCATTATGAGAAACATAATTCCTGGATCCATTGTAGGTTATCACAGTATAATCACATTCCAAAAGACAGTTATTATATATATTTACATTCCAGTTTTTCACGCTTTAATGACGTTAAACTACGTTGCTAAGGCTCTGTTACTACGTACCGTCAAAGTTCAAATCAAGCGAACTTACTATGACGTCATAGTTCAAATCACGCCACTGCGGTTATACTCCTATAATCACAGTGTAAATTCTATACAAATGATTGGGCATATGTAAATATTTATTGATATAAACATTATGCTAATCAACAAGATACTAGCTCTGGTGTGGAAATCTTAAGGTATTTTCATGTTATTTCCCTGAATCTTCATGCTATTTTTATGTTACAGGTATTCTCCGATTCAAATAATAGAGAAGTTGAGATTTCCTAAGCATAACTTGTAAATGTTCTTGTATTTTGAACCGCTATTTCAACATCATCATTTATTGCGATTGATGTCATTTGAGTTACAAGCTACACATTGCAAGTGAACGTGCAAAGTAAGACTTACACGTAGGATGCTCCGTAAAGATATTTCATCCACTTTACAGTATAAAGTAGTATGAAACTGTAGGTTATCTATTCATAAAGCCTTTAAGTATCTACATCAATACATGTTTTTCCAAGTTGTACGTTCCCTCGAATTTTTAACTCGTTCAAAGGCAGCTCAAATTTACTCAGATTTACACATACACGTATTGTTCCTTGAAAAGAAATCTCGACAACAGAAACGTGTAGTTCAACTTGTACATTAGACGTACCCATACAAGTTACACGTAGGAAATCTCAACCTCTCTAATCTGATAGGCAGACTTCAACAAAATTTCATTGTTTTTCTATATAACACTAGAAAACTGGACAACACATGAAGATGCTTACAGTATCAAACACTTATTGAATCAGGACGAGGGCAAAGTGTAATTTGTTGAACCTAGAGATAGAATGCTATTGGCTCAGGACTATAATTTGTCTGCAAGTCAAACAATTTATAAAGTGCCCTCATCCCAATCAATTACATGCTTTCTTTTTCTAGTAACAGCTTCTATATTGCCACAAGGAAGTCAGACAGCATTAATTTATCAAAACATTTTGGATTTTACTTCTTCAACCTTGATCAATATACAGTTTCTTACCAATAGTATGTAATGTGAGCTTGACATTTACATATAAAATCTAGGTTTCACCTTGAAATTGAACTTTTGTATGCCTTACCATGTTCTATTTCTGCAAAATCTAATCGCAGACTTGACAGCAAAATTCCCACAAGCTGAGATCTCTTTGCGTCGATGATCTTTGCCACCTAAAAACAAAGACCATCTAGTATTAACAATGTTTTTTCTGGATAAAACCCATTTTATTATATTTGCAAGGGCTTGAGGTGGGGATCTGTAATATCAAATATATTTCAAAAATCTATGGAAATTAAACGAGATAAAGGCAAATAATAAAGTACCTAGATATAAATACATTGGCTGAACTCAATTTTAGTCATAGGTTTAGCATCTTATTCATAAGGCTATAAAGCATTCAGTTATCTATGTTTACTATATGTGTACCTATTTCAGTGGAATTTATTCTTAGTTGCATTAGTGCTGTCTAGATTGTGGTATCGGTAATTCAAATCTACACTGAAATTTACATCTTCAACAGCTAATTTTCAAAAACAATACCTGTGTTAATCAATGATAAAGTTAGTATGTCAATTTGCCATACCGAAATTCAGTTGCCCTAAAATAAGTACATGCACTCATAACAGTATGAAGTAGGATGTCATATACAGGTACCTGTTTAACAGGTGTTTTTGGTTTGGCTTTGGTAGCTGTCTTCGTGACATCGACAGGCTTGGAGAACAGACTGTCCACCTCCTCCACATCAATCTGTACCTCCTCTAGCTCCTCCCATAGTAACCTAAGATATAACAATAAATATTAAGGTAGATATAACAGAGGTTTGAGGGTAATTTGATCTATCACCACCTTATAGAAGGGAAATGGAGGTCACATCAAGATTTGCAATCCACAATGAGGCTTCGCATGGCATGGATGTAGCAAAATCAATTGTAAGAGGAGGTTGACATTGTGATTTCCCAAGGCAAGTTTGATCCCAGGACTAAAGGTTCAGTCTGCATTCAACATACCAACATATAAGGTTTCATCCACAAATTTGACTTATAGGACCTTGACCTTCAAAATCAATCACACCTGTCAACTCTCCCTCTTTTGAAGGGAGACTCCCTCTTTTTGACCTCATCTCCCTCCTTGGCATTCCACCCTCGAGGGAGACCAAAATCTCCCTCTTTTTAACCCAATCACCCTCTTTCTCCCTCTTTTGGCATATTTACCAAAGAAGATAATTCTACATAGCGATTCAGAGCATATCATGAGAAATTGCTTAACAAAACGCAAGAAAAGATGTATAGAATGCAATAAATTATTAATACATGTTTCATTGTTTATCTATATAGTTAACTCTCGTTCCCTCAAACTCAGTTAACTCAAATTTCTGCATAACTCAGACTGTTTTGAAAAGTCCCGATTCTCTTCCATTGGTTTTTATGAACTAATTTTTAGGTCCCATAATTCATTTTGCCTATTAGATTTACTTCGATAAGTGGAACCTCAAGTAGATGCCATTTCTCAAATAGTCATCAATTGATTAAAGGGAGATTGGAGGACAGATTATAAATACTTTCTTTCTATGAAGTTGCATATACATACATTTAAGGTAGCCTGACACTTAAAAGTAGACAACATAAACGCTTTTGAACCGTCACAGAGAAAGGAGAATGCGTCGTTTTGAAAATAGATTGCTGGTCATGTTCTCAATAAGTCAAACTCCTGAAAAGTCGAACTATTTCTGACGGTCCATTGAGGTTCGAGTTATCGAAAGTGAACTGAAAATGTTTTTGCATTGAAATGTCAGCACAATGAAATTATTTGAAAATTGGGGCTTTTTTTTTTTGGCAAAATGTCGCGATTCATTGAAAATGTAGCAAAATGGGTTCAAGTGCAATTTCCCTCTTTTTCAAGTGGCAAGGAGGGAGATCTCCCTCTTTTTTACAAAAAGATTTCAAAGTTGACAGGTGTATGAATCAAAACAATTCTTTGTCTGGTCATGGTGATCCTTACTTCCAACAAAGCTATGGGGACAGACAGACAGGTATAGCAATAACATAGAAATTTATAACCAGACATTTTCGCCATTTTTAAATGAAAAACATTCTTAGAGGTACATTTTGTGCAAAAACTTATTATTACTCTTGAAAATGGCAAAAATAGGTTTCCAATGAAAATTTCAGCTTATACCATAAGTTGTGTGAAGATGGTTTTATGATAAAGCTACTGCTGTCCGCGCAGCTCACTTCAGAAGTCGGAAAATTGAAGTTTTCTCTACTTTGTCGGCATATTTTCAGATTAAAAATTTTATAGGGGGATAATTCTTGAACTCTCATAACTAACGGTGTATGATATAAGTCTGTATGACCAATACTGTGCTCACAGTGAAGGAAAATAGATTTAGATGGGGATTTTTCTATGTTAATTTTAGCATGACGCCGTCGACGTTCTCCATAGACTAAGTGTTAAACATAGGCTAATGCTATGCTAAAATTAACATAGAAAACTCCCTATCTAAAATTATTTTCTTTCACGCTGTGCGTAGTTTTAGTCGTAGGTACATATTTCATACACCGTAAGTTATGAGAGTTCGAGATCTATCCCCCCTATAAAAGTTTAGTCACAAAATTTGCCGACAACCTAGAGAAAACTTCAATTTTCCGATTTCTGAAGTGAGCTGCACGGACAGTAATTGTATACTATTTGGAAAACATCACATATTCTATCAGAATATTACATTGATAGTTAATAATGAATTCTGTAATTTTAGGTCCATATTACATTGATGGTTAATAGTTACTTTGAATGTTGAGGTGCTTTGACTGATGACATTTGGATTCTCTGCCAGAAGAGAGGTTTCATGGGAGATCTGGTCTGGATGATGGGCTTTATAGAGGCTGTAATAAAAAAATTTCATGTGGAAAAATTCAACATAGAAACTTAGTTTTTGGTGTAATTTTATAAATATGAATCATTTCATAGAACGTTTCAATTTAGGATATTTGAAAAAAAATTTTTTTTTTCAAATTTCAACTTAGGATATTTGAATTTCTAATCACAGCATTATTTTTCACTTATACCTTCAAAAATGTAAAGCCGAAATACAAATCAATCAGTCTCTATTTAGTACATTTGTACTCACCTCTCCTTGACAAGCCCGGTGCTCCAGGTGCTCCCGGAGCTGGAGGTGCTCCAGGGGGTGGGGGAGGAGGTGGGGGACCACCAAGTCCTGGTGGACCTGGGGGAGGAGGAGGTACAGGTGGACCCCCCATCCCTGGAGGTGGAGGAGGAGGGGGAATGAAAGGACCCCCGTCTCTAGGTGGGAGTGGGGGAGGGGGAGGGACAGGCGGGGCAGAGGGATCTGTAGGTCTGAGTTCCTCTGGGGGACGTGGCATGCTCATGTCCTCATCCTCCCTGAAACACATATAGAACTTATTGTATTCTTTTACATTAAAATATAAATGTACATGTATCTAGCATTGTTACATTTTTTAAACTTATTTCAAATAAAATATTTTGTGCAGTTTCTTCTTTTTTCCTTAGTTTCAACTTAAAACTACAAATTTTTATCATTTTACATCATTTTAAATTTCTGTTCAGTTTTGCATTTCCAAAAATAAAAAGCATTCAAATGCCATACTTTTCAGTTCATTAATCTTTGATAAAGCTGCAACAAAGGGCACGATTTAGTCTTGGCATGATAACTTACTTTGAGTGAATGCAAGAGTTGTTTACCTGAGTACACTGACTGGGTATGCCCCTGTGATACATTCAGGAGTGACGGCAGGGGTGTGGTACTGGGAGTGAGAGGGGGTCGACATCTGTGACTGGGGAGTGGCCGTTACAGCCAGGTACATCTGCCTCTGATCTTGGGGTGTCATGAAGCCGTTCACCATTTGTCCTGACTCCATACGAGCAGCTTCCGCCTGTGCAAGGGCTTCCTGCGTGTATTCCTCAATCCCAGCCAACTTGCGGAATCTCTCCATGTCATTCTGTAGCTGGCAGATCCTCTCCGCACATTCTTGTAACCGGTTCTGGTACTCCTCACGACATTTGTCCAAAACAGCCTGGTTCTCAATCTATAATTTCACATAATATCATTTTAGCTGTTGCTATTCCATTTCTTTTTAAAGACAGAAGAATAGTAAACTTTCTAGTTTCTCTATTTACTATGTTTTAAGAAAAATACAATTATTAGGTCAAGCAGCAAAATCCTTTCTCATTTAAAAAATCTTTTTTTTTTTACAATTACCTTGACATTTGACATTACTTGCCATGATGTTTGATGTGATCTGGTGATATAATACATTACCTTGATCTTTTCCAGCTCTTCAACATACTGTGTCCTGACTTGTAGAAGTACTGCTTGATGCTCTGAAACAGAAATAAATATAATATACATGTACACATGTATATATTCACTATTTGAAAATAATCCCTTTTTGTGCTCGATTCTTTAAAGAAATAAAATAGTACATGTACTATCTATAGAGCATACCACTAAGAATGGACCATAAAGGAATTTTATTCCAAAATTTTGACTATATACATGTAATGAATTGACATTATATCTTGCATTTTCCATCAGAAATAATGATTCCATATAATAAAACACTTCTCAATAATATATTAACAAATAATTATGGACATATTCAAATAGTATGCCATTATAATAGCTCTAAAAACTTTCTGAAGCAAAAATGAAATTAATCTATCCAGAAATGCATACATTTACATTAGACATTTAGAAGTTTTGCGAACTTATAAACAAATCCTAGGAGAAAATCAACATTTTTCCTATATAATGTTGAAAGGGCTGAGAAGATGGATGAAAAGTAGATATGGGATGCAAAATTGTGATATCTAAGGATATATAAATGAAATAGACAAAAAAAAAAAAATGACAAAATTTTATACCTTTACCATCTTTACCAAATATGAAAATATACAGGCAAAAATATGTGTTTACTAAGTCATCATGTTACGTTGACCTTCAATTTGACATTTGCGATTACCCTTATTGATATAGTACAATGTTTCAGTGATACATTACCCCTCCCCTCCCCCCCCCCCCCCCTCCATAGGTCTGCTTACACATAAAAGGGAAGGACAAATTCCCAAGGTCAAAATTTAGGTGTCTTTAGACATGCTTGTATAACAAGTGTCTTCTAGATTAGACAGACCATTGTATAAACAAAGTGATCTGATTTTCCTTGCCAAAGAGACAAACCTAACAACCCCTAAACTATTAAGGAAAACAAAATTACCAAAACTAAGACCCCATCACCTTATAAACTTACCCTGACAAAGAAAGTATGAATTTAATAGCAAAATGTAAACTGACACTATTACTTCTGTAACATGATACTGTTGCAACTAACATGACAAATTGAAAACCATTAAGTGCAGATTATATTATCACACATATAATATCAAAAGTATACACTAGGTTCACCTTTTTGTTAAAATTTCGTCTTTTAATAAGAAAAGCAAACCACTCTATGAAACAAATTCATACTGTGTCATGATAATCTAGTGGCGAAACACTCTGTAATGACCCAATGTTAACCTACCTTCATAAGATAGAAATCCTAGACAATAAGGTAAGAAAGATATGTTTATCATTAAGCAATTATTTTCAGTAGATTTGCATAAAAAAGGATCGAAATTAAGATTAAGATAAGGATAGTTTATCAGCATTTACTACTAGTATATCGTAATTCGCGAATTTCTAAGACTTTAACCTTTGAACTCTGAACCTTTCGACCTCAAACCTTTATGGCAGCGTTCACTTGTACGGAATTAAGCCATTGAAGAAGAGGCATGACTTTTTTTTTTTCTTTCGCGTGATAGTACACATCGAAGGGTTAAAGAGAAAGTACATTCATGGGTAGAAATACTAGAATGGGTAAAACTATCAAAGGTTCCTTTCATTCAAATTTTCAATGGAGGGGTATAACCAACATAATGACGCTGAAAACTCCACGAAAGAATAGAGGGGGAGGAGGGTCAACATTCGTTGCTCTTTATCATTCATCATCTATCAAATCTATTCATGACGGCGTCTGATGTACTTTGTCCGTCGTCCATTTATGTACGGTCGTGCGTGACATGTCGTCAGAGCTAGCCTGCCCGTGCCCAGTAAGGACCGTCTCTGTATCGCCCCTATTACAGGGGTCACAGCACACGGACTTTCTACTATTCTTCGTCAATATCAATTAACATTTAATCGAATAATGGTTCTCGGTCACTGCCTTCACCGGGCTGTAATAGTAGAACTGAATAGGTGAAATCTGAGATAAAGCATAGTAACATATTTGAGTATGTCAAGGTATAACATTTCCCTCACTTTTACATTCCGTCGTGTTTGTACTCTTCCTAAGTTGATTTGAAGGCAGATCTACTTTAAGACCGAATTCCTCAAGTCTGACATAAAGTACTTCAGGACAATAATCTATCCAAGGAATCACGTCGAGTGATTTTTATTTTAAATAAATCGGACTTAGTCGAAATGAGATGAAACCAATTCTCAATTTTTCACGTTGAATTTTTGTTATTAATCTGTAATCATCAAAAATCAATAAAAAGAAAACCACAGAAATCAGACAAGTGTATATAATCCTGTAGTGGAACGAAAACTCTCCATCCAAATTATCTCGAGATTTTGTTTTTTCAAGAAGATCCACTACTGATTCTCGAAATCATTAATCTTATAAAAGGGAAAAAAAATACAACTTCGGAAGTTAAAAATATTTGCATTAAAGCATTCTATTTTTTCTTTAAAACACCAACCTGCTTCTGTATATTTTTGTCCAATCTGGCTAGCGTTTTCATCAGATGGAAGCGGCGGCCACATAGGGGTCAATTTACCTATGTCCACATTCTGCTTGGTGACTTGACTCTGGGTATGCGTCCAGTAATACATACAGTCATGACTGAAATTAGAAATGCATAAGATATAATACCTCATCTGCAAATTAAGGCACCATAAGCTTTTTCACCTGATAAATCATAGATACATAGATATTTTATATGAATCTACCATATATTCTGTAAATGTCTAGTAAAGTCGAAGACTTTCGAAATTCAGGTACTTCACATAGATTTATGACCACATACATGTAGGTGACTAACTAATAGAAATGATGTGACCCTAACAGGTGAATCTAATCATTAACAAATAGACATTGATTTGACTCAAATCTATTTTTCTGAATGTGATTCACCCCAACATATGAAGTAAGAAATGGAAGTAGATCGATAGGAATCGTCACTTTCAAGTATATTTTTTTCACAACCGAATCCATTCAAAAGACCCAAGTCTTACCATGATCACCTTCCCCGTCAATCCCAATTACAAGGTATGATTTATTGATTTGATAAAATGCTAATGATTAGATACGCAAGATTCTGTGAGAGCTTGTAAATCACATGATAAAGGAAACGAAGAACAGGGTGATATTACAAAGGATGGGAGATGGGGGTGTAATGAAGCACTATTACGTTGTTCAGTACAGAATTTGTCATCTAATAAAGATATAATAACCATAATGATGATAACTGGTTTGTATGGAGGTACGCAGTCTGTCCTCTGCACTTACAAAATGATCAGACCAGGGACAAAACGGATAAACGATTTTTGGTCAAATTTATCTACCATCTGTACATATCTCACAATTACCGTTCTAGAATCTCCCAATTTACAGGTTGTGCTTCTTTCTGAACAAAAAATGTTGGGACTTGTACTACAAAGCAATATTTTAATAAAATGATCAGTAAAGGGCAGATCCTTATATCTGTAAACTAATCAATAGAAGGTATATTCAATGTCTATCAAGGATGTGTGACACCTGACTCACTAGTGGTGATTCTCTTTCACGAACAATGTGACGAACCAATCTGTTTTTGTGATACATGATCTAGTCTATTCGGTAATACTGAGATACTGAGCCATATTAATCTCAGCTAATGTGATAAATCCGACTTTCTCAGCGTAACTGATGTGTGAAACCTCCATCTTACTTGTTGATACTGTGACAGATTCACTCTAATATTCTATATAGTGTTACTGTTACAGATCCATCCTACTTAATGTTACTGTTACAGATCCATCCTACTCAATGTTACTGTTACAAACCCATCCTACTCAATGTTACTGTTACAGATCCACCTTACTCGGTGAGACACTGATATATCCTTTCTCAATGTTACTGTTACACATCCTTCTTACTCAATGTTACTGTTACAGATCCATCTTACTCAGTGAGACACTGATATATCCTTTCTCAATGTTACTGTTACAGATCCATCCTTTCTCAATGTTACTGATATGGATCCACCTTACTCGGTGCGACACTGATATATCCTTTCTCAATGTTACTGTTACAGATCCATCCTTTCTCAATGTTACTGTGACAGATCCACCTTACTTGGTGCGACACTGATATATCCTTTCTTAATGTTACTATTACAGATCCATCCTTTCTCAATGTTACTGTGACAGATCCACCTTACTCGGTCCGACACTGATATATCCTTTCTCAATGTTACTGTTACATATCCATCCTTTCTTAATGTTACTGTGACAGATCCAGCTTACTCGGTGCGACACTGATATATCCTTTCTCGATGTTACTGTTACAGTAACACCTTACACGGTCTTTCTGTGATATATACATCTTTCTCACAGTTACTGTGAAAGATCCAATTTTCTCAAATTTACTGACAAATCAACCATTTTTAATATTACCGTGACAGAGTGTTACTGTGATAGCGCTTACTTTGAATGATATCATGGTAGATCAACCTTATGAGTTGAGGGAGTGACAGTGAATCATGGTGATAGATCCATCTTTACTGTGAAATATCAACCTTACTCGGAGATGCAGAGTATTGGGTGTTACTTAGCATGACATAATGACTTCCTCTTATTCAGTATTGTTGTGACAGATCTACCTTTTAAAGTGGTATTATGACATAGCCAAACTCCATCTTATTCAGAGCTGAGTGTTGACACTGAGAGACCCATCATTTTCAGTACTCCCCTTACTTATACGTACTATGACAGATCCGAGTTTCACATTTTATCTGTGACATGTCCACCTTACATATTGACAGATCTACTTTGATAAGTGAAACTATGACAGATCCCTCTTGTATGGTGATGAAATAACAGATCCACTGTTAGGAATTTGAAGCTCTCTTTAAAATCGGTTAATTGATAATCATTTAGTGATAAACTTCAATTCAAATTCCTTACTTCATGCCACAGTGACAAATCAATAAGATTCACTCTCGTAAGTTTCGTATAGGTATCAATTATTTGTCGGAAGTGAGATTGTTCTGCGTTCCACAATCTATCTCCTCGGGATTTCATTCATAAATTCTTCAATGTAGTGAAAATCGCTAAGCAAATCAACTCAATACACACTGCTCTTTGTACATGCAGGTCAGTTAAGAATTTTGATGTTTCGGGTAAAAAAAAATCTGAAAATTTTCTGAAAATATTGAAAACGTACCTGGAATGTTCTACAATGTACCTAATTTTTCCTTCCTGTCCAAGGACAACGCAGACAGAGGACCGTGTAGTGATTTTCTATGACAGCATAAGATAGAACTGTGATAATATTGACCGCTCAATAAGGCAACGGCATACAGCACTTGCATACGTGCAATCAAAACCAAGGACAAATTTGGGAGGTGTCTCTTTGAATAAAGTGTCAAATCCAAGTATCACTTATATACACTTCACTATTCTATACAAAATGTAACGAATGTTATGTAATAGTGATAATTATAATCCAAGTTGTCTGTAGATGGGCAAATACTGAAATGATGCAGTGGCGGAGCCAATAGGGGGCGCAAACAGTATATAACCCTGCACTTAAAAATTCCACAAGAAATTGTTTATGCTACCCAGAAACGCAACTTCATAAATTCATAATTACTCCCATTAATCCATGGAAATTTATTACTATTAACTGCATTCACTGGTTTCTACCGGTATGTCAATTCGAACAAAATAGGATTTTGGGGGACTTCTTTTTATTTTGGTGCATCTCCTCTAAGATAAAATCCTGGATCCCCCCTTGTATGACAGAACGATTTATGCAGGCTATATTTTCTTAAGCTACAATTTACATGTAATTTCTTTATGATTATCAGACAAAAAAATATCGCGTAATGCAAACACTTGTACCAGATTTGGACTGCCATAAAAATCAAATACTTAGTCTACATTGCTCTAGATATTCACCAAGGAAGTCCAACAGACAAACGCTGAAAGTGTCACGCAATATAACATCTGTAATATTGTAAGCAGTTTTCATAGCTCGTGTTTTGATGGATGATGACACTAAAGAAAACTGTTGAGTCGATGGACATGTCAAGGTAAGTGTGAAGTGAATGTTGCTGCAGTCAAGTGCTCGCCTCGCGACTTGTGGTTGCGAGTTCGAGTCGCCTCATTTGTTGATTATTTCACTTAGTAGTGAATTTATGTGAATCTGATACAAGTAAATAGTGAATAATATAATTATTCCAATTTTATCAATATGTTATCAGGTTTCAGTGTGCTTACATGTACAATTACAAAATGGAGATCAGAATCCTCGTAAAAATACTTTCATGAAAGTCAACATATTGAAAATCAGCACTAACGTCGAATGGTATACATATGTCCAAACTCCGAAAAGAGTAGTAACATTGGACTAACACACTGTCCGTGTCTCTGAATAATTCCAGGCAAATCAAGACTAAATTGACAATTTACCAATTTACCACATATTTACATATAATTTCTACAATAATTCCTCCCATTTCGCAAATACCATAACCTTCCACAACCTTCCCAGACCTTAATTATAATAATAATTCTACACGATACGTGTCATAATTAAAAGAAATAAAACTTTGTCCTACCTATATCTGATTATGAATCCATTGCCACGTACTATTCATCATAATGATAATGACGCGAGCTACATTTCATCCCGGCGTTTGAATTCGGCATTCTAAACGTTGCTAATTTCCATTCGGGCCTTCAAGCCGCCGGAATTCCCCAATTATTCGTCACGATGGTATATATTCTGACGAGTCGGATGTAATTTCATCTCATACATAAATCGATTCATACTATACGTCCTATTTTTTTTAATAATGTCATTTGTGTATATCAAAACTTTCTCTCACCTAAACTTTTCTTCAAGGTGACGAACCTTCAAGCGTTTTTAAAAATTATTCAAAGTCAATTGTAATTAGCCAAAACGAAACAAACATCAGTTTCCTAAATCCAAAGTTTTTGTATAAAAACATCCGATTGTTCATATTCTTCAGCCCACAAAAGTAAGACGGGGCGATGTCTTCAGTCTGAAAAGCTTTTAGCTCCAAGAACTGCTTTCGATCTTAGATCAGACGAAACATCACGCGTCACGTTTTGAAACCCGTCTAGATGTCAAGAAATGGTAGTCAGGATTCTATAGAAAATGATACACGTAACTCTCCCCGGCATATCAAATTAACACCTCTGCACATTGAAATCTTAATTCAAGATTACAGAGGGGAAAGTTCTTGGATAGTTTCGTTCAAAAATGCAACAAAATCCAGGTGTCGTCTGCAACGAAACACGTTTAACATCAGCAGACGAGAGAACAACTTTGTTGTTTGCATTAAAGTCCAGAACAGAATCGTCTATACTCAAAAATCCTGTTTGCGAAAATTTTAAGAAGATTTTAGAAATCCTTCATTCTTTGAATACAAACGACGTCCGGTTGGTTAGAAATACCCCCTAAATGACCACAAAGATTGACCGAAATATGTCATTTATGCTTGTTGGAGAGGAAATGTCCTCCATATATCACATCCCACGACTGAGGGGACACGGACCATACACCACGGTATAAAGGGGACACACGCTTTATATACCGGTGTACAGACCGTGGATATAGGTACGAAATATAGTGTTACTCCGTATCAAATGCAGAGTCAACTGTCAGGGTTTATATTAGGTCATGACCGTTTGCTGGTATGTAAAATCTGCATCTTCCAAGTAATAAAAATATGTACCGACAAGGTACTTACATTGTTGGCAAAACATGACGTTCGGCTTTGTTCATATAGAAAATGGAAAAAATGTGTTGGTTCTTTTGAAATTATAAAAAATCCAAAGAATTTCGAAGCTGAGGATATCACAGCAAGAAAGAGACTGACGACTGACTTCCTTCTTGCATTGAAGCTTAGAACGAATTCAGGCCGTAAAGCATTTCAACATTGAATGCACACAGCTTAAATATTTAGTGTTTCGTATGTGTACAAATAATCTGAAGACAGAATGAAGGATGATGTTCGTCGTAGACTTTTTCCTTTTTTGCTCATTTTTCTATGGGATTAGTTCAAAAGTCAAGGTGATGGAATAAAGATACAATTAAGATTTGGTAGCAAAAACGCGATGGCAAGATAGACGGACGTACAGATAGAACTTGTCGAATTTGGAACGATATAAGACATTTGAAGAGGGAAGGGACGGGCAGAGTAGAGCTCAGTTGTAATCAGTTGTAAGATATTTTAATTACTTAAACTTCGAAAATTAGTTTAACACATCAATTAATATTGCTTACTGGCACAAGACATACGGACAGACAACCGATATTAATAGACCGTAATGTGACGCTGACATAGATTACCATCTATATACAAAGAGCAGAACATTCACACCGACATGATTCTTTAAGGTGTAAAGACACGCCGTACAGCTGACGTGAGAAGGCATATCATTTACAAAATTCTCCTTGATCTTAATATTCGACAACATTATAATGGGCAGACGACAAACGTATCTCTTCATATTTCACACTTCATGTATAAAATGAAAATCTCCATCAAATGGCTCATTCCTCCATGTATGGATTCCGTAATTATTCCTTTGATAGTTTTGACATGGATCTTATTTCCGTTTTTCTGTCGCGTTATTGCAGTTAAACTCGCCTCTCTTGGATTGGATCATTTTACCATTTGCAATTACAGTAAATGTAGGTGGTTTAAGTGCATTTTTATTGCATGATGGACGCGAGACCGAGATTAAGAGATCTGCAGTGCTTCTCATAAGATTGTACAAAAAAGTGAAAAAGTTTTAAAAACCAAATAATGGTATATGGGAAAAAAGACGAAAGATTTTAATTTGTTTCACTTTCATCCTTATTTTGACATTACATCAGCTTTTTAATGTGCTTCTTTTCTAACACGCCCTACCACTGGAGTAAAATAGTCATTTGCTGTTAATCTATACATCCTAATGAAGCTATTAAACTCGTATAACATGGCATGCCTGAAAGCTTATGGTAGTCTAATGAACTTCAAGTAAAATGTGACCTACTTTTTGTGTAACAAATACATGTAGTACTTTGATGCAGAAATTCCGTTTTAAGGGAAAAGCCGTACTTTACTCAATTCTTTAACTAATCAACTAATAAGACAAACTCTCAGACCTCACGGATGGGGCCGGGGGGGGGGGGGGGGATTTGTTCTGATTCAAATTTTCCGAGTACAGAAAACCTTCAACTTAATTAGTATATTTAAAACATTTTTACACGAAGCAAGCAAGTTCAAAAAATTGTAGTATTTTAGAAGTCCTCAAACGTTTGGTAATTTTCCATCAATAAATCATACAGGATACTCATGTGAATGAATGCAATATCACGCACTATTCAAAATTTCATCCCAATATTAAGATTTTTCAAAAATATGTCAATTTCCAAGGCTAAGGTCACAAGACAAAAATTTCTGTAACTTATTTTCTAATGCCCACCAGCTAAAGTTTAATTCTGTAGATCAAGCTCAGAGGTCAAACTTATACATGTTGTACTATAGAAAGGTCTTTTTACAAGAAATAATCATACAAAATACGATAATCCTCTTACCATTTGAAAGTTATGGACGAGAAAAAAGTGTTTCAAAATTAGGTGAGACTCCATGGTCAATGAGGAGTAGGATGTATGAACCCATTGTAATGTCTTCCATGCTTCTGTCTAAGTGCTAGACATTTAGGGCTATGAATCCTTTCTTAGAAGGAATAAAATTCAACAAGAAAATTGGGCTCTGTTGTAGCAGTCTCTTCTTGCAATCATCATCCACGAAATGAATTGTGGCCTTCACCTTTGAGTCTTGACCCATAATAAATAGGAGTCCTCTTCTCTATTTTTCCAATTTTTGTTTTGATATAACTAGGTTGAAGGATATTTGAAGTTGATTTTTCCTAAACGATGACCTTGACCTTTGACTTATGGACTCCTAAATCAAATTTCTCCCAAATATTCACCAAAATTGTTCTTTCTTAGTTCTTTTCATATGGAAACTGAAGAAGCTATGGAATGATGGATAAAGCAAACTTTGAGGCCTATGTAATAACTGCATGGCAAGATATAATAATACTAATCATCCATCCTCCATGAGAGAGAGAAAAAGTTCTTACAAATAAGCACAAAAGTCTTACCTACATTCTCTTTATGGAAAAGAAGTTTGCAGGCAAATAAAAATGATCTATGTTTTAGTGACAAAAGCATCCCGAAAGTTAGACTTTTTAAAAAAATCAGATGTATAATTTCCTTACCTTGAATACTTCATTTGACTTAGTAGCCTCAACTTGGTTGATAACCCCAGCAGCCAGTAAACAAGTACAGAACTGTGAACTAACGACGTTAAGATCATGGCGTGTCAAGGCAAAACGGAGATAATGCTTTTCATCAATTGATGATTGTAACCACTGGAGCAGCATCTTGCCTGATGAAATGAAAGTGAAACCTGTCAATCTTTATGCTTTCAAATCTTTTGTTTAGAAAAGTCTGTCCCACTTTATGTCTGTCTGTCTGTTTGTCAGAAATTTCTGCAAAATTGCAATTTTTCTATCATGTCTATGGATTAACACAACTATGAAGTATCATTTCTTAATTCATAAAAAAATCATGAAAATTTTTAAGTCCAGAGGATAATCTGTTTCTGATGAAGGTTAATAAAGATAATTCTGAAGATTTTTTATTACCTTCAAACACTTGTATGTTTGAAAAGTCTAGTTTTCCTGGATGGTTAAACGGCCATCTTATGGCATCCTCCAGTGTGATTGGCGGCCGGTGATGGTCCTTCATCTTGGCATTCTCTTGTCGTCTCACTTCTCTTTCATATGCCGCAATAGACGGTGAGGTAGGAGAATTTATTTTTGGTTGGACAGGAGAATGCAGATCAGAATTTCCAAAGAACTGTTGACCTGTTGGAGAAATCGGGCTGTTTTTGTCAGGATATTTGACAGGAGACCTATACCTGCTGGCAGGGGTATCGTCTGCATCTAAATCAGTTTCCATGGCACTGTCGGCATTTGGTTTGGGTACCATCATGTCATTGCCTTGCTGTTGCGTAGTTGTTCCAAATCTTTTGTTCAATATGGACTGATCCCTATCTTTCATGGCTTGATCAAGGTCAGTAGCTCCTGTCATACGTCTCATTGCACGTGCCCCTTGATTACTTGAATCCAGAGACCTGCTTGCCCTGACTGGTATATGTTGAGGTCTCACTCCTTCCTCTTGATTGTTTGGATGCATAGAATGTCCCTGAACATGAAGATTATGAGTTGGTGAATTTTCTGCGCCAGGATGAGACGGATGTGCAGGCCAGGCTTCAAAGACCTGTCTACTTCTATCTGTTCTGTCATGGCTGGGTGGGTCATGGTTTTGTAATATTTGCTGTTCTTTGTCAGACCTGTAAATAAGTTGAGGGTCTTTTTCTTGATCAAACTGCTGACTCGGATGACTACTGTCTTCTCTAGGTGTATTTTCCCTAGATTCTCTTGGCGGCTGATTTTCTTCCCTAGGGGTAATCTGATTTTCTCTTCCATCTCTTTTCGTCACCTCTGGTTTCTTGTCACGGTTAAATGACCTTGACCTCAGCAGTTTATACGTAGACTGCAATTTGGCCAGCACATTTCCAGCGCTAGCCTCATTGCTTTGAGTATTTTGTATAGTTACTTCAGCTTGTTCTGGAAGACTCAACTGTTTATTATCACAGCTATTATAATTAGACTGATTCCTTGACTGATCAGGCGGAGTATGACCCTGTATTATAGGGGTATGAGACATAGTATTGCTTTGTCTGTCAGTTTGCGGTGACAGCCTTGTAAAGTTAGGAGGTCCCTCTCTATTCATTTGTTGCATCCTTTCGACACTCCGCGCACGTCTTTGCCTTACTACTACAGGGGTACCCTCCATAGAGCTTAGTGACGTATCAGACCTTTGACTTCCAGGTGATTGGTCAGATATGTAACTCTCGTTCAGAGATCCCTGAGTCTGCCGATATCGTAAGCTTTGAGACCGACTTAGTCCGCTTCCTCTCCTAGGAGTAGATTCTTGAACAGCTGGACCTGCAATTGATCTGTCAGGAATCACAGGTTTGGATGGTAACAAACCTTCCGTTGCTACCATTCTCCTTGGCGTGTTCTGAGACATTTGTTGATGCCCTGAGTTGGGTGAGACATGGCTACCATCATTTTCCCCTTCTGGTTCACGTGTAATAAATCTCCGTCTCTGTTTCTGTCCCTCAACTCCTGCACTACTTGCTCCTTCTGAGGGTACATTTCTGACAGGACCCTGACTATTGTCACCTTCACCGCTGGCCATTGCTTGTCTACGCTGAAGCCTTCTCTGTCTCCTCTCCTCTAATGTCAGCTCTTTACCTAGTGCCTAAAAGTACATATTGTCAGTATGAACTCTTAAAAATACGATAGACTTATATTATAGACACTCAAAGATCCCAAATCACAATTTTTTACGTTTTTTCTTACTATGATGTAATCAGGGCATTCTCTCTGTTTAGGGGAATGGTACCCGTACCCTAAGAGGGGGGAAAATTTATGAGATTTTACTAAGACAGTGGAAATTATTTACTGCAATGTGATAGGATGAAAACCAAACTACACTAAATTTTGATCTGGAACAGATTGATTCTATTAGCTATGTCATTGCAGCATTTCTTTTTACCATTCAAAGATTGATTAATTTCGCAGTATTTTAAAGTCGTGGATATTTTGAAGCAAAGTATCTTGGTATAATAGGGGAAATTTTCCCCCATGTTAGGGGAAAAAACATACTACATGTATTTAGTGGGGTGAAGGGGGAATTCATGTAGAATATTGTGATGTCTCATCTTGGTGTGTATAAAATACAAGTCTACTGCTGTTATATAAAATACGGTAGTCTATTAAATTGTGATCGATTTAATGGTCAAAATAGGGGACGTCCTTAGATAATATTCAAATCAAGACTGTGGGTCTTTGAGACTTCCTTTACTCAAAATAAAGAAATGGAAGTTCTGAGCAATGGAAACAAAAATGTTTAGCGACTATATTACTGAGCTGGTTACAATAGAGCAAATCTACATAATTTTAAGGATGACCTTTCCTTGAAAAGACATTGTTGAGTACTTAAAGTTGAAATGAAATCTTCCATCAGGGAAATATACATGTCATGCAATGAGGGGAATTACAGGACATTAGTTAATACTTCAATTCTAGCAAACTGCAATCAACATGTGCCCATACGTGGGTTTGGTGTAAAATTTATATGTGAACAGAGGGTAAAGAAATGTGAAAGCATCTGAGATTTATCAAAAGACAAGTATATATACAGTAACACACAGAAAATAATTGTCATGTTACAATATACAATCTTTAAGCAAAATTGTCCAGAACAAGTTTTCATTACCTGACTTCCCATGGTTCCTGGATGTTGTTGAACCATAGTATTACAGTGTATACCAGTCTTGTCAAACGGATTGACATTAGCTCCTGGATTAGGTCCAGGTCCAGCCGGCCTGTCAGATATATGGAACGCATTCAGTGTACTTGCCACATCATTGACTGTTTGTTCATTTGCCATTACTGACTGTGTGGTTCAGATATTCGTTAAGTCAACAGGACACTCACGCCATAAAACTCCTTTCCATCCATCTGAAACAATTTTTAAATATATTTTATTATACATGTATATAGCAGAAACAAGGTACAAGTGCCTACGACACTAAACGTGTTTAAACCCAGCAGAAGGGACAGTACATCCCTTAAGCCTGATCTGGATACACGAATATGTACTCCTATCCAGACAGAACAAGGGATAGTACGTCCCTCATTCCATCCTGACACAAGTAAATATTAATAAACATACACACTCTCAAGCTAGTCAGAACCTGCAATGTACTGAAGCACGAAAGGCTATAACAAGACTTAGTACACAAGTAGTTATTATACATGTACATGTAGAGATACATAGATGCTAAACTTAGCTTAACCGTAACTAATAATGAAGCAATCTGATTTGTCTCCAGATACTATGCTTACAAGAAAGTGTAGGTGTCTACCTAATGTCAGGGCTTCTGTGTGCGTACATTTATTTTCTAGAAATAGACCATTTTCACATTACCACTAGACTTGCATTTTAGACACTCCAAGACCTAACATCACAACTTTTAAAGTTATTTTTCATTACGACGTCACAGATCTGTTTTGACGTCACAGTAAGAAATAGTCACAGTAAGAAATTACGAAAGCCTATTGAGCTCAAGTGGTAGCTGAGAAATTTATTTTTTCGCGTTATAACGCGATACTTACGCGTTATAACGCGAAACTTACGCGTTATTACGCGAAACTTTCGCGTTATTATGCGAAACTTTCGCGTTATTACGCGAAACTTTCGCGTTATTACGCGAAACTTTCGCGTTATTACGCGAAACTTTTGCGTTATAACGCGAAAATTTCGCGTTATAACGCGAAAATTTGTATGTATGCAGTATGTAAAACATTTCAAATCGGAACCCCGGTAGGAGCTTCAGGATACCGTAGTTTCATAGCAATAACAATATATAAGATTATTATGAAATACATGTACATGTATATACATACGACGAAATTTCAGAAAACAAGATTTACTACATGTTATGAATGATCGATATAGGCATTACACGAAATCCCTTTATTTCGGGAAGTACGTAAAATTCCTTATTATACTTATTCACTTTAACATATACACATCACATCACGAAGTCCCTTGAGTTCAGGAATATTAAAATACATGTATATGTTATAGTGAATAAATGTAATCAGAGATTTTACGTGATTCCTAAATTTAAGGGATTTCGTGTAATGCCTGTATCGATCAGTCATTACATGGAATTCCTGAAGTTGGTCAGGCGTTTCATGTATTTCCTGAATTTTTCATGAATTTTAACATTGTCATGTATTTCCTAACCGTTATTTTTTTGTCTTCTTTTGACATTTGAAATCATAGCTTTTTCTGTCGTTTGATGCTGAATATCCTCTTTGACAAGTAGAAAGGAATGTTTATGTCAAATAAATAGAAATATTCAAGCTAGAGTTTAGGTAATATCCATCAAATTATTGCTCAAATTTAGGGTTCAATTTATTATTTTATGCAGAATGAACATAAAACAAAAGTATCAATCAAGAACTTATCTAACATGATTGATGATTGAAATATTTTTAAACACAAACCGATAGTAGAAGAAACATTAGTATTTTAAGACCGTTTAGTTTTCTCGATAATGCTTAAAAAATGCCTTAAATGTGTTGATTTCCAACTACCTTTCATGTGATACATATGTATCTGAATCTGATATAATGTATATAAAAGTGATGAACGAACGCCCTGCCAGACATATCAGTATGAAATGTAATACGTCAATCATAGTTGTCTCCCAGTGAACACTTTTGGGCATCCCCCTTCCTTTGTGTATTTAAATACTAAGGTTTTTAATTGCGACAAGATTTTTGGACGAATCGAGCATCATTGGTACGAAATCTTATATTGAGTTACATGGTCCAAGCAAGATTCACCTTGACGTAGAAGAAGGGGGAGAGGGGTTATACGGCATTAGTGTCCGCACTCAAGAAAACGGGATCTATATTTCACGCTTGAGCAACCAGGTTAAGTGAAATAGGACAGGTCCTTTATCAGCATATCTTTTAAAAGTCCTAAATCAACCAAACTTGTGTTGATTATGCATCTACTCTAGTAAGGATGCATACTGTAATGTAAGGTACGTATGCTGCATTTGACCTATATTGCATTCCTGAAAAACCAGTTTAAGTAAAATTGGAAAAGTCAATTTCCAGTCTATTATAAGTCCTAGATCATCCAAATTTGTGTGAATGATGAACCTGAGGATCCTTCCTGCAATGCATGGTAGGGAAGCTGAATATGACCTATATTTTACACTTGATTGACCATCTTAAGTAAAGCAGGACAGATCCAGCTTATCATGAGTCTTAGATCAACCAAACTTGTATGGGTGATGTATCCGAGGATGCTTACTGCAATTCTGGTGTGGATGATCTGTATCACTTTATACTCGAGTGACCAGGTAACTCCAAAATACATTCACCATGTTTACCATACTTTTAAATTGTAAATTGCACTCAGTCTGACATCAACTTTTGGCCTATACATTGTATTTCATTTAAAGTCGAGAAAATTGAACGCAGATTACTTTTATACTATCAATGGAAGGCCATTGATATTTCATACATATATTCATCTTACATAGCCTGCTTATTGGTTTCGCGATATAACGCGTAAAGTTCGCATTATAACGCGTAAAGTTCGCGTTATAACGCATAAGTTTCGCGTTATAACGCGAAAGATTTGCGATATTACGCGTAAGTTTCGCGTTATAACGCGTAAGTTTCGCGTTTTAACGAGTTAAGTTCGCGATATAACACGTAAGTTTCGCGTTATAACGCGATAGTTTCGCGATATAACGCGTAAGTTTTGCGTTATAACGCGAAAGTTTCCCATTATAACGCGTAAGTTTCGCGTAAAAACGCGAAAGTTTCGGATATAACGCGTAAGTTTTGCGTTATAACGCGAAAGTTTCGCATTATAACGTGTAATTTTCGCGTTATAACGCGAAGTTTCGCGATATAACGCGAAAGTTTCTGCACGTTTATCTTCGCGATATTACGCGAAAGTTTCGCGATATAACGCGTAAAGTTCGCATTATAACGCGTAAGTTTCGCGTTATAACGCGTAAGTTTCGCGTTATAACGCGTAAGTTTCGCGTTATTACGCGTAAGTTTCGCGATATAACGCGTAAGTTTCGCGTTATAACGCGAAAAAATAATTTTCTCAGCTACCATTTGAGCTCAATAGGCTTTCGTAAGAAATAATGTCAAATGTTGTGATGTCTGGTCTTGGAGTGTCTAAAATTCAAGTCTACTGCTTTAATGTGAAGATCGTCTATTGGAATCAATTATGATTGCAAAAGAAAAATATCAATAGAAAGTTAGGATATAAAGCTATGGATTGAAGTCCTAATCCAAATAGGAGTTGGCATAGGTTTATAAATTTTAATTTTCATCTTGGAAGCAGTCATGCCTTGTAGGGAGAGAAGAACCAAGAGCATGGTCTTTAAGATGTCAATTTTTCTATTGCCCATCAAAATGATGGCATGTTTACGATCCTTTATCTTATCTATCACCTCTATAGGTAACAGCTATAACCTTAATAATAGTCAAGTCAAAGTTTGGATGAACTGACTTCAGTGCTGATAATGGAGATATTAAAAGACAAGGGACTTTGTCATGTTTGAAGATAAACTTCCAAGGTTATAAGAACCTAGATAAATGATCGATATTATCGATTACTGTCCGCATGGCTCACTTCGGAAACTGGATAGGCACGATTTTGACTATTTCATCATGCAGAACTTTGAATAAAATTTATACCATTCAGTAGATCTCGCTAAGTCGTAAATTTTGGTATAAGTTATATGATAGTCAGTACACGCAATCAAAATTAATAGACAAAACAAATTTTAGAAGGGCCGTTTCCCATGCTAATTTTTCCCGTGACGCACTCCATAGGCTCAATGTTAAACTCGGCGACGTCACACTGAAATTTAACATTGAAAACGCCCCATCTAAAATTTATAGTGTCTGTATAATTTGATTGCATAACCCCTCGACCATGTAACATATACCAAAATTTACGACTAAGCGAGATCTATTCAATGATATAGATTTTATCTTATTTTTTGCATGGCTAAGTTATCAAAATCGCGTTTATCCAGTTTCCAAAGTGAGCCGCGTGGACAGTAGGTAATTATAAAAGATTACAGGTCCAAAATTACAAGCGACATCCACCTATTTTTCCTCAGAGGTCGGCAAAGTGGGATTACCCAGTGTATCACTAAAATCTCTATTCTTTTATGAAGCATTTATCTTTCACTTTATCCCCACAAAAGTGAGATAAAAACCTAAAAAGTCAGTTAACCGAGATAATGTAATGATTAGCAACTATTGCTAAATGTACATCAAGTGTTTGGAACCGGACGAAAAATAACTACATTGATTTATCCTGAATTTAGTGGTAGCGCAGTGCCGGGATGGCAAGAAAGTCCAAGATCAATTGATCAATGATACAACCATGTTTGCAATTCATTATTACAGAAGGAACAAATAATGCTCGAGACTTGTATAATTGTCCAGATCGTCTCTTTGTGAGAGCCCATTGAAATCTTTACTTGACTCAACTTGACTGTCAGTCAGAAGAAACTCTGAATTTCCTCCCAAACTTCATGTTGTTCGCATTAATTTTAACTAAATAAAATTTTCATGTTTTTGTTTTTGTATAAATTAGTGTTAAGCAGTATGAACTTTCTTTTGGATACCTCTTTCGTGTGGAATGTTCTGATGTTTATCTATTCATCAAAATTGACCTCTGATCAGGTGCGCCAAGGAAGATAACTCTAATCTCTTGCAAAGAGAAGACATATCGAACGTTGGTTATCTCAACACTGGATCTTACGAAGATTATGACTTGTGGGGTAGTAAAATAAGTTTACTATCTCTATCTTTACAAATCTATGAATGTTTTATTTTAAAGAAACATAATATACCCATATTGACAACTTTTTTTCAGAGCAAGGTATCTCTCAAGGGTCATGGTAATTTAGGCAAAGGCCATTAGGGTATCATTAAGCTTTGAATATTGACAATGAATGTAAACGTGAACCTATAAGATGATAGATTAAAAATTATGATAATAAATGCATTTTTCCTAAACAAAGGTCAGAATCCAAGGTCATTTTGTCAAATATCAATAAAGGGAATATAAGGTAACATCGCAAGTAGTATTATACAAGTGAAATACCAATAACTATCTTTAAAGCTAAAATCGAAAGGACATTTAGTCAAGATTTCGTGTGAAGGTCAAGGTCAATCAAGAGGTTAAGGTAACAATATTGAAGAAATATGTCTTATCATAATGAAGATACATGTGAAATATGATTCATATCCATCTTATATAAAGTATGTCAAACTCCAAGGTCAAGGTTATTAGGTCAACCGTCAAGGTATCAAGTAATAGATCTTGTCACAAGCAATGTTCATGTGAAATATCTACAGTGAGCTGTACCATGTATCATATACTATGAAATTGGCATTGCAATTCTTCAGCCATTTCTAACCAGAATGGACTACCATCATGCAAATGATAATGACTGCCATATGATATGCAAATACTTGATTGATGAATCAATTATACTTGATTAATAAAGTAGATTTAGACAGTACATAATGACAAAACTCACTTGATGGAAACATGACCTGATTAACATCCAAACCAATTAAACTTGTAAATGTACTAGGCATCCTCAGATGCATCACCCAAATCAGTTTGGTTGATGTAGGACTTGTAGTAAACTGAGAATAGATGTGTCCCATTTCACCTAACCTTGTCACTCAAGCATGGTAGATCTAACATTTATGCCATGCATTGCATTGATCATCCATAGATGCATCACAAATACAAGTTTGGTTGATGTAGGACTAATATTAGGCTGGATCCCATCTCCATGGCAACACTACCTGACCATCATATTAATCATGAATTCCACCGAGCTTCTTTAAGGTGTATTATCCACACAAGACTGCAAATGAAAGTCGAAGTTATGGAGCGTAATGTAGAAGGGATGTCATATCCTCTGATCTAGTAACTGGTTATGTCTCTTTCTTCGTAGATGAAGTACAATAGGGGTCAGTTTATGATGAGAAGAAAGGTAGTTATAGTATACATTTGTACCTCTAACCCATGGCCATTTTACATGTCTGCATCATCTACTAATGGCCAACATTTGTATAATGTTTATATATTCAAAATTTAGACTATTCTGTGTTAGATAACCTTGATCATGTTGATTTTGCACTTTCAAAGTATTAAATTAGGTTTTTCAACCACCCATGACCTACACATGCAGATTTCATTTACTCAATTTTCCTTATAGAGCTTGATCATTTCAATGGATTTCAATATGGTACATACCATGTTTCAATATGAACAGTTTTCTTGGGTTTCACCCCCTTTCTATGGAGTACAATGTATTTGAGGATCTGATTTCACCTCGACAACAATGTTTTCTTAAATTATATTTTTCTAAGTTTCCAGACAGCAATGCTGTATATCAGTATATCAATGCTGTTCATTCCAGACACTTTTCAGGAATAATTATCTTTCTGACTGGTATTCATCCGATATGGACCAATGTCAAGGTCACAAGTCATGAAACCAAACAGACAAGTTATTCAAAATGTAAATGAAAATCACAAAAGTAATCAATTTGACCTCAGAACATGAAGTATTCTCTGTGACCCAAAATGTACAAGTACAAAATGTACTTGACCAAAAGACATGATTGTGTGTCTGGATTTGAAAGCTTGGTCTTTTCAAAATTATCTCAAGACATTTTATTATTTCCTTTTGCAACCAAAGTGTTGCAAGACAATTCTCTAAGTCAGCGTGATGTCACACAAAGGTTCAATTAGAGATAAGCACAGAGAAGTTCCGAAAATAGTTGGGGGATAAACTCAGTGTTTATCATAGAGCATAGTGTATGGAAATTGCTTTATATCTAGAATCTAACATTTATATCAAGAATAAAACTACTAGAATTCGTTGAAGTAACCATTGGTGAATTAGCTCTTAGCTCCTCAAACCCAAATATAAAACGAGATTTGAAGAAGGAACAAACAAAATCACGGATTTTTCATAGGGCACACTGAAAAATCTAGAGGCACACCCCCTGTAAACATGGCGGAAATTTGGTCATGTGACCAAACCGACTTCAAGAGTGAGGTCCTTTACTAAGGATGCCTGCTGTACGCTGTGGGGACTTCACTGATTATTGATCTTTACCTTTCATAAGTTTGATATATACTTTGATGAACCTCTCTATTTGGCTCATCATACAAATCATTAAGGAAATAAATACTGATTCATCTGTATCTATACATTTTAATTTTATGCTGTATCAAAATAAAATTGACAGATTACATTGAAAATGATAAAAGGGTTTATCAACACTTTGTGCTCGAATTGCCCATATAATAATAATAATGCCATATTATAGCAGACCATGACCTTGACAAAAAGTCAGCAAAGCATTCATATATAAGCAGTGTGGTGAACAAAAATGAAAGAGTGGTCTGCTAAAAAAAAAACCAAACAATAATAATAAATACCTAAAGTATAAGAAAATTTTTGTATGTGTTAACATTTTGCATGAAAAATGTGTATTCTGAAGTTTTGAATTTCAACATCTATCCAATTTTACCATGGACTTAAAAATTAAAATAGTACTTGTACTTGTTACTGTTAACAGATAAACTTCTATTCAAACCTATCTATTTATGTTTTCACCATTTCTTCCAGAATGATGTTCTGCAATCTTTAATTTTAATAAAGAATTTACTGTAGATTACAAGTAGCTCATTTTTCTGTTTAAATCACATTTCTTCGATCCTACTTAAATATCACAGTTAGAATTGAGGATATGAAATTTCTTTGAACTAATGCAAAATAAAAATAAATCAAAAAGGATATTCCAAGTCAGGAATACTTTCATTCACTTTCACAGTCACAATCGCTGTTAAGAATCTGGCCAGAAAAACTATTGAATTTTCAAAACATGCAGTCAAAGAGAATTTAGTACACCTGTAATTGTTCTAGGTTCATTTTTCCCTTTTATTTGTATTTGTTCCTTTATGTCTACTACCGTGTCAGTGCATTTTTCATGGCCAAGTGAAAAACTTTCTCTAAATACAGAGCATATCGCAGTAGAAATACTTGAACCGAGAGCTACAGTCAATAGAGCATTTATTTCATTAGCTCCTCAACAATTCTAATTTAGTTACTCACTTCATGTCATGAACGACATATTGTATATACGATTTTCTCCTTCAGTTTGCATGCTCACACTTTCTTAATTCTTGAACGCAATAAGTTTAAACTTTAATGTCAAATACATGTAAATGTAATTACCTTAAGGAAAAATGTGGAAAAACTTGATCATGCTTATCAATTATACATTACATACTAAAAATGGAAAAAAAGTTTAGAAATGTCTGATTTAGAACGCTTTCTATCTCACAATAGTACTACACTAATGTCCCTGTATCAGAAACTGGTCTCAAAATGTGAAATTTGGGGAAACTTAAAGAAAAAAAAATTGCTTGCAATATATACTGGACTACATGGTGCATATGGCTTGACAAATCAGCAGGTATGGTTATAATACAATATTTCTGAAAAGTCAACCAATGAGAAATCACAATATAAACTCATTTCATAATTCAACCAATCATATATCATGTAACAAAACAAGGTACATATGTACAACTGAAAATAGACTGCACTGGTAGCAGTGTGTAAATGCATACATATGATAATATATAATCTGTGGTACTAGTGTTTGCACTTCTCATACACACAAAAAACACACATATACAAAACTACCAAAAACACATCAACAAGTCATATCTCTCTTACAATTTTACACGTAGATATCAACAACTAGAAAAATACAAGTACTCGTACATGTATTAGTATCACACACTGAAGGATTAAAATCAATCTGAGACACAGGATAATATAACTATGTAAAAGAAATAAACATTGCTCTTGTCCGAGGAATTTATAATACCTCTATAACAAAATTTGAAACCTTTTAGTATAAAGGGAATAAAACATTTATTTGTGTTTGTGAAATACTACATGTATGTTCCACAAGGCAGCTACTGTATTATATATGTCTAGGACAAGTTCAAGCAAGGTCAGATAACAAGCTCAAACCTAATGGTACCAAAAGAAAAGTCTCAATACAAGGAATTAACTTGTGATTGTAAATATGAAAGCCGTATCATTTACTGTTAAAAAAATATGCATAAAGTTAAGTGTTTCTGACAGACATACGAACAGACAGGACAAAAGCAACATGCCCCCTGATCTTCCATATGAGAGCATGAAAATAAAAGTTGCTATTACGAGAAAATTGTGTCAAAGAAGACAAATTCATGTAGCTGTTTACTTCTTGTACATAACTCATAAGAAATAAAATAGTCACAAGTTTGGGAAAACATAAAACACAAGTAATAATTATCCTTGATTTCAAATCTGATAAAATGGACAGTTGGTAAATGAACAGGTTTCAGATGGTCACATTCGAAATACAGAATAAATACTGATACACATGAAATACAGACAAGAAGAAAACAACATGGAACACTTTTTGATAATAATTTTTATGACACAGAAATTTTGATATCTAACTACTTAAATAATTTAGCATTACATGCATTAAATCTGCGACACGTGACATAAAAGAGGAATGAAACTATTTTTATGGGAATTACAGGCTTTAGTCAATATCAATTTTTTACCCAAATGTCTTCATCATTTTCAGTTTCTTTGATACGTTTTAGATATTTATTGTTCAATATTCGAAAGTAATAGATATCCTTACTTCATTAATCCTTAATTACTGTTGTAAGACCTTTGAACAGAAGAAACCTGATGCGAGGCCTGAAATAGACGTTTTTCACATTATCGCAAAAAACTTAAATTTTAGATACTCCAAGACCCCACATCACAACATTTCTTACTGTGATGTCATAATGAAAAATACATGTAACGTCAAAAGTTGTGATGTCGGTTCTTGAGAGTGTGTAAAATTCAAGTCTAGCCGTAATGTGAAAATGGTCTATTGAGAAGGTCACCAGATGCATTCTAGATATTCCTGTTGCATGAAAACAATGCTTTGATATGCCATTCCATGTGACATCATAATGTAACTATAGGTTAGCCAGTAGGTAATATGTCGAATAGTTTGCAATCAAAATTTATTCTTGCTTTGACGAAAAAGAAAAGATTTGTAGCCCAATATCATACATTACTTAAAAAAATTTCAGTACCAGTTATTCGAATTATTCTGAAAATACAGTAGTCGGTATAACCATTTTTCAGTGTAAGATACCGTAATAAATCCTCTTTACCCAATCAAATACCTGGTATAGCACCAAGACAGTTACAGTATGAAGAGGCTACAAATTCATTCTTTCAAATATTCTGTATTTTTTTTTCTAACATTTAACATAGTTACAATCTAACAATAAAGTTACGACGAATACTGGTTTATAGAATACGTTAATAAATACTCCCAAAGGAAGCATTGGGGAAAGAAAGAGAAGGCTGAATTGAAGACTAGGAAACAAACAATTTCTAGGATTAAAGGACAAAACGTTAGCTTCACTAACAAACGAAATTTGGTAATTTGCCTGTTCATAAATTCAACACATATAAATAAAAACAAATTATTTCTCAAATGATAATATAAAGTAATACTGGCTTTGATGAAAAGGCCATAAGATAAGGCTTGAAAGAATCACAACTGACCATCTCTCCCTAAGAGAAGGGGATCAAGGATTCTACGCGACATGCTAAAAGCTTATTCAGCAAAATCATATTTATGCGTTAACACAGATGATAAAATATGTCATACGTATCATATATATCTAATGTCTAAAATAGATGGCAATTTTAACAATACCAACACTTTTAAGTGCAATATATCATCAAATTTCTCAACAATCATTTATTGTGCCTCGTATCTATTTATAAATAAAAAGATCTATAAACCATGTTCAACATTGAATATTTTGTACAAATGATGTTCTACATAAAAAATTCTTCTGATAAAAACGCTAACAGCATTGCGAGGGGTACAATAGAGTGAATACAAATGGTACAAACACGGCTATACATGTGCGAATCAACACAGATGTACATGTATGTTGACAGAAGCCTGCGGTATATATTGTACGTACCTATGGCCATTAAACGTTAATTTGAAGTCTATAAAATCATCACAACCATAAGGCATTATTAGCAAGCACTCGTAGTAGCACATACAAAATATATCTAAACGACAGTAATACATGTACGTAAAATACGGGCCATAACTGAAAAAAAATTCTTCCGAATTTCAGACAAGACAGAATCTTTTATCATATTGACTAAATGTGTACAGGAGGTAGCACCAAAATTACGTTAGACTTAAAGCTTTAACAATCATGAAAAATCTGGGTTGAGGTACACATGACAATAATTGCTGATTCTTGCTAATAGTAAACAATACACATGTACAAGAGGCTTGAGTCACTATGCCATCGTTTAACGGTTGACAAAATCTTATATGACGTTATCTCCATAATATGTTTATTCATTATTAGAGAAATGGATTTGCATTGAAAAAAGTATTTCTTTTGATTATTCAACATAACATTATAAACCAAAAGTAGATTATAGATTGACTTTTCTTGCAAATTGTTCAGTTTAGTGAGATGTGCAGAATGGACACATAAAATGAATTTAAATGGAGTACTAATGAATCAGATCGAAATGTGAGATTTTTTTAAACATAGTATAATGTAAATAGATACTTGCATCAAACTTTAAAAGATTATGTAAAAGAAAATATGCAAAAAAATTATTCCTCATTCTAGCTTCCTGGCCTTCCATTTCTCCCAAGTAAATTTGCCAATTAATTTATACATGTAATTGTATATACCATGTACATGTACAAATGTAGTTGGCCAGCGACTCCTTAGATGTATCTCCTTGGAAACATAATCCTGAACCAAGTTCAAGAATTTTCAAACAGGTCTTGTAATAAATTCCGTCTAGTACAAGTCTGACCTGATCAGGACCAGATTTCATGGCAGCACCGAGATTCTGATATTGTACTTGGCAATCATGCACCATATGGGGGGTTAAGCAGACCTACATGTACAAACATTCGACGGTTGTCTACATGACTCGTAGGTACTCTGGTTTCTTTGTGTCAAATGGACAGAATGATCCATACATGCACGATAATAAATAGGTACTTTGGCAGCTGTAAAGGACGTTACGAACATGCAGTCTGGCTAGTTGACTCGTAATGTATGTGTCTCTATGGGAGCTGCTGAATCATACAGTGTGTCGGTATCTTGAGTTGGTTCACCCTGTAATTGGCACAGATTGTTTAGAGTACCCGCTCCACAGTCACAAAAGAATCTGTCATGACGAATAAACTCCACTTCATGTCCCGCATGGCAGTTTTTAATACAGTTCACACATATTGCATTTCTGTCTGTTGTTTTACATGTTCGACATCTGAAAAACAAGAAAAAGTTTAGAGAATCATCAACCTGCCATTAATTTGGTCTTTTCTACACACATGCATGTACATTTGGGGAGGTATCTTCAGTAATTGTGACGAAATCAAATTATATACAAAACAGCATAAAATCCATGGAAAACATGCTTCAAGTAAGACCTTTCTATAGGAATAATATTATGTCATAAGGTATTTATGTCAAATACATGTGCCATCCAAATGGATAGTGTTTCTGACTGACATGTGTACGTATTAATATTTAGAGCTCTTGTTATACTGTTATCTTCCTTATTATCATATGGTATATCATATACAAATGACAATGCAAAATATTTTTGAGGTAAGAATTATTATCATTACCTGTAGAAGTCGTGCATGGGAAAACTGGTATAACTGGAGATTTTATACAGGCACTGTCCTGTCGAAACAGCATGAGCCACCATATTATGGTTCCCTGTTATTATATTGTCTGAAAAATTTGGCATTAATTAAAGTAAATAAGCTTTTTAATTTATTAAAGGTCCACAAGTAAAGACAAAGTTGGATGTTTTTCTAAATTCTTGTAAAATGTATAAACCGGTATGTCAAACTGACAACTTTTCTTGATATATTTTTGAAATCTTGCATCCATTCTATCCATTCCTTATACAATTATTACAAAACGTGGCTATGCCATTCAAGCACTTAAAATTTCTGAAAATACTATAAAGTCTCTGTCCAATTCAGCTAGTGTAATGAACAAGAAGAACAACTTTTTAATGTAGGATAATACTTTCAAAGGGAATTTTTTCTTCATTCATTAGTTCTGTCGATCATTCTGAGAAATGATTCTGTCACTTATACCATTAATAACGATTTATATTAAGTTCAGACTAACCTTTGACCTTTGGATATACTCCACTAGCTAAACACAGACCCCCAAATTTATTATTGAATATTTTATTCCCTTCAAGAGTTGCCGTAGCATTGTTCGTGATTTCAACACCGGCTGCATTTCCATCAAATATTCTGTTCCTGCGTAGCACCGGATGACTGTTTGTGCTGATAAGAACGCCTGCTTGAGCATTACGGAAGATGTCGTTTTCTTCTAATATTCCTGAATAAAGGAAACAAATATAGTGAATTCTTGTAAATTGTTCTGATGAACTACACACATTATTTTGGTAATACAAGTATCTGACAAAGGATTTCTATTTCCATTTTCACATTTGTTAGGGAAGTAAAAGACTGATACAATGTATATTTGTGATAGAGCCCCTCTTCGTAAATAGAATCTACAAACTGATTTCATGAACAAAGACAGATAATCAATCCTAAAATCTTTCATGAGTTATTGTTCCGACCACAGCAAAAAGCTTTGAAACATACATGTACATTTGTAAATAACCATGATACAAACATTTCTATGTGTGCATAGTACATGTATATTATTTTTTATGCACATGTATCTTCACATACACCTACACATGTACTAGTAAAAGAGAAACAATAACCAACTTTGATATCAAAGAGCAAATGAATAAAACATCTCATTTTCAAGGAATACTGTTCAACGAAATTAGAATATTTTAGCAATGAAATATTCCTTACAATTTCAAGAGATCATTCTTTACTGACAAATGCACACACAAATACCTTTTGCACCATTGAATATACAGATCCCCCCATCCCTTCCATCATGTATTTTATTGGCCTTCAGCAGTGGATTACTGTCGTTTTTTATCCAGACGCCAGCCATAGCATTGTCGTAGATTTCATTTTTCTCTATCATTCCGAGCCCATTATTGTAGATCAGTATTCCACCATTCTGTCCGCCCCAAATCTTATTCCTTCGAATGAGAGGATTACTACCCGTCCTAAAAATGGAAATAAATATTATTGGTTTTTTCTAAACAATAAACATGATAAAGTTCTGTTAAGTTTGTATGCTTTTCCTCAGAACAGTTCTTAAAACTGACCTACAATGACCTATAATTTGCATACATGTATATAAACCTTAAAATTTTCAAAATAGATTCATAGTCATTGAATTCCTTGTACATTTACAAGCATTAAAATATGATTAAAATATGACTCTGATATATATGTATGTATAAAATAATTCTACACAACATGTACAATGTAAAGGCTTCAACATTTGAAAATCCTACCTGATCTGGACTCCTGAATAAAGATGGTTGTAGATATCATTATCCTCTAACACACCATGGCCATTGTCATAAAAATATACACCAACCTATGCAATATAGGAAACTAAGGAATCAAATATATATGAGCTTCTGACAGTAAACTATTTAAAGTATCCAATTTTATACTTTTAGAGCTTTATAGAAACTACAAGTATAGTAGACATTTTACAACACAGATGAAAGGTGATTGACCCTCAAGTTGTCACATACAGGTACATTACATTGCATGAAAATGCCAATTAAAGAGTATATGTTCATTCAAATTTAATACAATATGGAGGTTTATTAGTCTTAAATGAACACTTTTTGAACAACTAGTCTGAAGACAAATTTAACTGGCCAACTGTATAGTTTCTTAGACAATTTCTGTTGGCCCAGTGGTATTTCTGAGTTTTTGTGAAGACTAATATTATAATACATGTATGTATGTACTAACCTGCTTGCCTGTATGTATTCTGTTCTTTCGAAGTACTGGCGTACTCCCTGTCGTGATCCAGACTCCAGCTAACGTATTTGAATAAACTTCATTCTCCTCTATAAGACCTTGACCTTTTTCATGCTGTAAGTGTATGAAAAATAATATTATCACCCTATCTACTACTGGTATATTAATTACTGATACATACTTTTGACTGCTTCACTATTACTTTATGATTGTGCGAGGGGTTAAAGTTAAAACTTTTTAGTTGGACACATTGCAAACTGTTGACCCTTGGAAGCATTTTCATGATCAAGTGCTAAAGTTATATACAAATTGAGAAAATTAGATATAACAGCTACATCATGGCTACTTAGGACTTTAGTAGTGAAGACCTTAATACATGTAAACAGTTTTTAAAGTCTGAACAATGGTTAGACTTTCCCAAAGAAACCAAGAAATTAAAGTCAACTGTAATTCATAAATCTCAGTTTCAACAGAGACTGAATGAGTGTAATTCAAACCTTTGATAGTGAAAAAAAATATTTACCACATAGATGCCTCCATGCTGTCCATGATGGATTTCATTATGCCATACAATAGGATTGCTGTTAGTTCGGATCTGAATTCCCGCTAAGGCATTACCTGATTTAAGGAAAAGGTAATATGTAAACACATACTATGTAATATTATACATACATGTACATGTACATTGTGTACTTCTTGTTATTCATGAAGTTTTATTTCTACATGTATTTACCCTAAGAGTACATGTATATGATAGGGAATAGTGTTTGCATTCTTCTGATATGGAATTTTCGCGTGTTTCCATTCGATGATTTCACAATTTAATTTCATGTACATGTACAAGTAAGTCATATACCATCTCAAAGAGAAAGTAATTTATTTTTTTATCTCCACACACAAGTACTATACTTTTCTGCTTACCATATATATTATTGTACTCTATGAGACCCCTTCCTTCTCCAAATATGTATACTCCACCTTGATGCCCATTGAATATTTCATTTTTCCTGAAATAAAATGCAAAAGTTTGTTATTTTCAAAGATCTTGAATAAGAGGGGAATGTTATCGATTCATTTCAATCCTACGCTTCACATCTAAATTATGTTTTCCATGGAAAATAAATGAAAACAAAATTTTCAATAGACTAATATGTAATGAACTTACCTAATGGTTGGATCACTATTTGATGTAATCCACACACCGGCAAAATTATTGGAGTGAATTTTATTCTCTATGAACTGTCCTCGCCCGTTGTCATGGACGTACACTCCACCTGTCTGACCATGATGGATCTCACAACGAACAACAGTTGGGTTAGCTCCCTTCACTTCAAACCCGGCTATACGATTATTGTGAATGTCATTGGCCTCGAAATATCCTAAGCCATTTTCAAATATAAAAATACCCACGTCCCTTCCATGGTGAATGTTATTCCTCCTCATAATGGGATTAGCGTGGTTCTTTACCCAGATACCAGCTAGAGCATTACCACTGATTTCATTGTCCTCGTACGTGCCCTAAGATTAGAATTTAAATCAGTCTGAATGGATTGATCATCACATGAGAGGATCATCATTTGATAGAGGATTTTCTTTCTTTTCCTCTGAGGTACAGACCTGCCTACCTGATACTTACCAAAAGTTTCAAATTTTGCTTAAGAAAGAGTAATTTAGGGAAGTTAAGTGTAATATAAACGATTGTAATTTTGAGAAAAAAGAACATTGTCTATTCCCTACTTTGACATTTTCACAAAATCAAAAAAAAAAAAAAAAAAGAAAAAGATACATGTACATGTACATATATATCTGCTCCAAAAGTTTATCATCAGACTTCATAAACATTACAACTAGTTAAAGTTAGACCTCAGACAGATCATTATCATACCTGTGCGTAATCAGCAACAAAGAGGCCAACATTTTCACAGTCTTTGATTTTACAGTGTTTAACGACAGGATCAGCATTAGAACCAGATACAGAGACAGCAGCACCAACTGTGGAATAAATGTTACCTAAATATTATCACTATGGCTTACATATTGAACCTACATACTAGTGTTGTACATCGGAAGACTTTTAAGAATCGATTATCGGAAAATAATCGGAAAGAGTAAACCGATCGATTATCGATTTAAATCAGAAAAAAAAGTCCATGAAACAAGAGCCCCAGGGGGCACAACGCTCACCTGATACCCATGCACGCTCTAACTGACATACTGACATTGAATACTGATAGTGCCAGTACCAGGATTTTAGCCCACAACCTTTCTAACAAGATTTTTGCCGGATGCAGACAAGTTTTTTTTTCAGACAACCTTTAAAAGTACAAACAAGAGAAAATAGTCACATTTCAAAACAACAACTTTTTTACTGATTTGAAAAGATGGATTATGCGATACAAAGTCATATGCCCAGCTAGTATAGTTCGATTATGCAACATCAAAAATAAAATCATTTTGTAAAATTCCACATTAATGTGCAACAGAAACAGAATAAAACAATGAAATGATTTCATAAATTAAGTTTATTTAAAATTGAACACCAAACCTTTCATTATTAATAGCTAGTATGCCAGAAAATAATAAAGCCTGTGTTTGTGAAACACGAATGCCCCGCGGTGGCATCTTTGTTGGTATAAACACCATTTTCTGTTAAGTATGTGAGAGGTCAGGGTCAGAGTAATGTTGGTATCAATGGAAAGATCTTGTCACAAAGAATACACATGTACAATATGAAAGCCCTATCACTAACCATTCAAAAGTTATGCCCAATGTTAAAGTTTTTGAAAAGTAGGTCAAAGGTCAAGGTCAAGGTCACAAGGTCAAAAATTTTGGTATCAATGGAAAGGTATTGTCACAAGGAATACACATGTGAAATATGAAAGCTCTATCACCTTCCTATCAAAAGTTATGCCCAATGTAAAGTTTTTCGGACAAACAGACAGGCCGACAGGCCAAAAACTATATGCCCCCGTATCTTTGATTCCGGAAGCATAAAAAACAAAGACTTTTCGGTTTTGCCTTTATTCATATTAAATTATACAGAAATCTATGAATGAGAGCTTTTGAATAGTATTGATTTCATCTTAATACATGTAACGTACAGTCAAAATCGTGTTAATCCAATTAACACAGACAAGTTGTTAGCGGACAATATTAATTCAAGTGAGTTGTGCAGAAATTGAGCCAATTTATTTTCCAAACAGCAGTGTACGGTGTATCAAACCTCATGACCCAGTGAAGCCACTTGGACAAATTATTTTCGGTAAATATGCTGAAATGCGGTGCTTGGAAATGTATTTTTAGCATATTGAATCAATAGTCGTGATAAATTTAACTTCGAACTTGATCTTGTCTTTTATGCAATCTACAGATAGGTTTGAAAATATGCAAAATTCGGAACATTTTTGATGAGGACGCAGAGTTCCTGTAAAAAAAAGTGAAATTTGCGAAAAAAGGACATGCATGACCCCCCCTCCCCTTTTTCTTTACATTTTTATGCGTGCCAAAGATTCGCAATCAAAAAAGACCAATTTTACAGACTTCCGGGCATTTCAAGTCAGTCAAAATTTTTAGTGTGCACCTTTTTATTTCCTGTAGTTACCCCTACTAAAGGGGCAAGGAGGTATTGAACCAATCAAATCTGTAACACAAGATATATGGCGACTATGTTTACCATAGATACAGAAATAAGACAGAGAAAATAATCATTAAATAGGGAAATTGTTCTGAAATATGCATGTATGAAAAAAAAGCAATCCAAGGAATGCTTGTGTCGCCTGCGTAGCGGATTTTTTTTTTATTGAAATTAGGTCAAATATCAAGGGCAAGGTCACTAGGTTAAAAATTATGGAATGTTTAGAAAGGTCTTTTCATAAGGAATACAAATGTGAAATATCAAAGCCCTATCACTTACCACTCAAAAGATATAGCAAATCATAGATTTGTTGAAAAGTAGGTCAAATATATAGGGCAAGTGCACGAGGTAAAACATAGGTAATCACAGATTACGAAGCTCACCTCGTGACAGCAAAATTCAGTTCAAACATATTTCTTAGTACATGTATATTGGCTTTTAAAGGCAAAACCACTCAAGCAGAAAAAGTAGGTCAAGGTCATTTTATGAAAGTTTGATCAAAGATACATCCAATATGCAAGTTTGGTACATGTAGCACTTATACTCTGCTCAATATTGGCTTTTAAAAGCGAAATCACTCAAGTGGAAAAAGTAGGTCAGATGCTGCATCCGGTGCATGGGTCCATCTCGGCATCCAAAGATGAAGCTACCCCAAACTTCTTATCCAAATCACTCAAGCGGAAAATGTAGGTCAGATGCTGCATCCGATGCATGGGTTCACCTCAGCATCCAAAGATGAATCACTTGTGCAAGTTTGGTTACTGTAGCATCAGTACTTTGTCAGATACTGAGCTACCCCAAACTTCTTAACCAAGTCACTCAAGCGGAAAATGTAGGTCAGATGCTGCATCCGATGCATGGGTTTACCTCAGCATCCAAAAATGAATCACTTGTGCCAGTTTGGTTACTGTAGCATCAGTACTTTGTCAGATACGCGGACGCGTGGGGTTATAGCATAAGCTCACTCAACTTCGTCGAGGTGAGCTAAAAATGATGGTATGTGAAGAAAGGTCTTGTCACATGGAATGCACATGTGAAATATCAAAGCCTATCACTCAGCAATCAAAAGAAAAAGCCAATCTAAGATTTTTTGAAAAGTAGGTCAAATATCTAGGTCTTGGTCATGAGGTCAAAAGTTATGATATGTGTAGAAAGACCTTGTCACAAGAAGGAATACACATATGAAATATCAAAGCTCTATCACTTACCAATCAAAAGATATAGCAAATCTTAATTTTTTTGAAAAGTAGGTCAAATATCTAGGTCAAGGTCATGAGGTCAAAATTATGGTATGTGTAGAAAGGTATTGTCAAAAGGAATACACAAGAGAAATATCAAAGCCCTATCACTTGCCAATCAATAGATATAGCCAATCTTGGTTTTTTTTTAAAAGTAGGTCAAATATCTAGGTCAAGGTCATAAGGTTAAAAAATATAGTATGTGAAAAAAGGGCTTGTCACAAGAAATACACATGTGAAATATCAAAGCCCTATCACTTACCAATCAAAAGATATAGCCAATCTTAGATTTTTTGAAAAGTAGGTCAAATATCTAGGTCAAGGTCACGAGGTCAAAAAATATGGTTTGCGTAGAAAGGTCTTGTCACAAAGATTACACATGTGAAATATCAAAGCCCTATCACTTGCCAATCAAGAGATATAGCCAATATTAGTTTTTAGAAAAGTAGGTCAAATATCTAGATCAAGGTCACAAGGTCAAACATTATATGTGTAGAAAGGTCTAATCACAAGGAATACACATGTGAAATATCAAAGCCCTATCACTAATCAATCAAGAGATATAGCCAATATTAGATTTTTAGAAAAGTAGGTCAAATATCTAGGTCAAGGTCAAAAGGTCAAAAATTATGATATGTGTATAAAGGTCTTGTCACAAGGAATACACATGTGAAATATCAAAGCCCTATCACTTACCAATCAAAAGTTATGGGGTGTGACACCCAAGTGTGACAGACAGACGGACAGACGGAGGGACGGATGGACGGACAGACGAACAACAGACAAAGTGATCCCTAAGTGTCGCTGTGCTTCGCAGGCGACACAAAAAGTCAACATCTAAAAAATAAATTCAGCGTATATTTGATAGCGTATGTGGCCAAGTTAATTCGAAGTATGAAAATAAGTACACAAAGCCAAACTAGCTATAGCTTGTCTTATTTAAAAAATCATTAAAAATCTAAAAGTTGATATTTTGACAAAATTCTTTCACAGTTTCATTTCTAGCGATAAATATAAAAATAAAAAGAGAAAAAAAAACTGAAAAAGGGAAAAAAAAATTGTTGGGGTCCCGCCGGGGTTTGAAGCTACTCCCCATGGGTCCATTTGGCATGGAAAACATACATTATACCTATGTACAATCTTAAAAAATATTCCTTAAAAATCCAAAAGTAGATATCTTGACAAAATTCTTTCACTTGTAAGGTACCATGCATGAGTACCTCATACCTACAAATTGTCATGACAATCTGAAGAGTGGTTATAGAAAAGAAGCAGAAAATGTATGAAAATCAACCCCCCCCCCCTTCCTTTTTACATAAGAAAAAAATTCATAAAAAATCAAAAAAATAAATTTTAAGCATAAAATACATATCAAAGCATTAAGTAAGTTAAATATGATAAATATGTAGTAAATGAGTGTGTAAAATCATACACTTATTGAGTTATTTAAAGAAATAGTGCAAAAATGTGCATTTCTGACAAAGTCCGAAAAGACGTCAAAAACGCGTCAAAAATTTGACTTCGAAGTGGAACCAAAAATAACAACACTTCTTAAGACATCTCTCTAGATCATCCTGATGCTTTCGGTTTGTCGATACATGCTTCGGTTCTGAAGAAGAAGTTTGTCAAAGGAGGGTACCCCCCGTGACCTACTTTTGGCTGTGGTGGCGCCACCTGTTGACAGATCCGGACGAAAAACAACAACACTTGTAGGGGACCATGAGTACTTCATACCTACCAAGTTTCATCAAAATCCCTTCAGCCGTTCTGGAGAAGAAGTTTAAAATGTGAAAAGTTTACGACGACGGACGACGGACAACGGACGACGACGACGACGGACGACGGACGCAACACTATGACAATAGCTCACTTGAGCCTATGGCTCAGGTGAGCTAAAAATGGAACATAAAAGATAGAAAAAATGTATTTTTCTGCATAAAATTCAGAAAACTTTGATGAAAACAAAATATAAAGCATTCAATTTCAAAGTGACTGTCTGTTTACAAGAAAGACAACAAGTGACGGTTTATGTTACATGTGAAAAGAGGAAAATAAATTCCTTTAAACAAAATACCTTCCTGTTAGCGACAATCGATTGTAAGAAATTGAAATCGATAATTGGAATCGAAAGAGTTTGAGCGATCGACAATCGATTGTCGGTGACAATTGGTTCATCACTACTACATACACTATGTTTCACATATACATGTACTATTTTAATTTTATAAATGTAAAAATCAAATTCAAGGAATTGTGGTCCCCCGCTTTTGGGTGTTTGTCTTTAAAGAAATGCTTACAGACATCTCATATATTACAGGGCTCGAAATTCGCGGTCGTCCGATCGTCAAAAACAACCTACTTACCTGTGGGACGACCCAGAATTGAGACCAATTCGTCCGACTGACTACCTATTTTCAGACATTCAATGTATGCTTACCTCGATGAAATAATGAATAAAAAGTTTAAATCATCTTTGCTTTAAGTCAGAATCAGAAAAACTAGGAGTTTTGAAAAAGCAAACAAAAAGTTTCCGTACGACGGTCCGTTATCAGCCCGAATTTATAATACGGTTGTAGATTTCCTGCATGTTAAAACGTTTTTTAACAGTGAAGTGGATATTTATACAAGTTGTTGAACAACCTAAAAAGAAAACAAAAAGGCACTATGAAACTATTGAAAGTCATAGGAATTAAACCAAGGTCGCTCAAAGAGACTTGGAAAACGAATCGGCCTTGGCTGGAGTTTAGGGACAATGAAGGTGATGCGCCCTCAATGATTTGTAAATTATGCACAGAGAGTGGCAAAGTAAAACTTAAAGCAAAGTTTGTCAAACGATGTAAATCATTGAGATTGGAATATGTAAAGATTCACAAGTCCTCTAGCTGAGGCACACAAGCATGATGAGTTAAATGAGGAATCTGTTGAAAAAGAAATGGAATTTATGTAAAATGTTCAAATAAGCGGAAATAAAGAATGACAGCTTAGTTTTTCAGTTCAATGATTTCGGGCAAGTAAAAATGGTTTCGGGCAACCTGATATTCAAAGCAGGTTGCCCGAATGACAACCAAAGATTTTCACGAGTTTCAAGGCCTGTATTATCAACATTCTAAATATGAAAGATTAACTCCAAGAAAAGGTCAAAAGGAAAAAAAAACTTTTGTTTTGTTTCCAAGGGACAGGGCTTATGAAAAGGTACGCACATGTGAAATATTTAAGACCTATGATTTAAATTACCATCAAAAACTAATGGTCGAGGTTGAAGTTTTTAAATGTGGGTCAACCTCCATGGAAAGGGTCACAAGGTCAGAATGTTGTTACCAACAGAAAGGTCTCATCACAAGGAATACACATGTGAAATGTGAAAGCCCTATCATTTGCCATTAAAAAGTTATGGTCAAGGTTAAAGTTTTTAATAAGTAGGTCAAAGTCCAAGGTCAAGGTCACAAGGTCAAAAATTTTGGTATCCATGGAAAGGTCTTGTCACAAGGAATACATATGTGAAAAATCAAAGCCCTATCACTTTCCATTCAAAAGTTATGGTCAAGGTTAAAGTTTTTAATGAGTAGGTCAAAGTCCAAGGTCAAGGTCACAAGGTCAAAAATTTTGGTATCCATGGAAAGGTCTTGTCACAAGGAATACACATGTGAAAAATCAAAGCCCTAACACTTTCTATTCAAAAGTTATGGTCAAGGCTAAAGTTTTTAATAAGTAGGTCAAAGTCCAAGGTCAAGGTCACAAGGTCAAAAATTTTGGTATCCATGGAAAGGTCTTGTCACAAGGAATACACATGTGAAATATCAAAGCCCTATCACTTTCCATACAAAAGTTATGGTCAAGGTTAAAGTTTTTAATAAGTAGGTCAAAGTCCAAGGTCAAGGTTACAAGGTCAAAAATTTTGGTATCCATGGAAAGGTCTTGTCACAAGGAATACACGTGTGAAATATCAAAGCCCTATCACTTTCCATTCAAAAGTTATGGTCAAGGCTAAAGTTTTTAATAAGTAGGTCAAAGTCCAAGGTCAAGGTCACAAGGTCAAAAATTTTGGTATCCATGGAAAGGTCTTGTCACAAGGATTACACATGTGAAATATCAAAGCCCTATCACTTACCATTCAAAAGTTATGCACAAGGTTAAAGTTTTTGTGACTGACGGAGAGACGGACAGATGGACGGACGGACGGACGAACCGATTTTAATGTCCCCACGCTTTCGCGAAAGCGGGGGACAATAAATGTATCAGAAGGAAGTACAGAAGCACGTTTTCATTACACACATGCATGCATACATGTATTTCTAATCAAATAGGATTGCTTAATATTATCACATGACAGACCCAGGGAAAACGCCCCAATATTTTCTGTATTGAAAGACAGGTAAAATTCATGTGTGACAACAGGTAAAAGTTATGTGCGATGGCATAAACTGTGTCGTATGATGATAATGATACATGTACATGTTATATACACTACAAATCTATACTTACCAACGGAGAGACTTTTAATCTTACAATGGTCAATGACAGGAGAACAGTTTTCTGTAACCTCCAAGGCATAATGCTTGTTGTGGGGTAGTGAGGAAGTCAGGTCTGGTGTAAACTGTAAAACCGAAAACGCATGATTACGCATGATGTTTAGTCCATGCAATGATGTACAGATTTGAACTGAGTATAGTGAAGGATTGAACAAGAAAAAATGTGAGAACATTTTTAAAATATTCTTCATCTTCATTATTGTTATATAGACTAATCAAAGTGGCTTAAATACACTCGGCCATGGTCTTTCGGCAATGGTATTGGGACTGCAAGATACATTTCTTTAGAAATTCCAGTTAATACAGGCAAGTTTTTTTTTTTCTACACTGCAATGCATAAGTGCATCACCTCAACCCTAGAACATGTAGTTAAGATTTCTTACTTTGTATTACATGTACAATTAAATTTACGTATAATAATTCTGTCTCATAATAGTCTGACACTCAAGCACATGTCATGGAGTAACAAACTTCAATTAAATTTACAATAATCAGACCTTGAGAGTGACGTATCCCAGATACGCTTGTTTTGCTCCTTCTACAAACATGATTGTAGACTCGCTATCTCTCTCAATGATCACGTGATCTACAACATTCCCTGGGGCGGCTCCAATCATAGCAACATTTGTATCCACAAATAAATATTCGTTATGGTAGATTCCTGAATGAATAAATATCACTGGGTGTTCAAAGTTCTCTGAATCCACATAACTGTATGCCTTCTCTATTGTGTCAAAACACTAAAACAAAAAGAAAATCAATGTAAGAATTACATTGTATTTACCGTTTAACCAACATTTTCTAAGATATACTACATATCAATTCAAGAATGTATATTTTTTCTTGCACATGTAAGTCACCTACCAATTTTTATAGATTACAAAAATTTATTATTTTTTTGTGAAATATGAAGTACTGGCAGTTTATGCTGCCCTCTAATAAAATTTGAAATCACTAGTAAGTATTGAACAAGATGATTTTTGTTGTGTACATGTACATTGTTAATTATACAACTATTACCATAATGTCTCTGCCTTTATACTGACAATCATCATAACCCTGTCGTACATGAGTCCCTCTTCGCTATAAACAAAAAGAAAGAACATATATAATTAGTTATAAATTTCATATCTATTTTCCGAATTAACCAATTTCTTAAAATTTGTTGGATCCAACAGAGTTTTCTTAGCAAATTTAGTAACTGTAGACAGAACTTGTAAAGCAAGCTTTACAAATGTGACTTCAAATTCAGAAAGATCAAAGATATTCTATATTCCCAATTATTAACATACCAGCTGTCTGAAGCTTTCTTTCCATGGATTATTGTACTCGTGCTCATCTGGCTGTACAAAGCGGAACACCATTGGCTCTGGATTCATCAGCGGGTAATCATACTCAAACACATCCTGATACATTGTTTTCCTGGAAAAGAAGAATTATGTTCAATGAAATTTACAGAAAATGTTATATAAAACTGTCTGGAATAAGATTATATGTATCAAATAAACAGAATATGAACATGAAAACAAGAATTCTATTTTGAAAATGTGTTTCAGGGTTATTACATTATACATCTGAATACATGAAATGATATACATGTATGTATATGAATTCTATAAATTCAAAAATTTAAAACAGATTTTTAAGGTTTACAAGCAAAAGGGAAAATGCATGATAAAGAAGTAAGAGTCCAAGTGGCAGACCAAGCATCAATCCTGAGACATCATGCTTTCTTGGCAGATACTTTGAGCCCATACCCTGAGTCTGCCACACTCATCCCACCTTTATCTATTCATTTTTATGTTGTTCACTCTCTATTCATTTTAAGCCTATAGGGCTTCTTTTGCATGTGTAAAAAGGCCTCATAACATCCCAGGTTCACCCATCAGTACTATCCAAGCTATAGCAACTAATATAAAGAGCTAGGCTTTTATCATCTGCACCATCCTGTCAGATACCCTAGCTTAGTCTAACACATTAAAATACACATTAACTTACCATAACTCAATGTCATTGGCTATAATCTTGAAGCGTCTGCATACACATGCAACTCTGCATAAATCATATTCCAACAAGTAACTGAAAATCTTCAGCAAGACTTCATCAGGAAATTCATCCTGTAGGTATTGAGCACCAACTGTTAAAAGACAAAATTTCTCATATAAAGAATTGCTTCTATGCACAGAATGAGTATTTTAAAAACTCTCAATCAGTACCAATCATCAAAATACAGAGATTCTTCAGGGGATCCAAAATTGTTTCTTCCTCTAAGAATGAACTGAGGATTTAGTCAGTTCAATTTATAAGAAAAGATTTATCAGAAAAGTTTGCCTTAAATTTTTTTTTTACTGTCATAGTGCAACTTTACTTGCTTTTCGCGCAAATTAAGTTGTGAAATCGCAATGTATTTATAATATATGTAGAAATGCAGATCACCTGACATTTACATTTCTTTACATGTTCACATACAGCGTACCAGCATATACAGCTCAATTCCATGAGCCTCTTCTGTAAACTGTTACTAAACATGTACATGTATGAGATATAAAAGTATAGCTATTTGAAGGAACATGTAATTACATTGTATTTCACCATCAGGTGAATATTTAGGAAAGCAGGTATTTAGACAAGAAAAATGTCACTAACTGACTAAGCAAACCAGTGAGTACATTTACATGTGACATTATACAATAGAATTTAGAAATACTGACCTTTGGAGCAAGCATTTGAACGAGATGAGGACTTCCGTCTATGCTTTCCTGAACTTGAACCTGGTTCTGACAAAGACTGGCATCCGTCAGATTCAGATGAACGTTTGCGTAGATAGTATCTACCTCTTGGCAGTCTTTCATTCATTTCTTCAGAAGAATGTCTATCCATATCATCACCTGCAACAAAATGCTACATCATTACAGGTACCGTATTAATTTAAAGAACATCAATCAGAAATTTCAAGAAAACTACTCTGTTACATGTACCGGTATACGCATCTACACATACATTGTAAGATACCGTAGAACATATATATATATGAATTTCAGATTCCACTGTATGCTTTATGTTTGAATTTGAATAAATTAAAGCAAGGTTGAAAATTCTCAGAAGTCCTGGGTTATCATAGAAATTTGGCAGAAGACACAGATTCTACTCAGGTGAACTAAAAGTATTCTGTTCAGTCATTGTATTGCAAGCAATACAAAGTCCAATACCAGCAGAAAAACTAAAAGCTTAAACTTTTATATATCCTTCAAAATTAGTCAACCAAAACAAAAAACACAAACGGGCTCTACAGTATCCAAAAGCAAAGATGTGTATCAAATACTGTATCTCAATTAAATGTATCACTAATGACTGCAAAAAAGTAAGTACAAATGAAAATTTGCAAGTCTTCAAGGGACAGAACTCCTCAAACAATGGGTCAACCATGAGTCCATAACCAAGAATGTTGACATCCCATTCATCATTCAAACTCAAACTTCTTCTGTAACTATGATGAATAAAATTTTCATCTTAAAATTGCAATCAATAGCAGAAAGGTCTGAAAAACTTAATTCTTCAAGTCATCAAAGGGAATAGCTCCTCCAAAAATATGTCAGCCATAACAAAACTACACATGCTCTGTAACTATTCAAGGGGGAGGGGGGAGGGGAGAAGCTCCAAAAGAGATTCAGAGTGGTCGTATTGGGTAATCATATTGATTGTATGATTTGCAAGCAAGTTGTCCACAAGCTGTATCTGTTCAATTTGTGTTTTTTTGTCATTTACAGTTTTTTTTTTAGTATTTGGTTTGAGAAGTAGAAAGATTCGACAAGCAGGTGCTTTAACTTTCTGTACATTTGATATCCACAGAATGTTTTTCAATAATGTTTTCAAAGTGACCCTTGAATTAATTTACAATTTTGTATGTTGTAATATTGGAGATTCTCTAAGAGTAGAAACTGCAAGGACTAATTTCTCATTTATCAAATGCCTGCGATTACATATATCAGTTACAAAAATAATACTGCACCATTCAAAAAGCTCATTCAATCCGCAAAGCAATCCCCACCCCATCCCACCCCAGGGTATTTTTCCAAATTTGTTGAATTTTGCACACTCATCAACACTTAAATTCAGTACTTCACTTATTTCTATTTAATTTCAATATAAAACGTAACAATATTCTTCAGTTTATATCATGTGCTCTCTCTATTGTCAGTAATCTCTATCACCTGGATCCGCCATTCTCGCCTGCGTCGTGCTGAAAATTATGATTGCAATCGGCCCATATGAGCAGATAATAAATGCAATTACTACACATTTATCAGCTTAAAAACATCACAAAAATATCTTTAAAACTAAAAATTTATTGAGTGTTAATATTTGAGGGTTATAGACTAGTCATTTTTGCATTTGAGACACAAAGATAATCGCACAATAATAACCATTTCGCCACAGTAATTCATGTCAGAACAAACTTACCGTAATTTTGGAGTCTATTTGAGGCCTGCTTGGAAATTTTGCGACATCGTACCTTTCGAGAACTATTTCTTGTAGTTCTTGTGGTTGGAGTCGACATATTTTGAAGACAAGACCGATTAAATCGAAGTTTTTGTTCGCTAAAACTATGATAAAACCATCACGGAGCCATATTGAAATTTATTACCGACTGTTGATTCTTGTTGATCACGTGCTTGATATCAGCCAATCAGCCCTTGTTTCCGCAAATGTACCGTACGGTTGTGACGTTTCACCTCTGCCCCACTGTCGCGGTCTCTGAACAGGCATTTTTAGCTCATTTCATAGTCGAAGTCATATAATATTCAGTATAAAGAAGTTATACTCTACAATATTCGATGTTCAAAAAAGTATAGTTCATATTTTGCATGTACAGAGCAATTCTGTGATCGACGCACCAAATGGTGGATCCCTAGTCCTAGACCATTTGAAATAGACCGTTAAGAGAGAAATAAACGAAAATGAGATTTCTAAGAAATGACTTTAAAGTGATGACGTTTACTCTGTGGATTTTTAGAATTGTACTAATTTCAATGCTAGATTCGCCTAAGATCCGAAAATCAACCCCCCTCCCTAAGATAGATAGAGGTACACCCTACAGTGGCGGACTCAGGGGGTGCGGATGGGGCGTCCGCCCCCTCCCCCCGGCACTGACCCAGAATTTTCCAAAAATCCCTATATTTTGGCACATTTTCAGTAAAAATCGGCAAAATTCGCCCCATGACCCCCCGGCAAAGGGGCGCTGGATCCGCCACTGCCCTAGATGAATTCAATATTTTTATAAGAGGGACTGAGGATCGATCGCCACGAAGCGTGTCCACTGAGAACTACATACACCCTTACTGGTTCGCACACTGAGAAAAGTGGCTACATGAGCGAGCTTTTTAAGCCTTAATATAAGTTCTCCTGACCGACTTTTTCTGTGTGTTAACCGGCCCAGTCTTCATCTAATTTCATATTTCTCTTGAATTGATACTGTTTGAACCAAAATGGTTACATACGAGACCTATTTTATGTTGATTAAAGTCAAAATTATCGGTCTTACATTAGTAACCGATCAGTGATAGAGTGAAGATCTAATTAACATCCCCTCTTATGAAAAGTCTTTGATTGTTACCAGTGACACTTAAAAAAGGGTGAATAAACAAGGGTTCAAACTCATTAATTGATTAGCACATTAATTAATAATGTGTGTTGAACACACATTATTAATTAATGGGCTAATTAGTTATGAGTTCACCTTTGGTTATACATACCCAAGATGATCACTGTACAACTCATTAGATCTATTATTAATCTATATGCCACTGGCACTGATTATAAATATATTTTCAAACATTTCCGACAAGAGTCCTATTTAATAATAAAAATAATATCGTTGCCTAAAACATATTGATAAAGAAAAGCCCCTACGGAAAGTGTGGGTACCACTCTTGAATCAGACATGAAGCATACATGGATCGCAAAATGCACAAAGCTATTGGACGTCTTCTCGCGAGAAAGAATGAAGCGGAAGAGAGTTAACTCGATATGTCTTTTGTTACATTAATGGCAGCCTGCAGGTGTTTTGATTAACAACAGAACAAATCTGAAAATGAGTGCCAATACCGGGTTTAAACTCGGAGATCACGGCTACAATTTAGTTCCCCGAAATTTAAGTGAAGATGAGAAGAAAATGCTATCATCTGTAAGCCTCATAATATTATTTACTGTACTTCGAATAACAAGACGACATTCACAGGCCTGCACATGTTTGTTGACCACGCCCCCATTCCAGATTCACATTATGGTGAGGAAAGGGGGGCACTAAGCAAGTGTCTGTGGCTATGCTACAATGAACTAAGTGATGATCCTTTTGATTATCAAGCAAATAGATCAAAGGTCAAGGTCATAAGAGTGATAATGGACAAGGCTTTATGGACTCTCTAGAGTTCATAGTTTTCTTTGAATGGTCATCAAACTGTACCATGTGCAGATCCAGAGGGGGGGGGGACTTGAGGTCTGGACCCCCCCCCCCCCCCCCCCCCCCTGAGATTTTTTGAGGTGGGGTCCAGCTTTTGCCCATTTCTAATTCAAAGGGGTCTAAAATGCATGAAAGGGTTTTGAAACCTAAAATTTCGGCTCGCTTCGCTCGCAATTTACAAATACAAGTACAAAACTATTTTTCTGCAAAATTCCTTAATTATTTTCAATTCTTCATACTAAGTAATTTTATATGATTGTCTTGGGTCTCAGGAACTCATATTTTCAACAGTCCCTTACTTCATAGGATGTAACCTCCTTCATCTTTTTCAAGATTATGTCATTATAAGATGTCTGATTATTTGGGAAAATGACACATCTCTTATCTATTTATTCTCATGAAATAGAGACAAAATGTGAATTAATAAAAAAAAAAAAAAAAAAAAACAATACCGCCCCTCAGAATTGCCCCCTCCCCATCATGTGCACTGATATATATGTACCTACATGATATTGTTGATATTATCTAGGTAGACTTCCTAAAATATTGGACCCCATCTGGCCAAAAATGCTGGATCCGCGCATGATCAAACTGTACATTTGAGTTACCCATGGTAAGAAGAAGACACCTATTCCGGTTTTTGATTAAGGTCAGGGGTCAACTTTAGGTCAAGGTCACATACAGCAATAATAGAAAAACCTTGTGGACTCTCTAGAAGTCACAAATTTCTGTTCTTGTTCATCAAACTTTCAATGTGAGTCGCTCATGGTAAGAAGACATCACCTATAGTTTTCATGGCCAGGGGGTCAAAGGTCAATAGCACAAACAACAATAGAAAAACCGTTGTAGACATTCTAGAGCTGACAGTTTACTTTGAGTGATCATCAAACTGTGCTAATGTGGGTTGTCCATTTACCATGGTTAGATGACAGCTTACTTATTGTCATACTGATAATCAAGGTTAGGGGTCAGAGGTCAAGGTCACAATTGGCAACAATAGATACATGTAAACTTTATAGACACTCTAAAGGTCACAATTAACTTTGAATGTTCAGCAAATTATCAAACAAACTATTTTTCTATTACCAGTATTAGGGACTCACGGAACGTTTAGAACTAATTGATGCAATCTTATAAATGCATGTAGCGCTGCTAAGTTTAATTAAAAAAAAAAAAACAGCATAAAATATGGTTTATCTATTTCAGGTATTTTACAGGGTAGATGCTGGAAATAAAGGTTATCTGGATTCTGAAGACATAAAGGTGGCTATTGCAGAGGTAATGGGATACAAACCATCCAAGGTAAACCTTTAATGATATCAGGTCAAATTATGTGATAGGGCTTTTCTAGCCTCTTGTGCATTTTGCGGTCAGATATATTTTTGTAATAAATAGAAATGTGATCTCGGAAATCATTCATTGAGCTCTATGCTTGATTTCATTATGGAGAATTAGACAAAAACTGGTGCAGATATACATGTACAGTATTTATTTTGTTTGTACATCAGTTTTTTGTCTGTACATCAGTTTTTTGTCTGTACATTGTACAGAATAAAATTACTAGTAATGTCTTATACGTATACGTAATATTTACAGCCATTTTGAATATAACAACAAGTATATTTCAAGAAGCAATTGATATCATACCTTCATTAAATTCTTTCAAATCTGATGATGCAATTAGCTCAAAGTACCTGAGGGATGCTTGAGAGTTTTTATATCAGAGTAGAGCTATGTATAGTCCTTACTGAGGTAGATAAATATTGCTCTTTTTATTTGTGTAGACATTGCAGGAAAAATAATGTGGAAGTAGTTCAACTATTAAAGATTTTTATTCTTGTTAAGGTAGAGAATTTTATATTTTAAGTAGTACGTATTAAAAAAAAAGCTTAGATTAAAATTTATGGATAAAAGCACTTAAAACTAGATTAATGTTCATTTTATTTTTTAGTGAGAAAAAATACATGCAGAATGATAAAAATATTTACACTACACTTTCACCATGAATTACAAATGATCTTTTACAGTATGAAGTTCAGCAGCTGATGGATTCCTATGGAGCTCATTTCCAACATGGCAAAGGTATTATTTTTCTCACAACTTAGAGTCTAAGAAAATGTCAATGAACAGCCGGTGTGAGATTTTTCTTTCTCATATTCCAAAGACGTCACATTCAAATCTTATCATTAGTTGACGTTACACTGCATTAGACCTTGCATTGCAAACAAAATATTTATTATTACTCACAAGAAAAAGAATTTGTTGTACGGCAGATGAAACCGATATAGCGGAATCACCTTTGTTGTATCAAGTTACTGAGATTTCTGAAATTCTCTATATTTGTCTCATAGATGTACAGGAAACAGATTCTCTTGATTCTTGGATCTTTTCTTCCATCTTTCTGTCACAGATTCTGTTTCCTGAAGAACTTTCATTTCAATTACTCTGTCCAGATCAAATTATAAGTCCTTTTTTCTTGGAATTATTGCGACTTTCTTAACCCTAGATTTTATACGTGTGTGTATAGAAACAAATTATACACAAGATTTAAGTTTTCAAATAATACATTTACATCAATAGATATCAAAACAAATAGACAGGAAAAAAAATTGCATGCTAGTCCAAGTTCAGGGGCATAATAATCATATATCGATTTTTCCATTTTACGTATTTCATTTCAGGTATTGGCCTTGATATGTACCTGAGGGCAATGACAGAGAAGGTATCCAAACTTGATCTAGATGAACAGATTAGACACACATTTATGGCCATGGACTTCCAGTGTAAGTCTTTACCATGTACATGTATTTGACATAAAGTACTAAATTGTAAAGGAGCAACCGTTTGTTTTTCTTAGCAGAAAATATTCCGACCAAAAGGACTGGTGAAAAAACATTTTCTGGATTATGCATATGCTGGAGATAGTTTAAAAAAAAGGCACGAAGGGCTTCTAAACAATATCAGCTCATAAAAGTGCTGAAAAAATTTCCCAGCTACCGAAAGTCTTCCTGTCCCCCCATAAAAATCAAATGGTTACTCCTTAAGCATTTCCATTATGTTCAACTGTAATGTGTACTTTGTTTTCTTTTTTAAGGAACTTTTATTTAGGGATTTTGCTCTGTAATTCCTTTCATATAAACCCAATATTTATGGTTATTATTAGGTCATGGATTTCTGACTGTAGAGGATTTGAGACGAGCATTCAGTGAGGTGGCACCCCATATACCAGCACACAGTATCGATACTGCTTTCAGGTATGGAACACACAGATCATTAAGATGGGTCACATATCACAAGTATTAGTGTTATTCAATGGATGAAATTCTCAAGAGATTTATGACTCTCAAGTAGGCCGTTTCAAGGGAAACTCATCAGTTGCTGTAGGGGTCACAGCATTGAGTAGGATGGTGAGGAATTTCCGTGATTTAATACAATAAAGGCATCAGAATATTTGGGTCCTCAAATAAAGCAGGAAGGATGTGGCTCAGACGGTAAAAGCATCTGCCAAGAAAGCAGAAGGTATTGGGTTTTATTCCTGGTCTAGCCAATTGTTTTTACTTCACCCTTTACACTTGTTTTACATTAAAGAATTCAAGTTCTTACAAAGTTGACTGAAGTCTTAATTCTCCAAGATTTAACTCTGAATTCATTTACAAAATTGTTTCACAAGAATTTTTGTTATGACAGGGAGCTAGATCGTGATGGAGATGGTAGGATTAGTTATAAAGACTTTGATTTCATGATGAAGTATGATGTACAGTCCCACATCTGAGGTCCCTGATAAATCATATAGATGTTGCCCGGTCATGAAACTGTGATTGAAAAGAGTCCTGGATATGTCTATCACCTACATGTATTCCAAATTATGGAGCAGTGCAATGGGAAATCTAGGATCGTACACATTCAGAGTGGCTAGATTCCGTTATATACATGTATGTAGAGGATAGTGACAAAGAGAGGTGTTACTTGTTCAAATGAGTATAGAATAACATGAGGAATAGAGAGGAGAGGAATAATAGTACAGTGTTTGAATATCAAAACATAGACAATTCAGATTGTTTGTCACATTTTTATTATATTGCTGAGAAATCTGTCATCAAACTCAGAAACAATCAATACAAAACAATGCATGTATGTGTACACAAGTACATATTCTTGAACATGGTATAAACATTGATCTCATCTGACTTCGAGGCCAGTAATGAAGACTTTGTATTCAGCTCTGAAATCTGTACTGTTGAGCAAAACAATAGTCTCTATAGAGTAACAATAAATAATAAAAACCTATTGTTGAAATCTCTTACTGTTTTATATGTGGCCAAGTCACAATTCAAATAAAATGAGAATATGCACCAAAACATGTTGCTAAATACAGGTGTATTTCCATGATGAATTTATATACTAGACTGTACAAGAACAAGTATGTCAACTGTCACATGTTTGATCTTCAGTACGTAGGTGACCTTGACACTCTATCGGTGTGAAGTTAAATCATGCAAGTTGGATGTACCTGAATGTATACTGTATATCAATCAAGTTATAGCTATTTATGTTTAAATGACAAAGTGTGACTAGTAGACAGACAGACACCAGACAAAGTAATCCCTGTATGTTACTATTGCATTGCAGGCAACATAAAAATAAATAAATGTACATGTGCACAATGATGTTTAGAATTTTTTATATATTAAATTCTATAAGCTATCAACATACATTTGTACTTGAGGACAGACAAAATTAAATCTTAATTAATTATACTGACATTTTTTCTTTGTCTAATAAGAAACTTAGACATGTTGTCAAATATTTTACACATTACAGAGAAGATGACCATGAAAAAGGGTCAGTAAATATCACACAAAGAAGGGGAAAGCAGTTATTAATTATGTTTTTCAAATTTGTCATATTTTTGCAATTTTCAAGCTCTGGTAGACTGACTGATGTACTGACCAACAAAAAGACCTCCTCTCTTTTGAGCTTGAAAAAGGCTAAAAAAAATGATAACAAAAGCAACCTGCTTTAGGGAATGTGAATCATAGTTTGAGCAGACAAATTAATTCTCAAATCAACGTTTACAGTCAATACTCTTTAAACTGCTTATTGGAAATTGGCAGCTTGTCAAGAGGATATTTTTATTGCACCAAAGCCAATATGTCACCATTATTTTTTCTCTTGGGACAGCCCTGGCACTCCTTCAATAGGAAATACTGATTTCATTCATTATCGGTGAACCTTTTCATGGATCTTCAAACTCGGTTTAATTTTGTCACAATAATCACTCGTATAGCTTGGTCAAATGCAGTACAAACACACAAGCCCTCCTTATCCGGACTCCAGTCGAATGAGTTGATTGGTTGTGTAGACATCACAGCATTCTGTAATAAACTCAGGGTTCCTGCTACACCCATGTCCTTTTTGTCCTCATCTTGCTTCACTCTCTTCTCTGGATAATTGCTGGAAAACATTAAGCATATTTTAGAAGAAAATAAGTACATGCATGTTGAGTTTACATAACAATGAAGAAATAATGTGAAATATGAAAGCCGGCATAATTAAGCCCTATCACCTTCCATTTAAAAGTTATAAGCAAGATTTTAGTTTTCAAAAAGTAGGTTAAACATAAAACAAGAGGTTAAAAATCTAGGAACAGAAGGACATACACATACACAAGGAACTACATACTAGTATGTTAAATATGACAGTCATATAATTCATTATTTCCCATTTAAAAATATGACAATTTTAAGTTTTTAAAAGCAGGTTAAACACAATGTCAAGGTCAAAATGAAAGTACATGTAAATAGCACTGTTCAAGATCAGATATGTTGCTTGATGCATGTTTGACTCCAAGTATGTGACCCTGAATTTGAAAGTGACCTTGACCTACATTCAGTGCTGAGTCTCATGCCTTACCATCCCTGCAACAAGTAAGTTATAGCCAAATATGTGAAAGTGTGACTACCAGACAGACAGACACTGGACAAACTTGAAGTGATCCCTATATATGTAACTTGCATTGTAGGCGACGTAAGAAGTACAAAAACGTTGCCATTCAAAAATTTTCAAGACACTTAACACTGACAATCAATAGTGTTTTTCTTGTATCATGGTAATCATTTGAGAGAAATATGAATAATTCTGCATCTTGTCAATGTTTAAAAAAAACTTAGCTGTGACATTGAACTTTGTCCTTGAAAATCAATAAGGATCTTGTCATGGTAACCTGAAGATCCTATGGCTACTGGACTACTCCCCTTAAAGTTTCATGAAATTCTATGCATCATGTGTGGAGAAGTAAACATATGCAAAGTTATGGATGTTGATTGATACAAGATGCATTGCTATGATAATAGCTCACTTGAGGATTCTTACTAAAATGTTGTCCTTTTGTATCGTTACTTCCTCATATAAGCAGCAAACATTTAAGAATAGGTCATTCTTTACATCTAGAATTATAACTTACTATTTCCACAAATAAAGGGAACCATTGCCTCCCAGAGTCATGAAAAGATCGCGATTCTGTGGTAAGTGCTTTGCTCCCCAAATCGTTGTTGACTTGTGTGCCTGAAATTATAATTTGTTTCTGTTTTCATTTCCATTCTCTCAAAAAATATTAAATCACCACTGTGAATTAAACTTTTCAATTTGAAAAATACGGTAACCCTTCAATTTATGTCAGATTTGAACAGATTTAGATTCTATGAACTTTTTTATCAAAATTTATAAGACTTTTAGTACATTTAGATTATATGGACTATTTTCAGATAATAGATGTTTAAAATTTATTCTCTAAAATTTAATTATTTTTCTTGCAAATTTGAAAATAGAACTGAATTTTCAATTAGCATTTGATTGAGAAACGCATGTATAGTGAAGCGACTTTAAAATCTTGAAGTAAATTTGATTTAAAAGAAAGATACCTTTTCTGTGACTGAAGCAAATCCTTTTGTGGGATGCTGAGTTCTCATATCAAAGACTTGGAATTTGGCCTCTAGGGAAGTTGCCGCTAGTTTATTCATACTGATGTCTTTACGATCGAACTCTAGACCACATACCTATCCATGGAAAAACATAGGTAATCACAGATTACAAAGCTCACCTCGTGACAGCAAAATTCAATTCAAACATATTTCTTAGTACATGTATATTGGCTTTTAAAGGCAAAACCACTCGAGCAGAAAAAGTAGGTCAAGGTCATTTTATGAAAGTTTGATCAAAGATACATCCAATATGCAAGTTTGGTACATGTAGCAGTTATACTTTGCTCAATATTGGCTTTATAGAGCAAAATCACTCAAGCGGAAAAAGTAGGTCAAGGTCATTTTATGAAAGATTGATCAAAGATACATCCAATATGCAAGTTTGGTACATGTATCACTTATACTTTGCTCAATATTGGCTTTTAAAGGCAAAATCACTCAAGCGGAAAAAGTAGGTCGAGGTCATTTTATGAAAGTTTGATCATAGATACATCTAATATGCAAGTTTGGAACATCTAGCACTTATACTTTGCTCAATATTGGCTTTTAAAGGCAAAATCACTCAAGCGGAAAAAGTAGGTCAAGGTCATTTTATGAAAGTTTGATCAAAGATACATCCAATATGCAAGTTTGGTACATGTAGCACTTATACTTTGCTCAATATTGGCTTTTAAAAGCAAAATCACTCAAGTGGAAAAAGTAGGTCAGATGCTGCATCCAATGCATGGGTCCATCTCGGCATCCAAAGATGAATCACTTGTGCAAGTTTGGTTACTGTAGCATTAGTACTTTGTTAGATACTGAGCTACCCCAAACTTCTTATCCAAATCACTCAAGCGGAAAATGTAGGTCAGATGCTGCATCCGATACATGGGTTCACCTCAGCATCCAAAGTGCATCTTGTGCAAGTTTGGTTACTGTAGCATAAGTACTTTGTCAGATACTGAGCTACCCCAAACTTCTTATCCAAGTCCCTCAAGCGGAAAATGTAGGTCAGATGCTGCATAGGATGCATGGGTTCACCTCAGCATCCAAAGATGAATCACTTGTGCCAGTTTGGTTACTGTAGCATTAGGACTTTGTCAGATACTGAGCTACCCCAAACTTCTTAACCAAGTCACTCAAGCGGAAAATGTAGGTCAGATGCTGCATCCGATGCATGGGTTCACCTCAGCATCCAAAGATGAATCACTTGTGCAAGTTTGGTTACTGTAGCATTAGTACTTTGTCAGATACTGAGCTACCCCAAACTTCTTAACCGGACGCGGACGTGGACACGTGGGGTTATAGCATAAGCTCACTCAACTTCGTCGAGGTGAGCTAAAAACAACATCAATCCAATAAAAATAATCACTTGTCATAGCTAAGAGAATGCTATTTTGACCGTAGAAAGAATCCTTTTCAAATCCTTAAGGACTGTAATTGAATTTCTGAAAAATTCTTCGAGCAATGTGTTTACAACTTGCTATTTTAAGAACTGTGTTACCATTATCAAAACAGTGTTGATATTTTTTTCAGAACTGAGTTACCATTTTGCAAAACTGTGTTACTACTTCAAACTTGTGTTTCAATTTTTTTTACAAAACTTGAATCATATGCAAAAGTGTGTTACCATATGTAAATTTGTCTGTGCTACAATTTGCAACATTGTGTTACCATTTGTAAAATAAAGTTTAACTGTAAAATATGATTAATATAACCATATAAAGACGTTTTAATACTTACACCATTTTTAATGTTGCCTTCCCATCTGAGAGACATATTCCTAAGATCAAACAGTTTGATGTCACCATTGTCATATCCAGCTGCCACACATCTATCATGCTTATTGTATGCATGGCCTATCAGGGAAGTACAAAATATGTCACATTAAAAGCAACTTTTAAAACTTCTCTAACCCCATAAAAAGGAAAGAATTTGCTCTGTCAAGACCAAAGTTCAGTGACATAATTGTAAGTAATTATAAGAACATGCCGTTTTTACAACACAGCTAGCAAAGTACTCTTCTTATAGACAATAAGTACAAAGTTGGATACAAACTTGAAATATAATCCTTTTCTTCCAAGTCTAACTATTCTAATGAGAAATTTGCTAACAAACAAAATGACACACTATTATAAACATGATAAATGTAGAATAACCCCAGCCCCCTTATTCTCATACATTGGTGGTATATAGCCATACAGATTTTATGTGACTCATACCAAAGCATACAGCCCAGCAATCCCTCTTGTCTTCCCCCTCCCCTGGTTCCATAGTCGCCACTGGGTCATTCTTTTGACGTGGGTCCCACACCTTTACAGCACCTGTGTATAGAAAACAATGAAGCTGTTGAAATTTTGTTAACCACCACAGACACAACACAGACAAGGACCTTTTTCATAAATAACAAGTGACACGTAAGTGTAAGTATGTCGGCCGAACTGCAGTACTCTTGTAGTTTAATTGAACCAGCAACCTTTTGGTTACTAGCCCAACACCTTAACCAATAGATCACAACGCCGATGCAGTTGCAAAATCTATTTCTACACATGACAACTCAAATGTAAAAAATAATTCAGGATATCTATTTTTTTAAGATATTATTGTAAAGTTTTGATGCACTTCTGAATTTTTTTTTCAAATTGTCATGGCAAGCAACAGAGTTGAAACATGCATTTCTATACATACCAGAAAAGTATATTCACAGACTTAGAAACTCAATGCAAAAGGGCATATAAACATCAGAACATTTAATAAAATTTTGAGATCAAACAGCCTATAACAAACTGACCATCTCTACTGCCAGTAACAATTTCTGGAGCACCTTCTCCTATACCCAGCCCTCCTACACCGTCTATGGCATTTATGATCTCCTTGTGACCTTTAACAGAGTATATAGGTACTTCTGGTGATTCAAGATTCCTGAAATAAAGAAAAAAATAAAAAACATGTGTTTGTGAAACATGAATGCCCCCGTCGGCATCTTTGTCAGTAAAAATTGTATAATGGTCAAACTCCAAGGCCAAGGTCAAATATTTTGGTATCCATGGAAAGGTCTTGTCACAAGGAATACACATGTGAAATATCAAAGCCCTATCCCTTACCATTCAAAAGTTGTGGCCAAGGTTAAAGTTTTTTTCAAAAATAGGTCAAACTCCAAGGTCAAGGTCATAAGGTCAAAAGTTTTGGTATCCATGGAAAGGTCTTGTCACAAGGAATACACATGTGAAATATCAAAGCCCTATCCCTTACCATTCAAAAGTAATGGCCAGAATTAATGTTTTTCAAAAGTAGGTCAAACTCCAAGGTCAAGGTCACAAGGTCAAAAATTTTGGTATCCATGGAAAGGTCTTTTCACAAGGAATACACATGTGAAATAACAAAGCCCTAGATCCCTTACCATTCAAAAGTTATGGCCAAAGTTAAAGTTTTTGCGGACAGACAGACAGACAGACAGACAGAAACTATATGCCCCCAATCTTCGATTACTGGGGCATAAAAATACATCCAGCATTATCTAATAGTAAACTTTACTGCAAACGGACGGAATAGCAGAATTATGATTACATGTTTGTACACAAATGTCAGTTTTTTCAAAATTTAAAAATAATTTGCTGGATTCAAAATAACTGTAAAATTGACTAGAAACAAGCATGTACAAAACATGAGGTTATTAAATGCATATACTGTACATGTGGTTATTTTCGCTGGGGAAAATTTCTGCGAAAAGACATTGCAACAGTTACATGTGGGGGTAATTTTGGCAAAATAGGGAGTACTGGTTATAATTTTCAAGCTGGGGTTATTTTCAAAATAATAATATAATCGCAAAAAGTGCGGAAATTATTCCCACACAAAAATTTCCACGTACGTTTACAGAATACTTAACATGCTAAAGGAAACTAGACCATTGGTTTTTCCTATGAGTATCTCTCAGAGTTAATATAGGCAGTCACATACATGTATATAGTCACATATATGAAAACATAAATTTCCATATGTTAAATTCAATATCAAGCAATACATGAATGATTCCTATGAAATTCCCTTGCATCTATTCTGACTTACCAAATTTGCACTTTTCCATCAAAATCTCCTGTTGCTAGGTGTCTCTGTTGCAGGCTTGATGCGCCAAACGTTCCACACTTCAGAGCTTTTGGTTTTTCAGCCTAAAGTAAAAGCAAATGGAGTAATTAATAAACTCATGCATCAATTATAAACTCATGCAATTTGAGACTTGAAGAAAATATGACATGCTTTTAGGAAAGATGTATTTTTATAAAACTAGCAATAAATGCAAAATGCATAATTTTATCACATATCCTAATTTTTCTATTAAGGTCACCCTAAAAGCATCTTGGTCATTTTTATCCCTAAACCTGAATTGTTTTAATTGCTCTGGGTTATCGTTGCCTCTTTTGAAGCTGTTTTGGACTCCTTTCATTATTTTCTTACCGTTCCAAGAATTAAATTCTTACAATAGGAGTAAACTGTGTAAGAGGAAAAATATTTTCATTTCACTGCAGTCTTGATAATACACAAAATCCCTCTTCTTTTCTTTGGGAAGTGTTATAATCTATTTTCAAATTTACTAAGACTTACAATTTGTACATGTCATATTGAAAAACATTACTGTCTGCATGACTCACATTCTGAAGCTGGAATCATAGGAATTTGCCAACCTTATTTTGAAAAGTAACCATTCAAATAGATCTCATTTAAGGTGGTATTATTATTGTACATGTATTGTGTGCCATAATTTAGTTACAAGTAGAAACAAGTTTTATCATTATCCATTTTGGGATTCTGGCACACAACTGTTTCATTATACTGTTGTTGACTGTTGTCGTTCGGTCAACAACAGTATAACAAACAGTCATGCAGTGCCAGAATCCAAAGAGTGAATAAGTTTGTCTGTAAAATTTGGTTTTGTGCACTTTAAAATACATAAATCATCATAACTTACAACTACCTCTTGAAAAATTCAAATAATGAAAAGTGTAACTCATGTTTTTTATTTCATTTTTATTCACATTAATAGAGAGTCAGAGATGGCACATGCATGTCTTGTACTGAAAAGGCCAAAATGTCAATGCTAAGTCATGAGTATAGAATTCCCATTTCCCGTTGCCAGGGGCAAGTGAAAAGTTAGGCCGGGAAAGTGCAAAGCAAGTTTCCACTTGCCCCTGGGCAAGCCAACTTATTTAACGTTTTTATCCTCTTCATTCAGATTTCTTTCTAATTTCCTCATTCTAAGACCCTGGGTTTTAATTTTTTCTGAGAAATCATGCACTCTATTTGCTAAATATATGCCACATTTCAACAAAGCCTTTAAACTAAGTTGCAGTTTACATAATTTTATAACTGTATAAGACCTACCATATAATTTTTAATGGTCAAGTGATTCGTAGGGTCGGGAAAGTAAATTTTATGAGTTGCCAGTGACAAGAAGGTTTTGAAAAAAATTCTAGACCCCTGTAAGTGCAATGTGACAGAATAACATTGCCCCCATTGGCTCCAATATTCCTTTTCTGTATTATCTTAAAGGATTAATCAGGAATGTTGAAACTTCAACTGGCAACACAGAACAGAATACCCAAGACTCGATAGCCTGAGGAATATTTGGATAATACTAAGAAATAGAATGATTCAACCCCTGAATAATTTCTCCAAAATAATATATTTCAAGACATGATGTCTTAAATTAATTTAACATGAATCTAATTCAATTCTTAGAACAAGCAGTGCTAAATTATCTTTAAATTTATAATATGCAAAATTCTATCATAAAATTTTTTACTTTTAATCAAATTTTTTCTTCTGTTACACAAATCTGCACTATTAACAACTATTTTTCTTTATTGGTCTTGATTCATTCGGAACACGAAAATGGAATTGATTTAAATTTTTAGGTGAAGGTTGCTGGAAACAAAACAATCAGCATTTCTTTTGATATTTTGCTTTGATATTCAAACAGGTATTATCAAATTAGAACAAAAAATTAACTTGCAGTAGAGTGACCCTGAAATAGTTTACACACACCAAAAACGGGGATTATTACACAAGGATCGAGATTGAAAACCTGTTGTGAGTGACAACTAGTCACTTCTCCAATTTAAGAGAGAAGTGGGGAATTACCTAATTTCTGCCAATGCAATATGTCACAATCATGCTTGCAAAGCGAGCTTCACAGCAGCACCCACCTTGGAGGAGTTCAGGACACTACTAGACAGTCTGTCCTGGACCCTGCTGCAGCACCCTTGAACCCTAACAGCCTGTGTAAATAGTTTTAAATTTTTAACTTTTAATGGAAGCATACTGTTTTTATCGAGCTGGAGTTATTCATCACTCAAACTGAGGCCAACTCCAAACGGAAGAAGAAGAAAGCGGGCGGTAATTCGATCGAGGGTCTATATACTCTTCAAATTAACTTCTAATCATGTTAATTGTTGACAAGGGATTCAGGTAAGGACTATCAGTCAACCGTAGTACAATAGAGATGTCTGTGCCTGAATTGCAAAAGGGATTAATGTCAAACCTGCTTTATCAAGTTCACTTCTCCATGAGAAACCTCATATATTTGCATTGCTCCCGTTCCGCGTGCATAGTTACCAAGTACGACGAACTTTGCACTGCATGGAATCCATTTTGTATCGAATAATGTGTAGTCTACTGACTTTTGAATATGAGCTATGATTTGTGGCTTTTCCATTTTATGAAAAACTCTCGGGAAAAGAACTTCAATCTGTTTTATTGTTCGTACAGGCACAGACAAGAAAGTCAGAGTAATTCTAGAACCCTCGCCGGAAGTAGACGCTTCGATGTAAAGACACATCGACTTGCATTCCTTTCAATATTAGATTTTAAAGTTTTTCTCTTTTTCTTTTTCCTCTTCTCTTCAATAGCATAAACAAAGAATTTAAGTTTTATTTCTTATACATTATACTTTTTATAAATAGATTAAGAGATAGAGAAAGAAGAATAGATTAACATTGAATGTCAATACAAGCGGTACTCATTAACGGTTAATGAATTTTGTAAACGAACGAGAATAAGGGCGAAACAACGAATTAGAAACAAAATCGAAAGTAAACCAAGATTTCTCTGTTTCTAGTGTGAAACAGATAATTCATGTAAAAAATACGAATTATATGAAGGAGCGTACTGGTGGTACGTTAAATTTTCATTCTTGATTAAAATCAGCCAATTGTCACAATCACAGGGACTTGTTTTGTGCCCCTCCCACTCTAGCTCTATCATACGGTTAACTTCAATGTAATCAGGTCGGGGAAACGGCATATCTAGCTAATATGAATCAAGGCAAAGCCTTATGTGCGAGCGGAGGAAAAGGACACCAAAAATTTTGTAAAACCTTAAAAACCTTGATCTCAAAATCGAAAACTTTTCAAAATCATAACCTTGGGACTCCAGGAATCCCTCACTGCCGGTCAAGCCGGACCTCCCTTTCCCACTGCCAAAAAAAAAATAATAATCTGGGTCGGTCCCATGTACTTTACACAGACGTAGATCATTAGCGAGGGAGTCTGAAATCCCTCCCCTTTCCTCTCTAATGACCTTGAAATCAATTGAAAAAAATCAAATCTTTCTTCTTTACCAAATAATTATTTCGATCATATCTATCTTGTTTGTATGATACACTGAAAAGCGTTAGAAAATCGCGGCTCTTTTGTATTACTTTTCCTTCTTGCATTACTACAATCGTGTACCATTCTTGCACGTGAAAATGGGCGCACTACTACAATGACGTCACATATAGAGGAATAATGACGTCAAGTATACTGCAGAGTTACGTACCGTTGTGTCGTCATTAGTGATTAAGATGGCGGATTAGTTGCTGCTGAATTTCTGATTTTCAGACGAACAATTCGGCGAGTTTCACTTAGGTTTATTGCGCCATAGAATAGAAGAATTCTATCTATTGCGAATTTGTCAAGGTATGTTCTCCTGCTCTGTCGTTTAAGGGAATCGAGTCACTTTTACCCGTATCCGCGGTACTGTTACCATACTTTTTCAGCTCGAAGTATGTATTTCTTTTGCTGGTGCATTTTCCCATACTTACGTATACGCGTTACCATAAATGCGAGCTTTGCTCGCAAAGGCCCTTCGGGCCTTTGCAGCGAGCTCCGCTCGCTATTAAAGCTAGATCTAGCTTTTAAAGCTCATTCTAGCTTTAAAATGGACCAAATTGAGCAGTTTTATTTAGAATGTGTGAAAATGAAGACGTTGCGCACTTGCGCCTCGACGCATATCGTAATGTTTACGTACGAAAATGAACATTGGATCTTAAAATTGGAAACTCAGCGTTGCATTTACAAGTGCAGCTGCACATGTGCATTCAAGGAAAAGGTAAATATTCACCTGTTACACCTTAAATGACTTACCTTTGTAGATTTAATGTCCTATTTATTTAAAAGAATGTTTTTGACTTGCAAATCCGCCATTTTTAATTTACCGATCACAGTGGATTAACTGTTTGCAAGAGAAAAGATCAACTAGCAGATGGATATGCATTATTCCTGGCAAGTGCGCAACGTCTTCATTTTCACACATTCTAAATAAAACTGCTCAATTTGCTAGAACGAGCTTTAAAAGCTAGATCTAGCTTTAATAGCTAGATTTGCCGTTTCCCCGACCTGGTAATTTCAATGGAAACTGAGGAGCTTTTTTTAATTTTTGTCTAGCGCAACCTCTAGGTTGGGCTAGACAAAAATTAAAGAAGATCCTGAGTTTCCATTGAAATTATCATACGGTTCACCTACCAACACCCAATGATTGGCCAATGGTACCCAGATAAGTTTTCATTAACATTTGTTCAGTGGGCTTTTTTTTTCTCCCAATATTTTCAATATATCACGATGTTTTTTCAATCTACCAATTTTTGCGTCAGTTTGGGACGGTATAATCTGACATGAAGCAAATGTGACATCATATTATACTCCATTGAAACATAACGGTGTAATATTCTGGGAAAACATGCTTCAGATACAGTGTTTCTATAGGGATTTCATAATGTCAATATGCATGAATGTCAGATTTGTCCAAAATTGACGACATGCTGTACAGTATATATCAAGAAGACAAAATACAATTTACATAGGTTCAGTTTGTGATTTATTGATTATATTCTATTTCTTGTAGAATTAAAAAGATTAACAAGACTCCTAGTGATCTAAAATGTCTCTCAGTCGTCAGAAGAAACTGAAAGATGAAGGAAGAATTAGAACTGATCATAAAACAATGAAGACTACACAAAATTTCAAACATAGAAGAAATGATAGACCTAGAAGTAGAACCTTTGGAGATCTATCAAATCCAGCTGATGACGATGTCAGTGATGATGATTCTGGAGATGAGATGCCTAATGTTGTGTCTTCTAGAAAAAAAGGAAAACAAAACGCTTCAAAACATAGTGACAGCATTGTAGATGACAATGATGATGATGAAGATGATGATATGTCTGAGGAAGAAGAAGAGGATATGAGAAAAGATGAGGAGAGTGATGATATGCAAGATGAGGAGGAGGAGGAGGAGGATCCTTATGTAAGTATCCCCTGGACAAGGGCTGTATGATAATTTGTCTGTTTCCCCATTTGAAAATAGCAAAATATATACTTTAGACTTGGAGATTCAACCTAAAACTATTACATGTACATACATGTACATATACTAACAATATTGATACAGATTTGTGCCTGATTTAGTGAAATTCTGGTGATTTTCAAGACTGAAAACAAAACTACCATAGACAAATATATATAAACATGAGCATTCAAGGGAATACAATGTACTACCATTTTGTCGCCCTTGTTATTATACATACATCTACATTTATAGTACTTTCATTTTCTTTTTTGTAGGCAGCAGTTAGAGAAGGTATTTATTAATCCTTTGTCTCCTTATATTACCATGAAATTACTAGTATACATGAAATGTTAAAGAAGAAGAAAGATTATTTTTAAAGCATGCATTATTTATTATTACTGAAAAAAAGGATTCATTATTACATTGTATGTAAGTTTGATTTCAGAATACACGATGTACACCTTTCTACCTTTCAGAAATATCCTCCTTATCTTTTGAAGAACTTCAGCAGCTTAAAGATAAGCTTGGCCTAAAAGTGTGAGTATGATAAACATCTACATGTACATTTATCATATATTTCTATAGACACCAGTGACATTCACATGTACCAAAGAGTGAAAATCTGAATGCTTGCAACTGCTTGTAATATTATTTATTTAATACTCATTTCCTTAATTTTTACTATAGTATCTTGTAATGTTCATATCATGCCCTTACGGGCCCTTCTTTAGGTAATAAAGCATATCTTATCTTATCTTATCTTATCTGTACATCATTTTAAAGTAATGAAAATTCATTTGTTACATTTTACATTATTGACTGCAAATCATACAAGTCAACTTTTACATACCCATCATTTGGTGGGATGTATTCTGGTATGGTGATGTCCGTCCGTCTGTCCATCTTAACTATGTCTGCCTAAACATCTGTTTTCATTTGATCCAAGTCCTGAATGTCAGGATTTTCAGTGAACACTTACTTTAGATCGTTCAAGGTAAGGTCACTAAGTCTAGAAATGGAGGGAAAATATGCATGTTTACATGTATATAAAATTCTATAAGGGAGGGCTGCCAGAATATATGATTCGCATTAAATAATATGAAAAGAATAACTAAAAAGACCCACATTTTCGATGAATTTCAGGAAGAAAGGTGGTGAATTCTGTGTATAAGTTATCATATTTCCATTAATTCTTTCTTCTCTTCATAATTGCTTACATCAAAATTTATTTTGTAACAGCTTTCATCAAATTATGAGAGGGAAAAGAGAAGAAGAGAAAGGGAAGAAAGTCTACAAAAGAGAAAATAAAAACAGGTAAAAGATTATTATTCATTAATTAAAGCAAGAATGAATTGAACATCTTACCCTTTGCCTCATAAATAGATACACGAGCTGTGCATCCTATTGTGAAGTAAGTAATAGAAATTTTAAAATGTGTCACATGTGAATATCTTTTGATAAGACCTATCAATTGTACCAAACTTGTCTCATTACCTCGATCTTTCAGTTTCCTTTATAATCTTCTGCCATTTCTGACCTCTATGAAAGTAACTGCTTTCAGTTTCCTTTTACAGTGATGATTCGTTAGTCCGGATGAATTGGTTCCCAAGGATTTCGTCCGGATTAACGAATTTTCCGGATTACTGAATCATGTTAAAAATGTCATAAATTGAGCGCAAAATTCCGAAGGATAGGGGGAGGGTCAGCCTTTTTTGTGCGTGTGTTTGTACGGTAAAATTGTCTTGTAAACAAATAATTTCTCATCATAGATAATTTGATTAAATGTTTATTTCTTGAAAATAATGAATTACTAAATCTCCAGATATATGTCTTTGAAACATGAGCGCTAGGAAAGGGAAAGGGGGTTCGGGCGCCGGGAATTTGAGAGTGAAAGTGAAGGGAGGCCTCAGTTTTATTACGCTCAATCGGTTTTTAGGGGGGGGGGGTAAAACTTTACTTTAACATTTAAATAAAAATAAAATTTTATCTTAAGATCGAGAATCCGCGGGCGCCGATAATTACCAATACATACTGAAACTTAACATTTTTCTTCCTGAAAAATACGGAAATCATCGTCTGTCAAGAACGGTTGACGACCGTTTTCGATTCTACTAAAAAAATAACCCCTCAATATCCAAGCTAAGTCTAACATTCAGTTCACTTTCTTCTTCATTGTGATAGAAAGATTAAAATTAAAAATTATCAACTTTAATTTGACATGATTTAGGGCATGTATCTGTTCAAAATAATGATTGAACAATACAAGCTGAAAAAATGTCACAATAAAAATTAAGAAAGTGACCCAAGAAGCGAACAATTTAGTCTTTTAATACATAGATTTGATAACCACGTAAGTACCCCAAGCCGTGACTAGTGCTGCGTATTGTATCACCTAATTAACCTGCCGGTTTACAGGTAAATTTCTCCAGGTAAAAATTAATTGTTATGAAAACATGTCTGTGTAGATTTATCCAGGTAAAAATTAATTGTTATGAAAACACATGTAGTTGCTTATATCGTCCGGACTAACGGGACAAAATAACATATGATCCGCACGTCCGTTCCCGAAGAATACCGTCCGGATCGGGAACGCGGATTTCCGGATTATCGGATCATTTTTGCACTATGCACGTTTGTTCCCTATGAAATCGTCCAGAGTAACGAATTTTCCGGAGTAATGAATTCCGGACTAACGAATCATCACTATAATCTTCCGCCATTTCTAAGCTCTGTTAAAGTAACTTTGCAACTTAACAAGGTATCACATATCAAATTTTTGTTTCTCCTTCATTTTTCGTGCTCATTATTTTAGGCCTATGGAGATGTCATCAAAACGTCCAGTGCCCAGATTCAGAGAAATTGTTACTGTCAAGAAAAAGGTTTGGATTGTAATTAATAAACAAAGTTATAAATTCTACTCTTCATTTTGATTTTAAAAATAAAAGTGTTTAGTCAAGTCACGTCACATTAATTTCATGGATTTGTTAAAAAAAGATTATGTAAAACATTCATGTTTATTGTACATATATGTAGATGAAAATGAATAGTGATCAAATCAATGACTGAGTCAACTAGTCCCATATTACTGATTGATGAAATTATTTCAAAGATGCCTATATGATATGCATAATGATAGAACAAAAACACATAAATGAAAATGAAAAGAATATTCAAATTGTTATTTTGATCATTTTGCTTTCACATTGTTCTTTTGAACATTGTTTTCCAGGCCAAAAGAGATCCAAGGTTTGATGACTTGTCCGGGGAATTTAATCCACACATATTTAGTAAAACTTACTCATTCCTAGGTGATGTTAAAAGTCGAGAAAAAGAGGTATGATTTTGTACTGTTCTTTAGAGGTTTTTTTTTTCTTGAAAGGAAACAGATATCATGATGGCAATATTTTTTGACATGTGACAGTTTCAATGTAGAATTTTTTAGAATATTGAAGAATATTGTAACCCCTCTTGGTCACAAGGATAAATGACATCTCTGAATTTTTCCACATTTTATTTTGAATTGCATTGAACCTAGAGCCATGTAAACATGGTAAATAATATAAGGAACATATAACATTGAACACAAATATTCATTAAAACACATTATTCATTATAGGACACATATCAGACATCCTGTTATGATCAGTCAGTTGTTTTCCTCAGAAGCTTGCGGACAAAGAGAGATAACTCTTGTCAAAACATATACTAAAGGGATAAATGAGTCAAGCTCTAATAACTGCATAACTGCCTTAGATGATAGAGACACACTTCACATACTCTTGATAAGTCCTAAATACAAATGACTATACTAAATACCTATATGGAACTTATTCTTATCGCTATCACATGAAATGTGTGAATTCAATAAAAGAAATGTATAAAACCTATGAATTACAATTTCATATTATTCAACAAATTACAATATGACAGGAAATCAATTTTAAGCCAAACCTTGAACACATCTCAAGTGGCTTAAACAACAATCATAGTCAAAATGTATCAATAAATATACAAATACATCTACATATTAAAAGTGATGTGCATTTAACAATACACTATGTCTAATTGCATACAGACCTGCCTACCTTTACGATTTTGGCATAATTTTTATGATTTTTGACCTTCAAATAAGCTCCATGTTTTTGCTTCTCATTTTTACTCCTAAAACTTATTTCCAATTAGAATTACATTTAGAAAGATTTCTAACACTTAAGGAATAGACTGGCCTATAAAAATTTGTTGTAAATTGAGGGTTTTATATCGTATAAGCAATTGTGTAAATTATTAAGATGTTTGAAACTGTCAAATTCAGGAAAAGACGATTTTTTCTCTCCAAATTACAGTCAAGTTTTAAAATTACACTTTACTTCCCTAAATTATGCTTTCTTTAGCAAAATTTCTAACTTTTGCTAAGAAAAAGGTAGGCAAGTCTGTGTATATAAAATAACTTATATCTACAAGCCCATACTTGATGAAATATTCTTCTCTCCTATAGTACTACCTTGTGTGTAATGAAGCTAAATTACACCTACTATACGAAGCATACAATTTTAACCAATCAAAACCAGGATTAAGAATTCAATAAGGAAGATCGCAAATACTTCTTACGAAGGTTGTACAGATATTTTCGCACACTCTTTGATTGTTCTTAATTGTCTTGACATCATCAGTTTACTTGGGCAGAAAAGGTGCCCAAGTTTTGAACATTGGTTTATATAGGTGACTAAAATGCAAATAAGAACGGATATGCTGCATGCACTGTAGTTGCGATCTTGCGTATGGATATTAAATATGCATGAGTGAATATACGGAATTAAAAGGGCAGTCTCATACAGTATAAAAACCATGCAGGAAAAGTTGGAGAGGATGATGACTTAATATGGATAAAGTGACATAAATAAATAAGAGAGAATTACATGTAATAAATTTAAAGTGATTAAATTTTAACAAATATAAAATAATTGAATTTATTAAAATAATTTACATTTTAAACAAACCCTAATAGGATAACGCTATTCAAATTTATTGATTTTTTTTTACTATTACATCATTTCATGAAAGCAGAATTGAATGTAATAAATTATACTTTAAGATATAAAGAAATCTCACATTTACTCTAAACTTTTCATGGAGACACAATACAGAACACACCTTTGTTGTATGGTAGATTCATCTGTAATCTTAATGATTTCAGGTTATTCAGAAAAAGCTGAAAAAGGAAAAGGATCCAGAGAAGAAACAAGAGATGCAATATTTGCTGAACAGAATGGTAAATTGAAGTTCCTCTGTATGGTTGTTGCACATGTAAAAAAATAATCTATTTTAGCAACTTCATGTAAAATTGAATTTTCCTGTTAGTTACCTTCATGTTCCATAACAGTGTTGTCAAGTTGTTTCTGGGAATAAATGAGTTAAAGAAGATCCTGACGATAATTTCAACAGCACTCACAGTAGAGCACCAAATTGAGCATTGACGGACCTCTAGCAAGCTAGAGGTGGGACCAGGTGCCCGGGAGGAATTAACATCCCCTGTTGGCTAGCCGCACCCGCCATCGATGTTCATGCACAAAAATGAAAGTAATATATAAAATACATGCACTGTCTGAGGCTATGTCTATATAGAAAGTGCTATGGCGACCATGTCAGGGAAAAATATTCAAAACACTTACTGTCAAACCCCTCGCAGGGAACTTTTTTACGAGCTCCACATGGCAAAGGGCATAAGGGTGACACAAATGAGTTAAAGTTACATGTACAATGTTGCATCCTTTTCAGTCAAAGCACTTGTGAATAAGCATTTACAATCAAATACTTACAAATAAAAAGTATCAATAGCTATCAAATATTTAGTATGAAAACTACATGTAATGTTGGAGAAAATTTCACGCAGTAAAACTTGACCAGAGAAAATAATTTTTGTTATGTAGAAGCAGCAAGAAATGAGTGAACAACAGAAACAGAAGAAGACAGAATTAGAGAAAGAATGGAAGAAAAGGGAGCAGGAAAAAGTGGCTAAAGAGGGAAAAACACCTTATTATCTAAAGAAATGTAAGTATTTATTAGTGATCAGTCAGTTCCACGACGGAAAACCACCCGAACTCCAAAATGTGTCAATTGGATGGATATTCCATCCTTTCCCAGTGGATGGAAAAACCATCCTCTTTTCCTTTATTAAAACATAGGATGGTTAAACCATCCATATAGGATGAAAGAAAATCCTTTCAATATCAAATCTTTCGTGATCATGGTGATATCCTGCATGTATATGTACAACATGATTCAGAATTAGGCTGCTGAACTTTATATATCTATTAAGCTCTGCACATGCACTTTTTTAGTAGACATTTGGTAGGCAATAATGAACGCTAAGTCACAGAGCAAATGTTGTTTTAAATTTAACCCCCATCCCCCCTTTTCAATAAGCATACTTAAACCACCTCTGCTCCGTTTCACAGTGTCCTTAGAATCAATTCACAGAATGTCTTATACACAAAATGAGTGGAAGGACATTGAAAATCGAATCGAATCTGTAGAATATTTAATGGAAAGAGGAGAGGGGGGTAAAACAATTCATGTAATGGGTATCTTTTGCTAATAATTATCATCCTTTATCAAAGCTGAATTTTAAATTAAATTATCCGCCTTTTTCTCATAAAACGAATTAATACTCACACTCAGGAAAGGATTCGTATCCCCCTTTTTTCTCTTCTTGCTACATGCATATTCATGTTACCCGTATATAATTTCATCACATCTCTCTGTATTAGGTATGGATGGAAATTCCGTCCTGCTTTATATTATTTATTTACACAGAGTGGAAGGAAAAACCTTCCTGTAGAATTGGAAGGAAAATCCATCCAAGTACTTTGATAGTTGTATTTCTATTTTTAGCTGCATTGTACCCTGACGATCGGTAGCGATCAAACACTTTTTACCATTTTTGAGGGGTAAAAGATCAAGATGAATATGTTTCCAAATCATTAAAGAAACCATAATAGCAGTCTTCTGAATCTTTAATTAAATATTTATGGAGAAATCTTTGTTCAAACATGTGACCTAATTTCTCTTCGCCGAGCATTTGCTCAGCCATTATTGACATTTTGTCTTGTTATTATCACTTGGGTCGAGAAAAGACTGAAATGTACTAAAAATAAGGAATCCATTACCAAAATAGACCCCCGATAAGTTCAGATTTCAGGGTCAATACAGAAAGAAAAGCGAAAACGTGATGATTTTGAATTGGATTGGATTTTCCGTCCTAATGTAGTGGATGGATTTCCATCGTGGAACTGACTGGTGATGTGACAATAGTCGCCGACTTTCGATCGTTGATTTTTGAAACCCCTTCAATTTTCGATAATCAATATTAAAACTGACAATTGATTGTCGCTCAGAGATAAAAGGTAACTACCGGGTATAACCAAAATTGTTTTCGTGAAAAGTAATCAAAATGACATCAAGCTAAGTGTACAAAAATAACTATGGTCAAGAAAAACAAATTAAATTGTTGATTTTAGTTCGAAATTGTATTTCTGTGCATTTGCAGTGTATGTGTATGTTAAATAGGCTGCATCCTCAGTAGTATTTCACTAACTTTGAACATGATTTTTCAAAATTTGATAGTTCCGATAATCAATTGATATAGTTAATTTGTGATAATGCCCCGATAATTGATAGTAAAATTTGTCTGATTGCCCATCACTAGTATTTATTCAGAATAATATTGGGGGGGGGGGGGGGGCTCAAGTAATATTTCTGACTTGCAAGCATATAAAGTTTACTATGACAAGTTGATTAAATTAAGGTGTTATACAGGTATGTTTGTCAAACAACTTCTGGTTTGTTAAGGTTATTAAAAATATATACATGTATTTCCGATGTCAGATATTTTTTATACCAAGTTGAATGGCGATGGATAAAAATGTCAAAAGCAAAGAATACATGTACATTTTGTATATGATTATGCTATTACTTGATCACCATGATCCTATATACAGGTAATACATCTTTTACCTCAATGGAATAGTTATTTGCTGACATTTACTTGTGTTTTTCAGCTGATCTGAGGAAACTTGAGCTGGCAGAGAAGTACAAAGAACTGAAGAAAACGGGAAAGGTAGATAAGTACCTCAGTAAGAAGAGAAAGAAGACGGCACAGAAAGAGAAGAAACATCTTCCTACATGAAGAAATGTCCTTCTTGAACCACTTTGAACATGTCTAGTGAAGACTGCAGTCACTTGAAATATGGGTGGAAGTGAAGTGAAACTAGTCTGCATAGTTTCAACATTGATTCAGAGAATCGTGTAACTTATGTCTTGACAGGGAAAAGATCATTCTGTATAAGGTGCTTATAGAGGTGCAATAGCAAGTCATGATCAGGATGATAAAGTCAATGTAACATGCTTTTCATGAGACAATTTTATATATTTTCAGTAGAATTAGACTTTTTCTAAGTATTTCTTAAGAAAAGTATTTTAATATAATATCAAATGTCCATCTATAAGTACTTTATTATCTAAAGTAATATTAGGTAAATGTGAGCTTTTAGAGAAACTGCAAACGTGTATGTTTAAATGAAACAACCTGCATGTACATGTATTACCAAATTATAAATAATGGATAAATGTATCTTTTTGTATATTTAGTAGCTCCCTTGATGTGACATGTATCTGGATACATGCAAACATGTTTGCATTGTATTTTGCAATAAATAAATGAAATAAAACATGCTCATCAGAGTTCATCATAATTTGATGGTAAAATTTGTGTTTAATGAAAAGATGACATAGCTCTCTGTTTATAATCCAGATGCCATGATACATGAAATCTTTCTTTTCACCAGAATATCAAAATTTGGTTAGTCAGAAAATTGCATCAGTGTCTCTCAATGTTAAACTAAATATACCTGGTCATAAAATTTATCCTGTAAGATTTTAGGAAATAATGCAGTTGAAAAGAAGAACATGTGTCCATCAGATCAATTTACGGCCATTTTTATGCCTATTAGATCAGGTTTAAAACTCAATTTAGCTAGAGTACCTGCTTCATGTATGGTTTTGAACAAATTCTGTGTAGTGCTTTCAGAGGAAACGTCTGCAGGAGCAAGGTAGTGTAGCATTATATATCTGTCACAGATATTTGGAATGTATATGTATATGTATTGGTGTATGTAGAATCTTTTCTTACTATATCAGTATATGGATTCTTAGCAATGCTTCGATTATTGAAGGTCATGACATTCTTGATTCCTAAGCAACAGTTCTGTGAAATGATGCATAAATACGCAAGATCACTACTACAGCATGTCCGCTCTGATTTGCATTTAGTCACCTACCTAAACCATTGTTCAAAACTTGGTACCTTTTCTGCTTAAGTTAATTGATGATGTCAAGACAATGGAGAACAATTGGAGAGTGCTCGAAAATATCCGTATTATATAAACTTTCGTTAGATGTACTTGCAATATTCCGTATTGATACAGATGTTGACAAGGTACAGCAAAGAAAAGGTTTTACTTACTGTTGGCACTAAGATCATGGACCTTTAAGAAATGACCTTGGACAATGGACCATCTGCCATACATCATTAATGGGCAGTGAAAAGTTAGGGCAAAAATTTAACATTTGTAAACTTGAAGCTGTAATCTTAAGTCAAGTTTATGATGCATCCTTGCTTACTGTACAAAAAAAAATCCATTAAATATCAAAATTATTAAAAGCAGTGAAAATGTTACAGTTTTGCTATCAAAGGAAACCACGTTCAGTTGCACTGTGTTTACTTCCAATGCCTCAATTTTAGCTTGAATGCAATACAAAAATCTCATGCAAGTACTAGTCCATGATTTAGAACATGTAACAGATTTCTAATACATGATCTTTTATAATACAGTCAAACCTGTCTTATGTGACTTTGCAAGGGCCGACAGAAAATAGGTCACATAAGACAGGTGGTCACTGAATACAGGTTCAACCTGATCCTACAAAATTTTCGTAGTCTACTAGAGCAATACTATTACATTAAATCACTGCATATATCATTTCGTATATTAATTGATTAATCGTATTGTATATATAAAATCACATTAGATTTTATTCATCACAGAAGATTTAATTATGAAAGACACTGATAAAGAGATTTAATGCAAAATAGTATGTAGTTTGAGTCCTTTGCAACACTAAAAGTCGTAATATACAGGTTCGGAAAACGGTAAGGGACAGGAAAATCACGGTCGTTGTCGCGTTAGACAGGTTGTTGCTATATACAGGTAAATTTGATAGGAAAATAGCTCGGGAGGAATAAAAAAGGTCACATAAAGCAGGAAGTTGCTAAAAAGAGGGTCACTTTAAGACAGGTTTGACTGTATATATTCATCAATAGAAGAATTCAAGCGAAGTACTGTATAACAATAGTACATATGTGGAAGATCATGAGAATACATTCTAGTGGCCAGTGATGACTTTTATTCTGACAGTTACTCGCATTACATTTTTGTTATGCATTCTAGCAAAATTCAGACATTGTGACCTCATGGGGAGTAAACACGGTGCATCTGAACATCGGCATCTGATGATGGGGCTTAGGATTTGCCCATCAAATGAACTGTGACCTTGACATTGCAATTATGAAATTATGACAGGTTGAAGTCTTGACACATTCTTTGGACATAAACAGGTTCAGGTTGTGATAAGTTGTGGCATGGAAATTTAAGGTTTTACTCATCTTCTGCAATATGACTGAGCCAACAGGTTCAAGGTTAAATTACATTCTTGGGCCAAAAGTGACAACAATGTAAAACATCAAAAGCAGGGAAAGCAGTGAAAAAGAATTCCAACTTTGCTGCAAGAAAAGCAGCCTACTGAACAGTAAAAATTCAAATTCGATGTACCCGACATGCATGAAGAAATAGCAATCCAAGGAATGCTAATGTGTCGCCTGCGAAGCGGATTATTTCTTTCTATTGAAAGTAAGTGAAATATCAAGTGCAAGGTCACTAGGTAAAAAATTATGGAATGTTTAGAAAGGTCTTTTCATAAGGAATATACAAATGAAATAACAAAGCCCTATCACTTACCAATCAAAAGATATAGCCAATCTTAGATTTTTTAAAAGTAGGTATAATATCTAGGTCAAGGTCATGAGGTAAAAAATTATGGTATGTGTAGAAAGTTCTCATCATAAGGAATACACATGTGAAATATCAAAGCCCTATCACTTACCAATCAAAAGATATAGCCAATCTTAGATTTTTTTGAAAAGTAGGTCAAATATCTAGGTCAAGGTCATGAGGTCAAATATTATGGTGTGTGTAGAAAGGTCTTGTCACGTGGAATACACATGTGAAATATCAAAGCCTATCACTTACCAATCAAAAGATATAGCCAATCTAAGATTTTTTGAAAAGTAGGTCAAATATTTAGGTCAAGGTCACGAGATAAAAAATTATGGTATGTATAGAAGGCCTTTTCACAATGAATACACACATGAAATATCAAAGTCCTATCACTTACCAATCAAAAGATATAGCAAATCTTATTGTTTTCGAAAAGTAGGTCAAATATCTAGGTAAAAGTCACGAGGTAAAAAATTATGGTATGTGTATAAAGGTATTGTCACAAGGAATACACATGTGAAATATAAAAGCCCTATCACTTACCAATCAAAAGATGTAGCCAATCTTAGATTTTTTGAAAAGTAGGTCAAATATCTAGGTCAAGGCCACGAGGTCAAAAATTATGGTATGTGTAGAAAGGTCTTGTTACAAGGAATACACATATTGAATATCAAAGCCATATCACTTACCAATAAAAAGATATAGCCAATCTTAAGATTTTTTGAGAAGTAGGTCAAATATCTAGGTCAAGGTCACAAGGTAAAAAATTATGGTATGTGTAGAAAGGTTTTGTTACAAGGTATACACATGTCATGTATCAAAGCCCTATCACTTACCAATCAAAAGATGTAGCCAATCTTAGATTTTTTGAAAAGTAGGTCAAATATCTAGGTCAAGGTCACAAGGACAAAAATTATGGTATGTATAAAAAGGTCTTGTCACAAGGAATACACATATGGAATATCAAAGCCATATCACTTACCAATAACAAGAGGCCCAAGGGGGCCACATCGCTCACCTGAGTTGCAGACAAAGGGTTAAAAGTCACAAAAATACTTCTACAGATCAAAGCCCTTGACAGCCATATTTGTTGACCTATCGACAAGAAAAACACAAACTTGGCAGAGGACCTTGAGTACTTGCTTGCTGCAAGGTTTCGTGAAATTCTGTGCAATGGTTGCAGAGGAGATGTCAAAAATGTGTCAGCCAATCAGAGCCCTCGGCGGCCATATTTGTTGACCGATCGGCACAAAAAACACAAACTTGGTAGAGGACCTTGAGTACTTCCTTCCTGTAAAGTTTCATGAAATTCTGTGCAGCAGTTGCAGAGGAAAATGTGTCAGCCAATCAGAGCCCTCGGCGGCCATATTTGTTGACCAATCGGCACGAAAAAACACAAACTTGTTGGATGACCTTGAATACTTCCTTCCTGTAAAGTTTCATGAAATTCTGTGCAGCGGTTGCAGAGGAGATGTCGAAAATGTGTCAGCCAATCAGAGCCCTCGGCGACCATATTTGTTGAATGATCGGCACAAAAAAAACCCAAACTTGGTAGAGGACCTTGAGTACTTCCTTCCTGTAAAGTTTCATGAAATTCTGTGCAGCGGTTGCAGAGGAGATGTCGAAAATGTATCAGCCAATCAGAGCCCTCGGCGGCCATATTTGTTGACCGATCGGCACGAAAAACACAAACTTGGTAGAGAACCTTGAGTACTTCCTTCCTGTAAAGTTTCATGAAATTCTGTGCAGCGTTTGCAGAGGAGATGTCGAAAATGTGTCAGCAAATCAGAGCCCTCGGCGGCCATATTTGTTGACCGATCAGCAGGAAAAAACACAAACTTGGTAGAGGACCTTGAGTACTTCCTTCCTGTAAAGTTTCATGAAATGCTGTGCAGCGGTTGCAGAGGAGATGTCGAAAATGTGTCAGCCAATCAGAGCCCTCGGTGGCCATATTTGTTGACCGATCTGCAAGAAAAACACCCAAACTTGGTAGAGGACCTTGAGTACTTCCTTCCTGTAAAGTTTCATGAAATTCTGTGCAGCGGTTGCAGAGGAGATGTCGAAAATGTGTCGGCCAATCAGAGCCCTCGGCGGCAATATTTGTTGACCGATCGCCACGAAAAACACAAACTTGGTAGAGGACCTTGAGTACTTCCTTCCTGTAAAGTTTCATGAAATTCTGTGCAGCGGTTGCAGAGGAGATGTCGAAAATGTATCAGCCAATCAGAGCACTCGGCGGCCATATTTGTTGACCGATCGGCACGAAAAACACAAACTTGGTAGAGGACCTTGAGTACTTCCTTCCTGTAAAATTTCATGAAATTCTGTGCAGTGGTTGCAGAGGAGATGTCGAAAATGTGTCAGCCAATCAGAGCCCTCGGCGGCCATATTTGTTGACCGATCGGCACGAAAAACACAAACTTGGTAGAGGACCTTGAGTACTTCCTTCCTGTAAAGTTTCATGAAATTCTGTGCAGCGGTTGCAGAGGAGATGTTGAAAATGTATCAGCCAATCAGAGCACTCGGCGGCCATATTTGTTGACCGATCGGCACGAAAAACACAAACTTGGTAGAGGACCTTGAGTACTTCCTTCCTGTAAAGTTTCATGAAATTCTGTGCAGTGGTTGCAGAGGAGATGTCGAAAATGTGTCAGCCAATCAGAGCCCTCGGCGGCCATATTTGTTGACCGATCGGCACGAAAAACACAAACTTGGTAGAGGACCTTGAGTACTTCCTTCCTGTAAAGTTTCATGAAATTCTGTGCAGCGGTTGCAGAGGAGATGTCGAAAATGTGTCAGCCAATCAGAGCCCTCGGCGGCCATATTTGTTGACCGATCGGCACGAAAAACACAAACTTGGTAGAGGACCTTGAGTACTTCCTTCCTGTAAAGTTTCATGAAATTCTGTGCAGCGGTTGCAGAGGAGATGTCGAAAATGTGTCAGCCAATCAGAGCCCTCGGCAGCCATATTTGTTGACCGATCGGCACGAAAAACACAAACTTGGTAGAGGACCTTGAGTACTTCCTTCCTGTAAAGTTTCATGAAATTCTGTGCAGCAGTTGCAGAGATGTCGAAAATGTATCAGCCAATCAGAGCCCTCGGCGGCCATATTTGTTGACCGATCGGCACGAAAAACACAAACTTGGTAGAGGACCTTGAGTACTTCCTTCCTGTAAAGTTTCATGAAATTCTGTGCAGCGGTTGCAGAGGAGATGTCGAAAATGTGTCAGCCAATCAGAGCCCTCGGCGGCCATATTTGTTGACCGATCGGCACGAAAAACATAAACTTGGTAGAGGACCTTGAGTTCTTCCTTCCTGTAAAGTTTCATGAAATTCTGTGCAGCGGTTGCAGAGGAGATGTCGAAAATGTTAAAAGTTTACGCCAGACGGACGACGACAACGACGACGACGACGGACGACGGACGGACGACGGACGGCCACTATGACAATAGCTCACTTGAGCTTCGCTCAGGTGAGCTAAAAAGATATAGCCAATCTTAAGATTTTTTGAAAAGTAGGTCAAATATCTAGGTCAAGGTCACAAGGTAAAAAATTATGGTATGTGTAGAAAGGTTTTGTTACAAGGTATACACATGTCATGTATCAAAGCCCTATCACTTACCAATCAAAAGATGTAGCCAATCTTAGATTTTTTGAAAAGTAGGTCAAATATCTAGGTCAAGGTCACAAGGTCAAAAATTATGGTATGTATAAAAAGGTCTTGTCACAAGGAATACACATATGGAATATCAAAGCCATATCACTTACCAATAAAAAGATATAGCCAATCTTAAGATTTTTTGAAAAGTAGGTCAAATATCTAGGTAAAAGTCACGAGGTAAAAAATTATGGTATGTGTATAAAGGTATTGTCACAAGGAATACACATGTGAAATATAAAAGCCCTATCACTTACCAATCAAAAGATGTAGCCAATCTTAGATTTTTTGAAAAGTAGGTCAAATATCTAGGTCAAGGCCACGAGGTCAAAAATTATGGTATGTGTAGAAAGGTCTTGTTACAAGGAATACACATATTGAATATCAAAGCCATATCACTTACCAATAAAAAGATATAGCCAATCTTAAGATTTTTTGAAAAGTAGGTCAAATATCTAGGTCAAGGTCACAAGGTAAAAAATTATGGTATGTGTAGAAAGGTTTTGTTACAAGGTATACACATGTCATGTATCAAAGCCCTATCACTTACCAATCAAAAGATGTAGCCAATCTTAGATTTTTTGAAAAGTAGGTCAAATATCTAGGTCAAGGTCACAAGGTCAAAAATTATGGTATGTATAAAAAGGTCTTGTCACAAGGAATACACATATGGAATATCAAAGCCATATCACTTACCAATAAAAAGATATAGCCAATCTTAAGATTTTTTGAAAAGTAGGTCAAATATCTAGGTCAAGGTCACAAGGTAAAAAATTATGGTATGTGTAGAAAGGTTTTGTTACAAGGTATACACATGTCATGTATCAAAGCCCTATCACTTACCAATCAGAAGATGTAGCCAATCTTAGATTTTTTGAAAAGTAGGTCAAATATCTAGGTCAAGGTCACAAGGTCAAAAATTATGGTATGTATAAAAAGGTCTTGTCACAAGGAATACACATGTGAAATATCAAAGCCCTATCACTTACCAATCAAAAGTTATTGGGTGTGACAGAGAGACAGACAATGGACAAAGTGATCCCTAAGTGTCGCTATGCTTCGCAGGCGACACAAAAAGTAGCTTGAACAAGGTATTACCAACCATGTGCTTGTGACTTGACCATGGTGCAAGTTCATCAATTGCTATTGGGTCCAAGGCTAAACTCTTGAGGAAAATAGTTCATGTAGGTAGTGTGAGGCTTCTCTTGAACAACCTTTTACCTGTCAAGTGCAGAACTTCAAAGATCATGCGCACCTGGTCCCAATTTTGTGCTCTATTATGAGTGCTGTTGAGATTATCGTCAGGATCTTCTTTAACTCATTTTAGATTCTAAGTCATGGTAAAGGACTTTGAGTGCTTGCTTCAGGCAAGATTTCATGAAAACAGAGTAGTGATTACACAGGATTTTACTTTGGACGATGACCAGTCCATGACAGTTGGCATACCATGTCAATAACTAACTCGAGCCAAGCTTTGGTAGGCTAATCATAATAATATGGTTACAGAGGAGAGGTCTTGACATGAATTTAATTAAACAAGGGCAATGGAAAGCATAGCATCCCCTTGAAATGCATAGCTGATACTACATTGTGTCTGCATGCAATGAGCTTTGAGTTATTAACATGAATATCAATAGAGATTATCCTTGAACATGTTTAATATGTACATGTACTTTTAATTTGTCTTGAGTCAACAAGATTTTTCAAGGTTAAGAAACATCCTTGGGTCAAAAGTGACAATTAAGTAACACATTGAAAATAGGGAAATTTCCACTTCTGCTGCCAGAAAGCAGCCTCATGTACAATAAAAATTCACATTTTATGCACCCAACATGCATGAAAATCATGTGCTAGTGACTCAACTCTTGGCCTTGGCTCGGGGAATATAAATTCCAGACAATATTACCCGTCTAGAACCGAAATGACGTATAGTATCACGTTACACATGCTTACATCGAATAAATAAATCTTAAACTAAGATTTTTCCTATATTTTACACAGTACGGTATGACCTTGAAATCAATGGGGGTTTATCATTTTCCATCAGCTCACATTTGTAGAAGTTTGGTGGTTTTACACTGTTTCCTTAGACACACACAAGAACATAATGAATTACAGAAGAGATTTGAAGTAGTGGCATTGGACAATCAGGAGCTCTAGCAACCTTTTTTGTTTTGTGAATCTCTAGACTTAAGTACATGGTGATGCCTCTTGTAAGATTTGATAAATTTCTGTTGTAAAGCGTGGCAGCTTATCAGAGTCCATTTGCATACATTTGAAGTACACAGCTCTGGTACAGGACATGAGTTCTTGCTTCTTTTAAGTTTCGATGAATGTGGCCTGTGGTTACACAGAACTTGAAAATATGTCGACCAATCAGATCTTTTGATCAGAACATTTGGGTGAAAAACATGACATTGGGACTAAATGTGAGTGCTTGCTCCATCTAAGGTTTTATGCAAATCTCAACAGTTCTTACACACACTATAAAATAGTAAAGAACTTTTTGAGGAAAAGAAACAACAATACGACAATGCATAAATAAAACTTCATTTGCATTCATCACTAAGTATATTGTATTCAAAATATTTCACAATCGTAACAATTTAGCTTGTCTTGCCTCCTCTAGTTCTCTCTCGCACTCTTCAACAAACTTGTTTCTCTCTTTAAGAAATTCTCCATATTCTTCCGGCTTCAGTTCCCTCACTACTTGAATCCCTAATGAATGTGCAGTTCCGATAATGTCTTTACATATTTCGTATAACGTTTTTCCAGAAAAGTTATCGTCAGTCTGTTTGATTTTAGCAATTTCATAAATATGCTTTAGTGATAACATTCCAGCTACTTCATCTCCTGAAAATTAAAATTCAATGAAAAATTAATTTATTTCAGACATCATGATATAATGAAGAGAATTCATGAAGTGTCTCAAACTAAAATAGACATCGAAGAAGTACCAAGGCAAAATCATTAAAATTTCCCTTGGAGCACTTGCGAACCTCGGAATAAACAGTATTCCGAAGTGAGACCAGGTGCCCAGAGAGAGTCAGCATCTCCTATTTGCATGCAACAATTGTCGCAACAGTTCCATGAAAACTTGTCAAATTTGGTGATTGTCTCTATGTACATGGTATTGATGTACACATCAGGATATGTCTGATGATGTATACAGCCATTCAATTGCAATCTAGAATGGCACCGACCATTCCAGAAAGAGGGATCTCATATGCTTTTTATCAGATCTCCATAGCGACCGAAGAATGATGTTTTGATGTGACATGAATGCACCATGGCAGTCCTTGTTGAAAGCGTACAATGGACGGACAGATGGAACTGACTTAAGTCCAAAGACAATTACTCCTCGATTAAGAGTAAGATATTTGAACTTGACCTGTATCTCGCCATGATACATTTGTTCACCAAACGCTACCAAATAGCATTTGAATCCACCAAACCTTACAGGAGATAATGCCTGGAAACCATATAATGACAGAAGGAATGACAGAGTGTAACACTACATCTTCCTCCATCACATTATAGTGGGGCATAAAAAATATACTTAAAATGTTATACAAAAGCTCAATTCCTTCTTAGAGACCACTTTCCGAAATTCATTACTGCTGACAAAATAACGAAAAATGTCCGAGGTGGGAACTGTATGTGCTCTTTATTATTGTAACACAACTATGGAATTATGTCTATTAATAGCAACGTCATTATAAAACATAGGTAATCACAGATTACGAAGCTCACCTCGTGACAGCAAAATTCAATTCAAACATATTTCTTAGTACATGTATATTGGCTTTTAAAGGCAAAACCACTCAAGCAGAAAAAGTAGGTCAAGGTCATTTTATGAAAGTTTGATCAAAGATACATCCAATATGCAAGTTTGGTACATGTAGCAGTAATACTTTGCTCAATATTGGCTTTATAGAGCAAAATCACTCAAGCAGAAAAAGTAGGTCAAGGTCATTTTATGAAAGATTGATCAAAGATACATCCAATATGCAAGTTTGATACATGTATCACTTATACTTTGCTCAATATTGGCTTTTAAAGGCAAAATCACTCAAGCAGAAAAAGTAGGTCGAGGTCATTTTATGAAAGTTTGATCAAAGATACATCCAATATGCAAGTTTGGTACATGTAGCAGTTATACTTTGCTCAATATTGGCTTTATAGAGCAAAATCACTGAAGCGGAAAAAGTAGGTCAAGGTCATTTTATGAAAGTTTGATCAAAGATACATCCAATATGCAAGTTTGGTACATGTAGCACTTATACTTTGCTCAATATTGGCTTTTAAAAGCGAAATCACTCAAGTGGAAAAAGTAGGTCAGATGCTGCATCCGATGCATGGGTCCATCTCCGCATCCAAAGATGAATCACTTGTGCAAGTTTGGTTACTGTAGCATTAGTACTTTGTCAGATACTGAGCTACCCCAAACTTCTTATCCAAATCACTCAAGCGGAAAATGTAGGTCAGATGCTGCATCCGATGCATGGGTTCACCTCAGCATCCAAAGATGAATCACTTGTGCCAGTTTGGTTACTGTAGCATCAGTACTTTGTCAGATACTGAGCTACCCCAAACTTCTTAACCAAGTCACTCAAGCGGAAAATGTAGGTCAGATGCTGCATCCGATGCATGGGTTCACCTCAGCATCCAAAGATGAATCACTTGTGCCAGTTTGGTTACTGTAGCATCAGTACTTTGTCAGATACTGAGCTACCCCAAACTTCTTAACCAAGTCACTCAAGCGGAAAATGTAGGTCAGATGCTGCATCCGATGCATGGGTTCACCTCAGCATCCAAAGATGAATCACTTGTGCCAGTTTGGTTACTGTAGCATTAGTACTTTGTCAGATACTGAGCTACCCCAAACTTCTTAACCAAGTCACTCAAGCGGAAAATGTAGGTCAGATGCTGCATACGATGCATGGGTTTACCTCAGCATCCAAAGATGAATCACTTGTGCCAGTTTGGTTACTGTAGCATTAGTACTTTGTCAGATACTGAGCTACCCCAAACTTCTTAACCGGACACGGACGCGGACGCGGACACGGACGCGTGGGGTTATAGCATAAGCTCACTCAACTTCGTCGAGGTGAGCTAAAAATTACACCAAAAGATGTTGACTCGGACATTTTGAGTTCTATTACAAGATTAGAAAAAGATCTTAGACTATTGGAAAGAAATAGACCTACATGTACATGTATGATAAAATCTACAATTTGAATTAAACAAATTAATATACTTTTTTAACTAATATTTTAAAGTCTATTACCTGTAAGGGGATATTTACATGTATGTATGAATTTTAAAGAGAACAAACTTCTGTTTAACTAAACTTTGGTTTTTTAAATTTTCAGCAACTAAAAAGTAAATTGTTCTTCAATATAAAAGTTTGAAGACATGTGAAGAGTCAGAGACATATCAAAAGATTTCATTCAATAGATCTTTAATATTAACCAAGCTAGGCCTTCTTTTAAATACCGAGTAAAGTGATGTTCTGAAGATAATCTTATACACGCACATGTACATGTATAATATTCATAGTGAAAAGATGCTTAATATTTGATACCTAAAGTTAATTATAAAATAGTAGTACATGTACCTCCTTTTATCCTCCCTTTCTTTATTCCAGCCGCCTGCTTCAGAAAATAGTTTACTTCTGGTTTGTACAGAACCATTCTTATTGATCTGTCAGGCTGTAATAGAAAGAATTCAACTTAAACTGTAAATTCTGTTAATTATTGTCCATCTGTCATTGACTGGTTAAGATACCGTCACTCTACATTTCTATGTACTGTATTCACATGTTCGACCTTAGTCCATAATACATTACATGTACATGTATATTCCTGAGTAATAATTCCGTAAAATATCATTAAAACGTACTGACGGGATAAAAAGTTATGCCCATAAGTACAAAAGTACTAGGGTTGAAATTATAAGACAAAAGTGAATCACGATATATAGAGATATTTTATTAGCTGTGTTGTGATACATGTATATTACAATATATTGTTTCTTATCATTTTCATTATTGTTGATGTAAAATCAGGTTCCTCGTTGTATGTTTGTCCATACTGTTCATATTTTCTGATGGAACATGTTGAATTTCACATTGTCAAAGTCATTTGCTTGAAAGAAACACACACAAGTCATTGAATCATTTTGATTGCTTTTGTCATAATTCATTTCAATTGTGAGTGATGCAGAACAAGGGTTGCTTGTTTTCAATTAAACTGATTAAAATCAAAGTGATTCAATGATTTATTCATATCATCTATACCTGCGCCATATCGTGTATTGCGATACGCATTTCCTATTGCAATACAAAATTTACAAATTAATAAAATATCGCAATATATTGATATACATCTTGTATCAATATATTATTACACCCCTAATGTTGAATTACCCACTGCGATCTTAATACATATGGGTATTTTATGATATGTCTCATGTTTAAAGTCAAGTTAAAAGAGATATTGCCATGAGTGTGTTTTCCCCAAATTATGAATCATCCTATACTTCCCAATGATCTCAGATATCATGCACTTGAACATTACTTACATTTATAAAGACTTCAGTTGGAATGGGTAAACCTTCTTTTATATCCTTGGTCTTTTCATTGAATTCTTTGATGAATGCCGGAATCTGTATTGATCTCTGAAAAAAGAATACCAAATGTAAAATGAGACCTTGTAAACATTACATTGGTGAATAGGTCTTCTATTTTAAAGAGCATAGATGGTAAGCTAGCTGCTACACTTTTGACAATAACTATTACGATCTAACACTCAAAATCACAAATGTTTATGACCATCTGAACAATGTTTACTAAGAAAATTGACATGTAAAATATTACTATCTTGGACTGTTGGAGTTTGAATAAGTCAAATTTTGATAACTTATCCTGGTCAAAACTTGAAAATTGGAAGTTTTGCATATCAACTTCTTTTGTAAACTTTGATCAGATGGTCATAAAGATTAGCAATTTTGAGTTTGAGAGAGAAAAATACAAAATTTTATATTTTAGTTCTTAAAATCATTTCTCCAGTATAGCCATTTATAGCTATTTTTCTGGAAGAATTCCAGACCTCAATCTCCCCCACACAGGGGCGAGGTATCATAGCTTGGTCACAAACCAATGCTTTCATCCACATTAGTATGTATAGAAAACCCTAAGGGCAGATACACTCTTTGCACACAATCGTGGCTTTCTATTTTTTCCTTTCTTTAACAGGCTGTACCAACGACCCAGCCTAATAATGCAGAAGTCCATTTTCAAGCTCTCAGAATCGACCGTTATTAATCTTGATTTTACAGGACAGACTACGGACATCACGTACCTTGGCAAACTTTTGAATTATTATATCATAGATAATCAAATATTTTACGTTATGTCTCCAGCACTTCGTGTGTGACGTCACAATGGAAAATGTCACCAAACTATATGATGTCTGTAGTCTAGCTTTCAAATGAAACATCTTGGAAATCGTCTATTGATACAATTTGGTTTTTGTTTTGTTAATGTAGACTTGTAAAGGAAAGGATATGTGGTGAGGAAAAGGTTTGTGACAAAGCTATGATACTTCACCCTGACTATCAAATTCGCTGTCTCCTTGAAGAGGGTGATTGGGCCAAAAAGAGGGAGATTTTGGTCTCCCTCAGGGGAATAATGCCAAGGAGGGAGATGCCTCAGGTCAAAAAGAGGGAGTCTCCCTCTAAGAGGGAGACCTGACAGGTATGGGTTTGGTGTTTCCCATAGAGTCCCAGGGGTCCTGAGAGTACTGACAAATAGATCGTATGGTAATTAATGTTCAGAGGCATACCAAAATAAAGGAATGGTGTCAAAATACCCTTGCGCAGTGGAATCACAACAAAGGACTATTTTTCAATCTACCCAATGAAATATAATTCTTCCTTGGTTGATGAAGTACATGTAATTGATCTAATCTTTCTTTCCTCCTTGGCATTCCATGAATTTTTTATGCATGCAACATCATCGTTCACGTGGTGACTTTCTTATTTTTCTTTCTAAATGAAGTTCCTTGCACGTTTGAAGTCACTGATTATCCCCCCCCCCCAAAAAAAAGAACAACAACAACAAACCCAGTGTATTGGAGGTTGATGGAGCTATAGTTTTTTCCATGACCTTGAAACCAGGAATCAATTGTGTCGTTTTAATTTGGTTTTTCGACAAAAACGTTTACAGGTGCGTCAAGCCTCCTGAATATTTAAAATTAAGTAGAAAATAGTGAAACATCTATGATTTATGGTCAAGATATTTTTTTATGCAAAATGAAAATAACTTAATCAAATTCATGCATTTTAGGGAACATGTCAATATTTTTTCTAAGTTTGTACTGCAGTGCGCGATATGCAAGAGTTACAGCTCTTTGTAGGAGACACAAAAGATAGCAAAGATTCCTGTCATGGCAATTTCTGAAAGACAGAATGACGGAACAGCGGAACAAACTAAAAAACGTAACACATGCATACGGAATGTTCCGCAAGTGTTCCACGTTTTGAAAACAAACCAATTAAATAAAAGAAGACATGTGCTGTTAATTTATGTTGTATTCTGATGGATTTATATTCAATAACTGCATTCATGGCAATAAACATTGTCCATGGCTGTTGCTTGGTCGTCTGTCGTGCTTGTGCCCTCCTCTCCCCCCCCCCCCCTTCTTTTGTCATGGTTCGTTATACTACAATAATTTACAACCTGGGCAAGCTGAGGCCCGACAGGTGGAGCGGGTGATGCCTCTCCTGCAGGGATTCTTAGTTTAAGATAGGGAGGGTGATCAACTTTCTTGGCGACCTTCTTTTTCATGACCTGCTTCGCAGCACCTGCTGCTTTTCTCGATGCCATTGCTGATTTTGTCGGATATAATGAACCCGATTTTTTTAACGAGGTTGCACTCCATAGTATTGGTCATTGAAAATTGAGCGTTTTGAATGAAAGGCATGCAATAGTTGACGTTATATTAATAATTTTATATTGCTCATACAATATAAAGCTACATATCAATAAAAAGTACTCTTATTACTGATTACTTCTATTATTCTTGATTTCATCTGAACAAATCCTGTCAGTCAGACATGCTGCTCAAAGTTATAGCAGTACATTAGAAGATGACATGGAAATGGGGCATGACCCCTCAAAGTGACTCAAATTTGACATCCTTCTCAAATGATTTTCTTAATAAACTGTATGTCTATTTGTTGTGTATTTCTTATTCTATAATATGTGCAATTTATTTGAATTTTCACCTGATGCAATTCGAGAAATATGACGTCAAAGTTTTCTTACCTAAATACAGCATTCATTTCTTTGCCCAAGGCTAGTCACATGACCTCTTACTTTCACATCCGGTCATACTATACATATGAGGTATACAATGGAAACAATGTGCTTTTCTCAAGACAACAAGCTTGTTCTTTCTTCCAAATATCAAAAATCATAGTTATTTCAATAATAAAGCTCACATAATGAAGCTGGACCCCATCTGTCCCCTATTTAAAAAATCATCCCTAGCCAAATTCCAAATGCGACACTGCGGATACTATGTAGTGTAACCCGAATTTTAAGTGACCTGAGTAATATTTTCGCACTGTGATCATGGTGATAAACAAAATTATATTTATTTTCAACAATATTTGCAAGAGTGCTCGTTTGTTTGTTTGTTTCTTTGTTTCTTTCTTCTTCAGAAGGAGTTCTTATACATGTATCTCCCAGTTTTCTTTCTTTCTTTCAGGTCTGGTAGAAGTTATAAAATATTTTGAGCATGTTCTCTATTGAGTTTAGTACGGCGTTATTATTAAAAACGCCATTTGCCTTTCTTTCCGACACATTACTAAGGAAACATCAGGGTTGTGAGTTCGAATCCCGCTTCAAGTTTCCCAATCTTTTTTCATTTTCCTTAGTTTTTCAGGTGTTTATGCATTTGAAAAATATTTGGATAGTTTTCATTTGATTTTTGATACACATTCTTGTTTTTGGACTTTGCCATTTTTATTCAAGTTGACATATTTCCCGTCTTTTCGCCTAAGTTATTATAGATATATTCACAGCTACTTTTGTGTATTTTATGTAGATTCTTGTTTTATAAATAAACAAGTTCAAATTTTGATAGAATTTCAAATGATTCTCTTTCTTTGCTTGTAAGAAGATGAAGGGAATTTTTGTTCAAATTTTCGGCAAATTTACTAGAATAGGTACTCATATTAGGGAAAAAATCAAAGGAAAGGAGGGGATCTCCCAGACTCGGTATCAGCACCCACAGCAAAACACGTGATGCGAAAACAGTGTAGACAAGCACATAAGGGATATATTAGGTCGTGAGTGGTACTTACGACCTTTTTCATGTTTTTTTTTTATTTAAGTTCTATATATTAAACCCAAGACGCATCTTCTGGTGTAAAAAGTATCTATTTTACAATATAACATATATGTATAGTCTGGTCGACAACGGCAAAATTTTGTATAATAGATAATGTCGTAACTACCACTTACAGCCTTAAGCCCCCTTCACACTTTCACGGATCGGGGCACGGATAGCTACGGATCGAGAAAAAAATTACATCCGTAGCTATCCGTAGCTTTCCGTAGCAATCCGTACCAATCCGTAGCTTGATCCGGCACAAGTCGTTGCTATCCTTGGCAATCCGTAACTATCCGGGATGAGACAGAAATTTTTTTGAACATGTTCAAAATTTTCTACGGCTCCATTACGGGTAAATATGTCGTAGCGGAGTCGAAGGGGAGTCGTAGAAATCCGAAGTGGAGTCATAGCTTTCCGTGGGGGACTCGTAACTACCGGTAGTGCATCCGTAGCAATCCGGGATAATTTTTGTGATAAAAATAGCCATACGACTCGTCTACGGATTTCTACGACTTGCCTACGGATTGCTACGGATAACCACGGATTCGAAAATGATAGGCTATGGATAGCCACGAATTGTGTCTTATATTAACTTCAAAACTATCAGTATTCTGAGCGTTTTTCGGTCAATATACGAATTAAACCTTTAATTGTTCAATTTCACAGTGGCGGATTCAGGGGGGTGCGGAGGGGGCGTCCGCCCCCCCGGCACTGACCCATAATTTTCCAAAAACAGGTATCTTTTGGTTCATTTTCAGAAAAAATCGGCAAAATTCGCCCCTTGACCCCCCGGCAAAGAGGGCGCTGGATCCGCCACTGTTTCAGGTAATGATAAAAAGACATGTATCAAACCTCAATACTGTTATAAAACACGTGAGACCGTCTCAACAGGGTGTTATAGTAAATGATGATGATTTAAAAACACATAGGAAATGCAAGCCAGTTCTACCAATCCGCACTAAAGTCATAGCTATCCTTGTGCGAATCGTGGCAATACGTACGCGAGTCGTGGTAATCCTTAGCAATCCTTACCGATCCGTATCTATCAGTACGTGGGTCGTAGCAATCCCTATCTATCCGTACGCTTATCGTAGTAATCCGTAGCAATGTCGGGACGATATCCTTAGCAATCCTTAGCTATCCGTACTCGATTCGTATCAACCCGTAGCAAGCTGTACTGGAGTCGTAGGTTTATGGTTCAATGAACATTTTGCGTCCCGACTCGCCACGGATAAAGCATTTTTGGAGTCGTAGCGGAGTCGTGGCTCGATCCGTGGAAACATGATGATTGTCCTATTTATAAATGAAAAAACATCGTATCTACCATTTCTAAGGAATAGTTACCACGCATTTCATATTATATGACTGTACTTTGTATTTGACGTAGGAGTAGGAGTCTTTCCCCACAACTTAATTTTTTTTTCAAGTTTTTGTCAATGCAGATTCTCGTACATGTAAATATGCCATCTCAATTTTCATAATAAATATAATCTATTGCATGTAGTTATCTTTGTGTTGCATACCCGTATCAAAACACAGACTTTTTTGTGTCGCATTCGAAGCATAGGGATTACTTTGTCCGGCGTCCGTCTGTCTGTGCGCGCCCGTCTGTCTGGTAGTCACACTTTCACATTTTTGTTCATAGCTTGCTTGATATGCATGATTATCCATGGTGAGACTCAACACCCCATGAGGGTCATGGTCAGATTCAATGTCAGGGTCACATATTTAGGACCATGGCTTACTTGATATAATTTGTTGCTCTCAAACAACTTCATAACTTCCATAAGTAAAATATTTCAAAACTCTAAATGTAAAAAGATTGACCTTGAACATATTTGTGATGATGTTAGAAATTGATGAAAAGCCGTCCTCCTCTAGTTTGGAAATTGAGTTGCAAAAATGACTATACATGAGAAAATATTTAATTTTTAGTAAATTAATATATAATAAAAAGTTGTGTATGCCTGACAGAGATTTAATAATCATGATGTCACCATTTTTACCAATAATTCATTAAATATGCGTAGTCCGCAAGAAATAATATGATGATTAAATCATTTGTCTTTTTTCCATTTGGTTTGCCCCCGATGTCACTATTGCAAATGAGAGTTTCATCTTAGCAAATTACATTCAATTTGGTTGTACATATATATATACAATACGTACTATTCAAATGATATACAATGAAAATGAATTGTAAGGATTTTGCCCTTCTATAAGTACACGTGTGTATGTGACGTTTTGTAACTCAGGTAGGGGAACAATGTTAAAAAGAAATATTCCCGTTTTCTATTGATTTATGTAAAAAAAAAAACCATTTACCCCAAAAATATTAAGTCGTAATATGCAGTGATGATCTATTCTAGCAGGGGCAAACACATTTTACTTCATATAAAGCATTTTCACAAACTCTTTGGTAAAAGGATGCTACTGTCCACAACACTCAAATGTATTGGGAATCTTGGAAATATCTTGTTTAAACATTTATTTATTACAAATATTCCGTGGCGGATCCAGAGTGGCAAGCGGGGGGGGGTTTGTATCGACGCAAAGGGTCGATTCGAGGCACGAAGTGCCGAGCGGGGGAGGGTACGGGAGGGGGTTGCCCCCTACTGTAGGTGGGGGTCCGGGGGCCTCCCCCGGAAAATTTTTGAAAAAATGGAATAAAATGGTGCATTCTGGAGCACATTTTCTCCTTACCTTCTCGAATATTCAGACCAATTTTTCACTCAATTTATGTGGTTAATAAAGATTTCTAAATAAAATAATTTCTCCTTTACTGCTGGCAAGGACGTAGCCAGGGTGTTTTCGATGTGGACATTTATAAAGAAGGGTTGGACCAAGAACGTCAGCTGTCCGGGGTACAGACACTTTTTGGGGGGATGACTTGCGAGAGGCCCGAAGGGTCAAGTGGGGACAATATGGAAATATGTTACCCATCCCCTTGAAAGGGGTCCCCCGTGAAAATTTTGAAAAAAATGAAGCAAATTGCTGACCTCTGGAGTGTATTTGAGCTGAAGGAGCTGTTAAGATAAGGCGTAAAATCAGCCCTGAAAAGTGGAATTTTGAAAACTGAAATTTCAAGAACCTTTTTTGGTAAAATGTATACCTATACGGCATCCCATCAGAATATGAAGTTATTTTTTATCTGTTTTGCATAATATTGCTAATTTTTGGGTCAAAACTTATCCTTTTCTCATAGAAATCAATAGAAAACGGAAAAGTTTTATTGAACATTGTTCCCCCCGGATATACAGAAAGCCACTTTTACTGGAGATGTGTATCCATGATACAAACTTTTTGGCAAAGTGGGGTTCTGTATTTCCGGGGGGAACACTACCCCAGAGACGAAAAACCAAAAATGGAAAGGGGGGTGCATTTTATAAGAATCGATCTTTTTGACCATTAAATATAGCACATTTGACTATTTTTCCTCATTAATCCATCAAATATTGTGTACTCAATATGATTGAATGAAAGATACAAGAATTAGAAACGAAATAAGCAAGAGTGATGTTCATTTCTCCGTCAATGTGTATTTCGCGCTAAAAGGCGTACATTGTAGCCATTGAATGAAGAATAAGACCGTATTTTAAGTTCCGGATTTCATTATTTACCGATTAAAGGAGGTAGATCGTTCGAAATCTATTTCTGATACACAATGTAGACATATTTGATGTCTTTTAGCTTATATTTATCCATTTTAGAAAAAATATTCAGAAATTTATACGTTTTTTTGTCGATATTATCGGATTTTCTATCCGAGCACCCCTACCTCTTTCGACCTTAATTTTACAACCTTAAGAGTTCCTTAACATGATGTAAAACATGTAAAAGGTCTGCAAATACATTATATTTCAATAATTATTAATGTTTTTCTGTATACGATTCGCCATGCGGAAGAAATAAGTCACGAGATTCAGGGCTAAATACGGCCCTTATCTTAACAGCTCCTTTAGATGGGATAACGCATATGATTCGATGTCAACACGTTACAGACGATGAACCGTATCTAAGATGAAGAAAACTTGAGATGTGAACATGACATTCCCTAAATACTTATATGTACGTCCACATAAAGTCTTTCCAATCGACCGCTCGCACTTTGTTAGTGACCGTTGTATCATGCGCGGATACAGCATTTTTGGTCAGACGGGGTCCAAAATTTAAGGAAGTCTACCTATCATGTAGGTACATATATTTCGGTGCACATGATTTTGTTAGCTTTCCTTTCACGTTTATTTTCATGAAGAATTGGCGAGCGTAGCGAGCCAGATTTTTTTTTTTTAGATATGAAATATTAATTTGTCTTGATTCGATCGAGAAGATTATTTATAACATTGAATATTTCACTCCTTATATCGGCGAGCGGAGCGAATTTCATGAGAATAAATAGATAAGAGATGTGTCATTTTCCAAATAATCAGACATCTTAAAATGCAAAACCTTGAAAAAGATGAAGGAGGTTACATCCTATGAAGTAAGGGACTGTCCAAAATATGAGTTCCTGAGACCCAAGACAATTATATAAAATTACTTAGTATGAACAATTGATAATAATTAAGGAATTTTGCAGAAAAAAATAGTTTTGTATTTGTAAGTGGCGAGCGAAGCGAGCCGAAATTTTAGGTTTCAAAGCCCTTTCATGCATTTTAGACCCATTTCAATTAGAAATGGGCCAAAGCTGGACCCACCTCCGAAAATCTCAGGGGGGGTCCAGATCCCCGGTCCCCCTTCTGGATCCGCGCATGGTTGTATTGAGATTTAATGAAACATGAGAAAATTACAAAAAATGCATTCAAATCGGTGGTTTCTGGAGTGTCTTTGATCTATTTCTGAACAGTAGTTTGCTTTAAATACTATTTCAAAAGACCCTCCCCCTTCTTTTTGGCTACTGGGGGAGGCGCTCTCCTTTATTTCGCGAGACGATGTGGACGTTTTTGCGTACAAATGTACGCCTGGCTTCGCCTCTGGCTTGTTGATTTGTCCTGGCTGTAACATGTACTTAGAATATTGGTACGATATCGAGTAAAAAAATGTTGAGTATCATTGGGATTTGGCTTTGAAAAACTGAATGCTTAATTATAGGCCCCCGGGGCATATTCTAGCTATATACAATGTTAAATATTTGCCCATTTTTTCGGTTATTTCAAAGTATGTTTTTAACAAAATTTGTAGATGACAAAAATACTCAAACCCTGTATTTGAGGACAGAAACGTGTAGATTTCGATCCCCGTACCATTTACATTGATTGTTTGACACACATGTTTTGCAAATTATTTGAACATGTTCATATTATAGTATTTGTTAATGTTAATTTTCGTAAAATAAACAGAAAACCCGCTCTGCGACGGACATTACAAAAACTTCGTGATTGTCTGTACGAATCTACAATAACGCCAATTGATACGGTATCGAATCGATATGCGATAGAAAGTGTAAGAAAATTTTTGTAAATTTTGTTTCAAAATAGTGAATTCTGGTGGACATTAAGCAATTTTTTTATTACTCAGTTTGCAGGGTTTTTTCCGAGTGCTAATGTTACCAAAAAAAAAAAAAAAAAAAAAAAAAAAATGGGAAACAGGGGGGTTTTTCCCGAATCCCCCCAAACCCCCCTAAATCCGCCCTTGACATTAGATAGATAAATGTTAAATGATCTAACCATCTCTATAAAAAGATAATAATATTTAACGAATGATCTAAATATCATTATAAAAAATTGTATACTATTCATTCGCAATAGTAACGAGCCGAATTCTTGGGAAAAACTAGTCGATTAAATATGCAAGTTTCGCCCCCCCCCCCCCCCCCCCCCCGAGAAATCTCAAAGGGAGGGGTACGGACTCGATTTCTCCACATAGTCCAGTTGGATAATAGGCTGGTCTCTCAAGACTAATGAATGACTAGCCTTCTGTCGTTTTCGCGAATGTCTTACCACGGCAAACGGACATGGGCAGCCATTGAGCACGGGTTTGAGCAAGGTTCCTACCAATCTTAAAAATGTTTGAGCGCATGCTCAATTTTGAGCACATTTTCAAACTTTAGAAGTTTTATAACCTCGAATATTAGAGATGATCTCATATTTGAGCACGCTAGCAGAGTTTGAGCTCGGAGAACGTTCTCAAAACAATTTTATAACCTTGGACCTAATCTCAAGTCGCGTTCTCCGTTGAGCACGATCTCGAAGTTTGAGCATGAGATTTGGGTTGAGCACGGTAAAAGTTTTATAACCTTGGGGCCTGTTTGGCATTCAAAATCAGTTAAGTTGCGCCAATACGCAAAAACTGTGTCACAAGACATTTTTGAAAGAAACATTGAATCATGGAAAGATTTTTTTTTGCATTTACTTTTTACTTGCATTAGTTGCTATTCCTCCATATGCCTTATGGTTACCTTTGAACTCGATATATGTGGATTTTTCTATCATATAAGGGTAGTATTTGTCAAAAAATGCATGTCACAAACTGAGGCGTATGATAAAATGGGTTGTCAGTGACGCGAAAATGTATTAAATTCAAAATATTTGGCACATATTTTAATAAAAGTAATATCAGTATTTTAAAAAATCGAATTCAGTTCATACGCTTTATAGTAGTTTACCCTGAATTATACTAAACTCTATTGTCACAAGATTTACGGTGAATTACGTTACCATCTTTGGAGATCTAGGATGAGTTAAAATTAGAACTATATAATATCATAACAATACTTTTCTAACTTGTAATACCAAACTTTAATAGTTTTTCATTGAATGTTTTACATTCGTTTCATTTTAGGAAAAAAATCCTTTCATTTCTTATTTTCTGAAAAATTCACTTATTTTGTGAATTACGTTACGCAGCTTTTACTGTGATAAGAATCGCAGAGTGCATTACTATGGTCATGTCGTAATCGGGTGCTTATGCCTTTATATAAAGACAATCACAATTTGATTAAAGCTCCCTTGCGTACGGAGAGGCAGATAATAAACACAGAAAAAAAACATGACCGTGAATTACGTTACGGTGAATTACGTTACGTAGTAGATTCTAAATTCAGAGTAATATCCATTCCTGAGGTGTCTAGATGGGATTTATCGTAATTATTTTACTTTCAGACATGCTAGCTAGTGATAAAACTTAGTGTGGGCAGAAACACTATTTAAAATGTCAAATATATACAATTTACAATTTTTCAGCCAGTAGGCATTCTTTTTAATCACAATATTCTTCATTTTGCACGTTTTTTGATAAAGTTTGTAGTTGAAACATTTGAATGTATCTCATACGTATGTGTATTGAGAAAAATAGTCATCAGATAATGCTGAAGTTTTCAAAACAGGCGAGAATTCCTGCCATAACGTAATTCACGCTGCGTAACGTAATTCACTTTTGGGTATCTTGATTGATTACAATGGACAGTGATTGCACAGAGTCATACTGAATCACACAGATGTATACAAAAGATGATATGGAAGATAGAATCAGCTTTGAAATACGAAAGAAATACACTAATATAAAGTAGCTTTATGTACAAAAACACTTTGCTTTTCTTTTCTGTAAGATGTTCTATTTGAAGTATGTTAAAACATGCCAGATGATTCAAGTTTGTGATATATTTTGATCTAGCATAGATTCAGATCCTGTTTGAATGTCTACAGAGCAATGGATCGGCAAGGAATCGTTAAGTTAACCATAAATATTTCATGGAAAATAAAACTTTAAAATAATTTTTGTGAATTACGTTACGGCACTTTTAGGTATGAAAACTCTGAAAATTGGAAGCTAAACATGATAATTTTGGGGTCTTCTGTTAAAGTTTTATTATATCAATTCAAATCATCATTTAAAAAGAATTGGGACGGTGGTTTTCAAAATATGTCTGTGTAAAACGAATTTGAGAAGCTAAATACATGTGAATACTCTTAATCATAAAACATTGCATGACAATATTTGATGCCATTTTGCTGTAATATGCAATATTTTTTTATTTCTTCAAGTACGATTTACTATTCTATGATCGTGCCCTCTTGATATAAAATGCTATCAGAGATAAAACAAGTGAAATCTTGTTTAAAAGGTGACGGAATTTCTCGATTCGTGAATTACGTTACGAGGTACTTTCAATGTTTGTCTTTATCTTATAGCCATTCCCTCCGAGTTATTGTAGATTTTGCAGTTTATAGCGAGCGAAGCTCGCTGCAAAGGCCCGAAGGGCCTTTGCGAGCGGAGCTCGCCCTTATGGTAACGCGTATACACATATCTTATTGAGAAAATATTCTGAATCAAAGAATGAGAATGAACTACTATGCTTTCAAAAATTTTCGTCCCCTCGCAGACAGAGTTACTGCGGAGATGCTGGATATTGCCATTTAAATTTTTTTTCGACTCCAAGTAGACGTATATGTTATACTCAATTTTTGTTTATAAATCAAATTTATTAGTCGATATCAAGATATCGACTAATTCTAGATTTGTACAGGTTTGTCAACTTTCGATTTGATTCATCAGATTCATCATTGCAAAAGGGGCAATTGTCCGATAGAAAGAAACATTCTTGTGACTAGTGAAAAACACGTGACCAGAGCTATCCACTTCACAAAAGTAGGACATGTCGTCATGACAACGCTTTGGCATCGCAATTCTGAATTGAAATATTGCACATTAATGTGATATCTTCAAATGTCAATGGTATTTTTTCTTGAACAATTTTTACTTTTAGACCAATTAGTGTGTGATACAGTAAATTCTATGCCTTCAAAATCCCTAATGACATTTCTGGATCCTTGGATCCATTGCATCAAAGAAACGTTTGGATACTTAGAATGCGAGGCTGCCAGTGGGCTAATTAAAAAGTTTCTCACCATCCAGCCGACTAAGCTGTTTCGTTGAGGATACTCCATTTTGTTTGTATATTTTCTTTCCAAAGACAAATTGATAAATGCAACAAAGAAATTAATGAGCGATATAAAAATCGATAAGACTGTGTGTAGTCACATATTTTAATGGGATTTTTTTTAGAAGTTTCCCCTTATTTCCCCCATATTCTCCGCTTTTCCCGCGAATATATACTGAAAGGCTTTTGATTGGAATTTTCCTACCGCACAGGTCAAGCAATTTATGAATGACTGTGACTTGAGTTGTCTAGTGCAAATGCACTATTTTCTAACTTTTCAGAATTATCAACACATAAGTTTCTATTGTGTAACCAGTTTTTTGTGTGAATTTCATGCATAGCCTTACTAATACTACTCTTTACTCTTTATTCTAAGAGTCAAAATTTTAAACCTATTTTGAACCAAAAATTTTTTTTCGCTTTTAAATAAATGTTGATATCGACCAAGCTTTTTTGGAAAGCTAATACTTGTTGAAAATATTTTTCGTAAATCAGGTAACGATAAAGCATCAACCAGGTGGCGTAACCACTGGAAATCCGACATTTCCGGTTTTAAACGAGACGTTTCGCTCTGATTGCTTTTCTCGTCTCTGGTGGTTTCGTACTGTCAAAAGTCGGAATATGTTTGGTTTTTCTTTTGTTCTTAAGTAATTTATTTTCATCTAGCCTAAACATTATTCTAACAAAATAAAAATGAATTATAAACAACCATATTTAAAAAAAAAACCGTATTTTAAGCCCCCCCCCCTTAAAATGTTAATCTGCTGGTCTAGATCAATTTTACAAATGCTTCCGTGTTTCCACTCGCCTTATATACTCTGTTTTCACTCATTTCGTATACACATGTCACTATAATAAACAATTTACTTACTTACTTACTTACTTACTTATATACTACCTTTTTTTGGCAGTCATCAAACAGAAAGTTTTGTCAGATAAGATAAACCGACATAGTCAAAATAAAAAAGAAAAATCATTTTTATTTTATATAATCATATCTATTTTCTCTCCGCTCGCACAAAAAGGCTTTGCCTTGATTCATATTATGTTTTTACTATCAACTAAAAGCAAAATCTGGGGAATCTGTTTTACTCTGTTCTCCCTTAAAATCAAACTATCATAATCGAAAAACATCATTAACTTAAACTTAGTGATTAATTTGCACGAATAGGTTTGAGGCATTATAAATTAGCTGCTCTCCTTCATGAATATATGAAAATCTATACTAAATGTATTCGTTGACCACCATAATTACTACAGTTACTAATAAAGCAAACTATTGAACACTTACGGCGTTTTTCATTGTCAGAAAATTTTATTATTAACATATGCCCTCATGTGTAACGTAGTTCACATACAATTACACAGCAGTCTACATCTAATTAAATTTCTGGCTAAAATGCTGGTGAAAAATTTTTCTACAGCCTTTTCCAAAACACATATATACCAAGCTTCAAAATCGACATGGTTTTGAAATATTCCTGATCTTAAAGTTTGCGGCCGTTTTGAACTTGCAATTGGCGCAACTTAACTGATTTTGAATGTTCAAGGGCACCCGGCAACCCTCTATTGGGTCAGTTGGCTGTATTGATGTTACATGTATTGGGGGAACTCATTCGCCAACTGCCCGTTACAGAATACTCTAGCCAGGCCGTTCCCCTTTGGGGTGTCTCATAGCCTCTTCTATTATTTAAGGGGCGGAGTGCAACCCCATTTCAAACCCACCCTCCATTTGTGTATGTGGTGTATGCATGTATGCAGGAGAGTTGTATAGTTATGTACTGCTTGCATGGATGGTCCGTATTTCCAACGGCTTTTATAAGGTGCCACCACACCTGGATACACTTGCCGCAGCATGAACGTGGGAACCCCGGCAACCGGGCCCTTTATAGTCCCCCCGGTCAGGAGACTCGGTAGGGACGAACGAATGGATATGACTTTCAACACTCATGAATATGACCGCACCGGGATTCTTTCAACTGGGAGATACATGTATAAGAAGAAGAAGAGGGGATATACATTAGAATTATTCTTATATAGTTAGTGACGCTCTTATTGATAATCAGATTTATCATTTGTTATAAATATTTATAAATATTAATCATTCCACAAGAAAAAAAAATGTGATTAACTTGAATCAAGAAAGCCTAACTGTTGCCAGGGGCGTAGCTATGCCTACAATAATATGTATGCTTGGAAACTGCCGGGAGAAGACTGGCGCCTGAAGCTTGTGCTTTATTGAACCTAGATACCTGGTAACGCGACATTATCTTTTCATATCCGTATACAAATGTCAAAAAGTATACAAATCTGTACTGAATGAAATTGCTATTTTCGACGTGTCTATGAAAGGCATTTTCATTTTGGGGTGAACAGTATGCCTATATATATGCAACGCCACGAGAGCTCCCATGCCATACGCCACTGATTGCTGTACCCTGCTGTACCCTCTCTCTAGATAGAGTTTGCGTTGATATACTGGTATGGTGGTGTAGTGGAGGTTGAACTGTGGATATAGAGCGTTCCCGGTACCCCTCTTGCATAGAAACTTGTCACAAGGCACTGTTTAACCCCCCCCCCTTAAAAAACACACACACCCCAAGGACTTATAAACGGACTGTTTATAGGTCCTTGCACACACACCCTCACATATTATATGGAGTCGGACTATTCTTGATTTAGTTCTAATTATAATTAAAAAAAAGATTGGCGAGCTATATAGCGATTTTCTTTTTGTAAATTGGCCCGGAATGAAAATGTCACTATTTCTGTACTCCAAACGGCCCTGTGTATTATTATTATTATTCTTTATTGATTAGCCAAATACTGACATACTGGCATAATATAAAACACACAAAACAACATAAAATAGTGGTGTTGATTCCTAATAAAATGTAATAAAGTTGTTACTTTAGTTACAGTGCAACGGAGAAGTGATTCTCACAGCAAAATATCACCTCTCCGTTGCACTGTAACTATATACTTTAAAGGTCAGGTTTTTCAACCAAGTGGTCATTTTAAAATATGCGTAGGTTCGGTGGCCGTGATATACCTGCTTTGCGTCTTCTCAAGACAAGGGTACGTAGTAAGGTATTGTACGTACACTTGTCTTGAGAAGATGCCTGCTTTGATGATAGCGACGTTAATTCGGATGATGTTCCTAGTAGAATATTACGACTGGTGTGATACATCAAAGACCGACAGGTAAACTTACTTTAGGCACGGTCCATTTGATATTCTGGGGGGGGGGGGGGGGGGGCTTGGGTTTTTTTCGAAAAAAAATATTTTTGCTCTAAATTTTGATGAAAAAAATAAATTTGCTTATGATGTGACAGAAAAAAATAATCTTGCTCTTACAAGTAATCTGAATTTGAAGAATAACCATAAAATTCGCTTAAATTTCCTGAAAATTTTTCGGCTCGCGTTACTCGCCGCAGTTTTTAATATCTATAACAAAATTTTGGCTCGCTTCGCTAACCATAGTTTTCTTCTGTAATGGCAAATTCATATTTGAAAATATCAAAAGAATGCATGTTACTTAAATAATTAAAATGCTTAAATACATTATCAATATAATTTATTACTATTAATAGATATATGTATTACCATAGTGTCTAATTTTATATATATACAAAGCTTGGAAGGAGAATTTAGATAAGTTTTTCACTACTTACATGACCTTATATACTATAAATTATACATCGCATATTGTAAAAATCTTTCATCTCCCTCGGTGTAGAAGTGAATACAAGTTTTACATATAAAATAATGTTTGGAGTAATTTCTGTAAAAATAAAGTATTTCTATTGAAAAAAAAACACAAACATTCTTAATATTCACATCAATTATTATTAAAAAAAATTCCTTGCTCCAACTTTGCAAGAAAAAATAATTTTGCCCCGGTCCGGGGCGAAAAAAATAATCTTGCTCCAACAAAAAACCCAAGCTCCCCCCCCCCCCCAGAATATCAAATGGACCGTGCCTTAGTCTTGTCCCATGATGCCAAGGCACTTGGCACTTGGCATCATGGGACAAGACTAAACTTGATTATGCTAATAGGTGATACCCCAATATCATCCGTTTTAAAGGCCGAGCTTGACCTAGTTGAAATTCCGGTGGGGAAGCAATTAAGCGCATATGGTGTTTGGGGCGGTGCTTATCTCATACAATGTGCATGCTGGTGATAAAAATAACAAACCGCGTGGTACGATAATATAGCGATCCATGCACGTGTACATATATATATATAGCTTCATATAAAAATCTTTGTACGTTCATTTGATCTATATAATTATACTGCTGAAATTAATCGAATTTCAAATAAGTTTAAGCTGTCATTTGTATGAGTTTATATCTAACATGTCCTAACATATGTACGACCTATATGTTTAATGGAAGCTGAAATTTAGGAATGTGAAGTAGAGGCGACAAAGGGTCGATCATTTCGTCATAAAATCTAAACCCTGTCAAAATTATGGTTTTTTTTCACTTTGTTTTGGTGTGCTTTCCAATTGTATCTTTGTTTTCTTTTGAAATAAAAAAACTTGCAAAGAGTAATATAATAAATCTGTATGTCCCTTAGTAAGCCTCGTGGTTTTGGCGGGTACTTTTTAGCGGGTCTGCATAAATTAATTTAGTGTAGACAATGGCGCTGTACTGCATGTTTCCTCGAGAGAAGATTGTGCAAATCTGGTTTAATTAAGTAAACTAGCTTGTTAATCGTGATTACTGTGTAGTGGCGTTATTGAGCATCAACGGGATCTGCCGAAAATATCCACTTTAGGAGTAAAAAGTGGGGACTTCTATCATCATGATCATATTAATGATTGTACTATTAATTGTGATAAAGGCAGAGGGATGAATTTACTCGGAAAGTATGTTTTCTGTAAATCAGAATTTACGAAATAATTTGTCACACAAACATGACAAATGAAATTCGGATATACTTCATTTAATTGTTCCAAAAACTCATGACATACATATACACCATGGATGAGTTTTTGGATTCAATATTTTCATCAAACGGAAAAAATAGGAAGAAAAATAAGGTAGGAATTGTTTACGTGTGTTAAACTGTGTTTACAAGCATGCTGCATGAGAATGTGAAAATTACACGTGATGTCTGTATGACTCAGCATCCGGTATAAACAATAACAGAGTTAGAAACGCCTACCGCATGTCACTCTTCTGAGTTTGAATTGAAAATTTGTCCTGCTTCGGGTTTTTAGAGTCAAAATACTCATTTAAATCTATATTTTGTTTCTTCATATCACATACACAAACAACTGAATACAGAGTTTTGATGCATAACAAATTTTATGAACTTATTCTTTCTTTTTCACGTGATAATTCAAAATTTCCCTCTGCAACATGAACGTGTCTAGAAATTTCATATTCACCACCATTTTCCTGGTTGGCTGCTATTTATACCACAAGTTCGGCCTTTAAGCTGTCAATCAAACTTAACATGGGTATAAGGAATAAATCGGACCAATCAGAGAGCGATTAGAGATGTTAACCATGCATATAGCGGTCCGTGAGGAAATGACAGAAAATGTACCCGTCGTCTTTAGTTTAGTCCCCACCCGGCCTTTAAACATGCAAGGAACAGTCCTGTTTCAAATCTAATATAGCTAGGTTTGAACTCCTAGTATGTCTTTAATCATTATCTTTTTTCCTATGGGCACTTAATTTATATTCATCAGTATCAATTACAAACCTTCCGGCTTCAAATGTGATTCTTTTGTTAATCATGACATCGGTCATAATTTTTTGCATGGTCAGTTTCATTTTGAAAAGCAGGGTGTATTAAATATTTGGATTTTTATTTTTCTGAAAATTGAAGAAAATCTACGGTTTGTAAGTCGGATAAAATGAAGGTTAGATGCCCAAGGAGAGAACAGGATGGTGTTAAACTGTTTGAGGACCGAGGCCGCGACAATCAGTTTTAAAAAATTATCAGCTGTTCGGATCCGCTCACTATGATAGCGATCATAGTGAGCGGATCCGAACAGCTGATTTTAATTAGATTGAGGCCGCGAGGGCCGAGGTCTTTAAACACCACCCTGTTCTCTCCTAGGACATCTAACCTTCATACAGGCCTAATATACTCGGTCTTTATCCTATACTTACAGTCACTTAGCCAAACTTACTAGTATTTCAGTTCCATGTGAGAATATGTTCAACCAAGGACTTATAAACAGATATAATAAGTCCTTGATACAACTTGCCTACATTTTTAAAATTGACACCACCCTCAGACAAGTTCATCAAATAATCAGACCATTAAAGAGTCTAGAACCTCAATGTGTATGGAAAGCCAAAGGGGTCAAAATTCTAACATTGCAACTCTGCAATTGCATATTCGTAAATCAAGATTTGTGATTTGTTGTTATCTAAATGTACGTTTGCAACGTTGCAACTCTGCAATTGCATATTCGAAAATCAAGATTTGTGATTTGTTGTTCTGTAAATGTACATTTCTGACATTGCAACTCTGCAGTTCATCATTGCAACTCTATAATTGCATATTTGTAAATCAAGATTTGTGATTTGTTGTTCTGTAAATATACATTTCTGACTTTGTGGATCTATATTTCTAAATAAATGTCTGTGATTTGTCGTTCAGTAAATGTACATTTGTTCTCATAATTGAAAATTCATTATATAAACACAACATGCATCATTCGTACTTTCAACATTCTTCATTCGTAATCTCGTATTATGCTAGTTTTGTATTATCACTACAGATGGCGCTTCAACTATTCCTTCGCAGAAACAAACTATAAAAAATATTAACGCAGGGTCCCTTTAAAGTATGAAACGAAACGAAATGAAACGAAACGAAATGGAAATATTCAAACAGCCATTTTTTAAACAGTATAAAAACAGTTCAAAAGAAAGATTTTATATCTTTTTTATGTCTGTTTGGTGTCGTTTATTGGGAAATCCCTTAGGCAAAGAATACCCTACCCTGTAAAAGAGCACCTTTACTCGAATTAGCATCTGGGGGATTCCTTGCCGGGGGAGGGGGGGGGGGGGTGGCGGACCGAGAATGAAAAACGGGGGGAGGGGGGTTGTATCGGCCCAAAGGGCCGATTCGAGGCCCGAGGTGCCGAGTGAGGAGGGATGTGAAGGGGTTGTCCCTTCCCGTAGGGGCTCCCGCGGGAATTTTTTGAAATAAAAAATGAAATAAAATGGTACGTGTCATCAGGATCATATGTTCATCTTATCTTCCTGAATGTCAAGGCATTTTTGACTCAGTAAGATGACAAAGAAAGGGATCCCCTCCCCAACCTAAAACGGGAATCTGGGTTATTCAAGATCTGAATTTTTTTTCTATTGTTTTTTTTTTTTTTTTGTTTTACTTTCATTCATCGAGTATCTGAAACAGTATTATTTCTTCTTTTTTTTCGGTGGCGAACTTGAACATACTGCACTAGGGTGCATACAGAACTACAACCAGGGGCGTAACCGGGTGTACATTTGTACGCAAAAGGTCCACATCGTTTTCGAAAAAAAGGGAGACATTACCTCCCTCAAAGGGCAATTATGTTTTGCAAACTACTGTCTAAAAATATCGGTAGTCCAAAGACACCTCAGAAAGCTCCGTTTCTCAAACTTTTCTCAGGTTTATATATCGGCGAATTTACACACAAAGTACGAGTCGATTGTGAAGGACGCAGGGTTCTCACGTCCAATATCTATATATGTGGACGTACATGTTTGGGGGGAAAGCTACAGCATATCATGTTCATATCGAAAGTTTTACTTCGTCTTATAGATACGGTACATTGTTTGCTGACATCGAATCATGCGCTTTATCCCTTCTAAATTCAGCTTAAATACGCCTCAGAGACAACCAAGCTTCATTCTTTCCAAATGTTCTCGGGGAAGGCCTCTGAACCCCACCAGGGGGAGACATCCTACCCAGGTCCCTGCCCCAACTTAGCCACTCGAGTCTCGCAAATCATGCATTCTCCGCAAAAATTGGTTGACTCCTCCCCTCCCCGTCCCCCTCGGGTGTTAAGGTTCTTGGTCCACCCATCTGCATACGCCCACATCGAAAACACATTATTCTACTATTCACTTATTTATTTGTCCGCAATTGACAAGAAGGCAGGGTATTTGAACTTCCCCTCAAACAGAAGGGGTTTTGTTGGTGATTTTGAAAATTGGCCAGTGGAGCATATCATGGTTTAGCTGAATCTACACGAGTACAGGCAGGGTGATCTAATTAGATCAATCCGATTAAAACAAAGGTAAATACTATACATATTCTGTACATGTAATGACATTTTCTAATGTTTCATAGCTTCTGCAGTTTTCTGCAACTTAAATTTCCCTGAGAATGTTTGAAAAAAAAATTAGAATATAGTATATACCAGAAAAAAAAAATGCATAATATTGTTTCAAATTGAAAACGGTGAATTCTGAATTTTTATTACGTTTACAGTATTTTCCCCGAGTTCTGAACCCCCCCCCCCCCAAAAAAAAAAAAAAGAAATCAAGGGGGGGGGGGGCTCCGAGTAAGCGTAGGATCCATTGGAATTTGCCGATAATTTACGTGCTATAATATGATAAAATATTTCTGAACATGCTTATTTTGTTCAATTTCGTTTCGTTTCGTTTTCGTTTCCTACTTTAAGGAGCCCGTTAAAGCGCCATCTGTAGTGATAATACAAAACTAGCATAATACGGCGCTACGAATTAAGAATGTTGGAAGTACGAATGATGCATGTTGTGTTTACATAATGAATTTTCAATGATGAACAGAGAACACATGTCCATTTACTGAAAGGCAAATCACAGACATTTACAAATATACAACTGCAGAGCTGCAATGTTACAAATGCACAATTTACAGAACAAATCACAACTCTTGATTTACGAATATGCAATTAAAGAGTTGCAATGTTAGAACTGCAGAGTTCCAATGTTAGAAATGTACATTTCAGGCGCGTAGCCAGAGTAGGTATGATGTGTACTCAATTCAGTCTATGCAGGGGGGGGGGGGTGTGCCTTGAGACCCCCATTGGGTGAAGAGCGAAGTCCTGGTAGTGAAATATGGCAATTTGAAAAACCCAATTTTCACTATTAAATGTCTTATATTCAAGTGATAAAGTAAATGTCAGTGTTCGATTTAATGTATCTATGGTTATTGGTAAAGTCTTTGCTTACTGATGCACATACTATAGTAAAATGACAGGGTGAGTACACGCACCCAATCCCAATCAAACAAGGAATTCGGCAAGGAGCTAAATTATCCACCTTAATGTACAAGAGATTCAATAATGATATACTTAACCAACCACAAGATGCCCCCGAAGGTATGAAAATAGGTAGCACAGACGTAACATCCCCCACATGCGCAGACGACATAGCACTTTTATCACAAAAAGAAAATGACGCACAAATTCTTACTAACACCGTGCACGAAGCCACGAAAAAAGATAGATTTAGCATTAACGCTAGCAAATGTGAACTGGTTAATTTCAGAACCACAACTAAACAACTAGCCATTCCAACAGTGAAGTATAATAACACAAACATTGAAATAGTTAGTAGTGCTAAACATCTCGGCATAGAGAGAAACGCCACTAATACACCAGATGTGGATAGCAGAATCCATCTGGCTAGAAAAACAGCATACGCTCTTCTGGGTAGCGGGTTACATGGGAAAAATGGAATATCCCCAATTATATCATTTCAAATGTGGTCTACTTTTGTAATACCTCGCTTATTGCATGGCATAGAACTCTTAAACATAAGGAAGTCAGATATAGACGCGCTAGAAAGATATCAAAGAAAATTTTTAAACAAATACAAACATTGCCAGAAAGAACTGCCTCTGTGGCGGTCTTGTCATTATTGGGGGCAAAAACTATTGAGGCCCAAATAGATACTAGAATCATTACAACCTTCCTTAATATTGCTAAAGATCCTTGTACAACTGAATTCCAAATAGAGAATAAGTGTCTTAATTTGTGTTTTGTTACGGGTATACAACACACAGCAACTTGAGCAAGTGCATTTATCGTACATGTAATGCGCGTTAGCGCATTTCATGCGATAAATGCACTTGCTGTGTGTTGTATACCCGTAACAAAACACAAATTACGACATTTATTCTATATATATGCACCATAGTTGTCTATTTCATTCTTGTTTTCTGAAATCGCGTTTTCTATGTAAAAGGGTGACGTTAAAATTCAGGTCACCGCGGGCTCAGTTTGCAGGTTAGAACAGCCGTCGCGGCATGTTTCTTTAGATCTTATGCATTGTGACGTCACGAGTGTTAATACACGAATTGCAACACGTTTCTTTCAATAGTAACATCTCAGGGAATTACATTGGTTGTGCATATATATAGAGAATAAGTGTCTTAATTTGTGTTTTGTTACGGGTATGCAACACACAGCAAGTGCATTTATCGTACATGTAATGCGCGTTAGCGCATTTCATGCGATAAATGCGTTTGCTGTGTGTTGCATACCCGTAACAAAACACAAATTATGACATTTATTCTATATATATGCACCATAGTTGTCGGTTTCTTTCCGTTTTCTGAAATTGCCTTTTCTAGGTAAAAGGATGACTTTAAAATTAACCTCACCGCGGGCTCAGTTTGCAGGTTACAACAGCTGTCGCGGCATGTTTCTTTAGATCTTATGCATTGTGACGTCATGAGTGTTAATACACGATTTGCAGCACGTTCCTTTCAATGGTAACATCTCAGGGAATTACAACGGCTGTGCATATATATAGCTATATATGCACAACCAATGTAATTCCCTGAGATGCTTCTATTGAAAGAAACGTGCTGCAATTCGTGTATTAACACCCGTGACGTCACAATGCATAAGATCTAAAGAAGCTCGCAGCGACGGCTGTTCTAACTTGCAAACTGAGCCCGCGGTGACATGAATTTTAACGTCACCCGTTTACCTAGAAAACACGATTTCAGAAAACAAGAATGAAATAGACAACTATGGTGCATATATATAGAATAAATGTCATAATTTGTGTTTTGTTACGTGTATACAACACACAGCAAGTGCATTTATCGCATGAAATGCGCTAACGCGCATTACATGTACGATAAATGCACTTGCTGTGTGTTGTATACCCGTAACAAAACACAAATTAAGACACCTATTCTCTATGTAAGACAGTTATATCCATCAAAGCAGATAACAGCAACAGCTGGTTCATAAAGGTCAAAAACATACTCCATAAATACGACCTCCCTTGTCCCGAATTTCTACTAAAAACCATAAGAAGCATTAAGCAAGTTGAAGCCTGGAAGACTAAAAGCAAACAAAAAATTGCAGAATATTGGGAAAAAATGTCAGAAAAGCAAATAGGGGAAAAATCCACTCTAAAATACCTACAACTTCAAGACAAATCTAACAGTGTACCCCATCAAGTCTGGGCATACAGCAAACACTCACCATTCGCCTCACAAAAAGCAATAATAAAGGCAAAATTGCTAACTGGCACACTCAGATTGCAAGCGAACAGAGCAAAATTTAACTTGCACGACGTTGATCCAACATGTAAACTTTGTAAAGGGGGTCCGGAGAACGAAATACACTTTGCACTAGAATGCACAGCCCTGGAGGAGAAAAGAAACCTCTACAGGGAGAAAACAAAAACTATCCTAGAAAATATGATAAACAAAGAACTCGCTGATGAAATAATCAAAGATAATACAAAGCTCTTTCAACTGTACGTAGATTGTACAAACATGTTCAAAAACCTGAACAAAAGGACAAAAGATAAAGTAGTAAGAACGTTCGAAACACTAGGAAGGGATCTGCTGTACTCCCTATACTGTCATCGAGCAGTCATTTTAAGACCAAATTCATTTTAGATATGTTCTAAACTAGATTGAAATTACACTAGTTTTAATAGTTATATAAATTTTAACAATATGTACAACATGTAAAGTACACATTTCGCAAGTGAGCACACTGGGACACCTAAGTTAAGTATGGTCAACTACTTAAAAGCAAACAGTGATGCCCTGCTGCATTGCCAAATTATATAGTGTATAGTGTTTGTGGCCCGGGGCACATCCATGTACATATTTTAATGTAGATATGGCTCCTTTTAACTATCCCTATCTTTTAGTTATGTGTATCTTTCTTTATGTAAATATGTTAGGTTACAGAAATCAAAAACACATTTTTACTCTTTGCACAACACTTTCGTACTGTTCTATCATTTAGTTCCTCTATTTTATTTATCTTAGTTAAGGGAAATTAATCTTTTAATTTCTCTTTTTAAAGAACATATCTTAGATTTTTTTTTTATAGTATTTATTAAGGTGTCTTGCACACTTTTTACCTCTAAGGGTGCTCCTTCAACAAAGGAGGGAACTCCAGACATACGATACGATACGATACGATACGATACGATACGATACGATACGTATCTAGTTGTCCATTTTTTAATGTTCATAATGTGTTGACGTAATTCTTCTATTTCCTCACTGTTCAAATAATCTCGTTTTTGTGAGGTTCTATTTTTCCTTCTTTCTTCCTACTTTGAATTTTCTTAACCTTTCTATTTTTACTTATTTATTTATTCATTTATTTATATTTTTTTGCAAAATGATGTGCACGCAGTTGCGTACTTGCGCCTGCATTTACAGAACAACAAATCACAAATCTTGAATTGCAGAGTTTCAATGTTACAAATCTATATTTACAGAACACAAATCTTGATTTACAAATATGCAATTGCAGAGTTGCAATGTTAGAATTTTGACCCCTTTGGCTTTCCATAAATGTGGTCAGCAAGATTGAAAATGTCCTTTTCATCAGTAAAATGGATTTTTAAAAATATCAACCAAAAAAAAAAAAAAAAAAAAAAAGAGTCGTCGGGATCTAGAGTAATAAAAAACGTTTTTCAACGATGGACGCACCGACGAAAGAAGAACTGAAGAAATTTAAAGTAGTCGAATTGAAAGCACAGCTCAGTGAATATGGCTTACCACTAAGTGGTAATAACACATTTCTTTTCAAAATAGAAATTAGAATTGATCTGACGTACATAGATGCAAAAAAAAAAAAAAATGTCCGCGCACCTCACTTTCCTTGCACTGACTACTGTCCTGTTCACTAATTCCAGAGCACCCTGTTTTCCCGGTTTTCTCTAAAATATGATAATGTAATCTTCCAAAAAGATATCAATTTTATAGTACTCCTTTAGTCGTAACAGAAAATACCATTCTTTTGGCTGTGCGTCAGCTAAGTTAGAAATAGGACAGAAAATAAAAAGTTTACAGGGATTTTCTATAGTAAAATCACTGAAAATGTGTGACGTCGGCGGCTTTGACGTCACTGTTTACTATTGTTGACACGGAGAACAATATGGCGACGGCTTGAAATTAACATGGGAATTTCCCGTAGACATTTTATTTTTTCATATTGCAGTTTGAAGGCAGCTGATAGGGTAAGTTGAAGTTAATTTCCAGTTACGACTAAAGGAGGTCAATTCTCGGAAACAATAATTTATAGCAAAATTCTTCAGACGACAGAATAAATCACCAAAACAGGGTGCTCTGGATTTAGTGAACAGGACAGTAGGTCCAGGTCAAAGCCATTCGGACTATTTTAGCTCGATCGGAGTATTATAGCACGATCGGGCTATAAACATATAGCCCGATTGGGAAAAAATGTAATTTTTACCCAATATTTCTCATATAAAACACTTGCGCATCAAATCAGATGGACAGAGGAAACACAGACCAATCAAATTGAATATCTTCTTCTTCTTCTTCCGTGTGAGTGCATAACCGCTGATTGCGTATTTTTGCACTTTAAATGCATGGTGCTGATGGATCACGAGTGCAGGTAAAATCAACTATTTACATGCAGGTAAAAACAGGTTAAAAACATCTGTCCCTTCTATTTGGCTGTATGTATTGTCTGCAACTGGCTTTTGAAGCACTCCAGTGTGTTGCAGGCAATGGCAGACTGTGGTAGGCTGTTCCAGATGCGAATGGTGCCAGAAAAGAAGGAGTATTTATAAGCGGAGGTTCTGGCATAGGGCACAAGGAATTTCTGGTTGTGTCCCCTAATGTTGATGGCTGTAGGGGTAAGGTACGATGTAGGTATGTCTACCAATTGTTGACTATCCTGTACATCATTATGGCTCTGGCTTGCACCCTTCTCTCCTGTAGGGTCCTCCACTGAAGATGGTCTAGCATAGATGTTACACTGCTTGTTCTGCGATGGTCATGTGTGACGAATCTTGCAGATCTTCTTTGTACCATCTCCAGCTTCCTGGTCATATCTGCTGTATGGGGATCCCAAATTATGCTTCCATACTCCATTAAAGGTCTTACTAATGTTGTGTAGCATAGCTCCTTGGTCTTATTAGGGCAATGACTGATGTTTTGTTGTAAGAAGGCTCTGGTAGAATTAGCCTTCTTGGTTACCATGTCTATATGGGTATCCCAGCTGAGCTTGTGATGAATAGTGACCCCTAGGTATTTTGCGGAGTCAACTTCTTCAAGGTTGTGACCATGGATAGTATATGGCACTCTGATTGGGCTCCTGCTGGTGGTAATGTGCAGTACTTGGCATTTCTGGGGATGGAATTCCATGAGCCAATCCTGTTCCCATTGTTGGAGTGCATCAAGATCGTTTTGGAGCTTAGCAGAATCTTCAGGTGTTCTTATGTCCCTGTATAGAACGCAGTCATCTGCAAACAGCCTTACTGAAGATGAGTTGGTGAGGTACTCTGGTAGGTCGTTGATAAACAATATAGGCGTTGATAAACAATATAGAATATCTAGGCGGAAAACACGAAAGTTGGCGTGGAATTTATGTGCACTGCACCCTGCTGCACATTGCAGTTTTGAAAATTAGCCCTAAATCTCAAAATCAACACTTATTTTGACAATACTTGGTAATGTTCTGACATCTTTGCAATCTTTCTGCGAGTTGTCACGTGACTACCCAAACACGCCGCTTGCGTAAGGAGCGAAAGATCAATTAGCAGACGTTTTTTTGTGAGACGAACTCTAACAAAAGTGAAGTATTTCCGATCTACCCCGTCATATAAAAACTTTTAAAAAATCCAATCAACAGTGATAAAAATATCTGAAGTTGTTATGTTTCTATTTTTAACTTTCTTTTTAAAATTTTTTTTAATTATTCCGATTTAAATGTTATGATATATATTGAAATGAACAGCAAGGTGAATCGGTAGTACTTCACTCCCATTAGAATTAATGTAGCATGAAATCGTCTGCTAATTGATCTTTCGTTCATTACGCAAGCGGTGTGTTGGAGTGGTCACGTGACAACTCGCAGAAAGATTGAAAAGATGTCAGAACGTTACCAAGTATTGTCAAAATAAGTAAAATAAGTGTTGGTTTTGAGATTTAGGGCTAATTGGCAAAACTGCAATGTGCAGCAGGGTGCAGTGCACATAAATTCCACGCTGAACTTTCGTTTTTTTCGCCTAGATATTCGATTTGATTGGTCTGCATTTCCTCTGTCCATCTGATTCTATGCGCAAGTGTTTTATACCAGAAATATTGGGTAAAAATTACATTTTTTTCCGATCGGGCTATATGTTTATAGCCCAATCAATACCCCGATCGAGCTATAATACCCCGAATGGCTTTGACCTGGACCTGCTGACCAAAGCCAGACACAGCCCAGGCACCGGTATACAGTAAACCTTATCTTCCGAGTGGAGTGCAGGGCCTATGTTAGCATTGTAGTAATGTTAGAAGTTGACCCCTCAATACTGGCGCTGTACCAGAAGCGCTACGTATCAAAAGGCCGTTACGGCGTCTTTTGCACTAAAAGTGCCTGTTTATTTAAGATACATGTATGTGTGTTCACTATGAGAAATATTACAAAATTTATATGGCTTTATACGTTTTATCTTCTCTGTTATAGTTTGCAAATGAGTTTAAATAGAAATGAAAATCAAAAAGAGTCTCTTTATTGATCATTGATGTATCACCATTTTGATTCCCGAAAGTTAATGCAAAATTCTTGCAGAAAAGTAGTTTGGCTGATGGCAGATATACTTTTCCAGATGTATTAATTCACGCACGATATTGGAAAATATCACTTTGTGCAGAAATGGGGATGGAAATTAGCAGTGGTCTGTTTGCCAGAGGTGACCGAATTTCTGATCGGGCGAATTGTTATGTCCTAAGTCGCCTGTTTGGCGAGTAAATGCTATGTACAAACATTTGTCTGATCACCTCAATTTCCTAATCTCAATATTAGTCCAAAGAAAATATATGTTTCTTTCCCATAATCCGAGCAACGGTCGACAATTGCGTAGATTCTCCCTTTTTTTGCCAAATGCCCCATACTGCCTTGACAGAACCGACATTCCTAAAAATTTCTTAAAGTTATGCATCCTAGACTCCTTTTTGGACGCGTCCTGCATCTTCATAAATCCTGGCTCCAATACGTCCTAAATCCTACTCTCCTCTTTCTGTAAATTATTACAGTAAGTAATAGTTCATACCTGGCCACCAGGTAGATTTAATCTGTTTCACATAAGTGACTGAATATTGAGAGCTATAAAGGATTAAAGTGATTATCGTGTCACGTTACCTGTATGGTGTATTATAACTGGACATTTAAGTTTAAAGAAGCGAGAAAGAGCAGACAAATTTTTTTTCAGATCGATAAAGACTATTTATTGTATATACATCTTCCGCAACCTGGACATGGACAAGAGTGGGTTTTTTGGGGGGATTTGCTAAAAACCTCAAAACTCTTCTTTCCCTGTTTTACCAATTTCCATCCCGGAGAATGATTTTATGTCCCAATCGGGCTATTTTCATCTTCTTGATTTTCATTTTCAAACCAAAAAATTTGCCGTGCATAAAGTCAAATGATGCATATGCACTGACCAGGATCAATTTTTGTTGGGTGATTCCTTTTATGGAAAATTAGGGAATTTACAATGGCACACACACATACTAGTATACATAGGAAAGATATATACATTGTATATTTACCTTGAGGTGTGACTTTTTTCATGAACTAGCACTTGCCTTGATTTTTTAAGATATAGTTACCTTTTTTGATTGTGGTACATGCTTAGTCATTGGGTATGTAAAAATGAGTATAACATGTCTATTTTGCAAAACGTTCTGTCTGTTGAGAAGCAAAATTCTGTCTCAAACCATAGTTTTGGACTGAAATCTAGTAATATGACAATATACCAGAAATAGCATGTTGATATATCATTGTATGTAAGGACCTTTGGGTAACACCTTGTCTTTGCATTTTTTTAGCGAGTCGTGACAAATGTCCAGGGAGCTAATAGTCATTGCCTAATCGTCGGCGTCCTTGGTTGTGTGGATGAAACTTTAACCATGGCTATATCTCCTGAACTTATATGGGATAGGGCTTTGATATTTCACACGTGGATTCCTTATGACCAGACCTTTCATTTTGGACCTTGACTTTTGACTTGCATGTAGTGACCTTGACCTTGAAGTTTGACCTACTTTTGAATAGTGTGACCTGGGCTATATCTCATGCACTATTTATTAGGGTGGGGCTTTGATATTTCACATGTGAATTCCTCATGTACCAGACCTTTCATTTGGGTCTTTTCATTTGGGACCTTGACTTTTGACCTACAATGTAGTGACTTTGACCTTGGATTTTGACTTACCTTTAAACTTTAACCTGGACCGCATCTCACTACATATATGTACAAAAAAAAAAATGCCATTTTACTAATCAAAAACTTACACTGCAAGAAATGTTGTCTTATTGAATAATGCCATATAGTTCTTTGTTTATTGAAAATGTATTTATTTTTACAGGACTGAAGAATGATTTGATTGAGAGATTGCATCATTATTTGGTAGAGGTTAGTGTGATTATTATTTCCACCACCTGCAAATTTGAGTTTATATTTAGGACTAACATTGTATGCAAGTTTTGAGATTCCTTTTTTTAAATGAATAAGAGAACACTTTATTGAGGAGGGCAGATGTTAAAATACCTAATTATTTGACAACTTAATTTTTGACAATGAGTTACATCTCTAAACAAACTGTCATCACTGTTCCATGTATTTTGTAATTGTTTTATACAGATTTCTTGTTTTTGATTATATTGCCAAATATGAAAAAAAGACATGCTTTTACTAAGTAGATAATTCAATGTTATTACCGTAAAAGTCTAACAGTCTTGCAATTTCAGTCGATTACAAAGTTATTTAAAATATTTTTATTCATTCTTAATCTATATTACAGAGCCCTAGGGATCTAGATTTTATGTAGGTTTTGAAAATTTCTCTTTATTTTTCCCCATTCCTTAAATGTACAATTTTACATTTGTTGATTGCAGGAAGCTAGGAAGGCCAGGGAGGCAGCAGCTAAGGAAGAAGAAGAAGGTATTATCGTTATTCAGATCCTTAAGGCATATCCACATCAAATTCTCTAGAAGCCTACAATATACATTGTATTTACTACATGATTATAACCTTTATTGTGAGAATACAAGAAGAATTTTGAAGCACTTCTGATCTTTATTGGATACTATGGACTGATTTCAAGAAAAGACAACTCTGACATCTTGACAATATATACTAATGTTTCATGTTATGAGATATTTAGACAGTTTTCGATAACTCTTTTAAAGCTCTTAGAAACTACCTTTATATTCCTCCAAACAAAATGTCTGCAGTGATAAATTACAAAGTTACAACTTGAAAGTGAAAGTAAAAAAAAGTTGCAATCTCAAAATGTGCCGAATACAAATTCTCTAATTTCTCTCTTTCTTTGTATTTCAGATGCTCCCCCACCAGTAAGTGAAACCTTAATGTATAATACATTTTATTGTATTCCAATACAAACATACTATTTTAAAAAGCCTGTGTACATACTATAAAACGATAATATTTAGTGCTCGATTTATATTAGCGCAAAGGTATGGTTGCGCTAAATTAAGTTATGCGCTAAAATTTTAAGATTCAACATCAAATTTCAATAAGAAAATTTAAGGATAAAGTATTTGACAGTTTATTCAAAGTGCATTACACTGTGTCAACGGCATGGTCTATCCGGCAACGCTTGTTGTTTTTGTAGCTAATTAGATAATTTGATTAATGCTTGGGTAGATAACGATTGTACACGTGCCGTGATTTACAAGTACATGTATCAATGAAATTTGTACTGAGAATCTCATGATTGTCTACGTGTCGTAATAACCAATTATGAAATATAAAGAAAAAGAGAGATTATTTATAAACAATAAAAAAAAGAAACTTGTATTTTATCACAACCTATTTTCATTCCAACCAATCAGAAAAAAAATCTGCAGTCATAAATTGTAGTCGTACCAAAATGCAGAAAGAGACGTTCATATGTATTCTTTCTTATGAGAAGACTTTCTTTCTCTCCCACTTATTTATAGATGGCGTTACGGTAAAATTTGTGTGAAAACACAGTATTTTGATAACGCAATGTACATATCGTAAAAAGAAAAGAGATCTATAAAAAAAGTTTACAAACGTAAATGCAGCAATTCCGGCATGTAGTCAATAGCTCTATTTACATATATGTGTATTGCTGTGAACTTGACACAATGTACAATATATGTACAGTCTTTAAAGGGATTTATTTATGCAGCTTGAATAAAATCGGGATGTAAGCACTCTATTGTTAAAGCCAGTGCCGTAAAATGATGAAGCCAAGCCGAAAAATTGGGACGATATATATTCATCCATGTTACAGAAAACTTTATTTCCTTTCATCACTTTAATAGAATTGATATGTATTTCGTATTACCAACGATCGCCCGAACATAATACACTATGGATATTTTTGGTCTGACGTTACAAAAAATATGATTCATCGACAGCAAATTGCTACCGGCGATGTCTGAGATATAAAGTCCTAAAGTCACTGTGCGCTAATTTTATGAACCAGATGGTGTCAATGCGCTTAATTTAGTTTGCGCCAAAAGGTTTTCATCCCTCATTGCGCTAAATATGTTTATGCTAAATATTCTCGTTTTACAGTAATTAAATCAGATCAGATCTTTGTATTGTCAAAAGTTATCTCATATGTCATTCTTAGTAAGTCTTATGTTTCATGTGCCTTCCAAAAAGAAAAATCTTCTTACCAGTAAGCATTTCATGTGATGATTTTGTTTAAGAAATAATTGAGTGAGAGTGAATTTGCTTGTTATTTATAAGAATTGAATTAATAATTGGTAGAAAATGTAAATTTAATTTTATGTTTTAAGGTTCCAGTTTCTCCTATGTCTGCACCACCTGGAGTCCCTCCAGTACCAGGTCACATGGGAGAGCCCCTCCCACCTCCCCCTCAAGAGGATCAAATGAAGGGAGGGATGTCATCACCACAGCCACCTGCTCCTGGTATGATGCCTCCGAGACCTCCTATGTCAATGCCAGGAATGATGCCGGAACCTCCGCAAGGCCCCCAATATGGACATCCTGCTCCACCTCAAATGCCTCCCCCTCCACAAGGACCTCCACAGATGCAGCAGGGTCCACCACCTCCAAGGCCCCCACAGATGCAGCCAGGGCCTCCTGGGATGCAGGGTCCTCCCAAAGGCCCTCCTCATATGCAAGGTCCTCCAGGACCTCCTGGGATGCAGCAGGGGCCTCCACCTCCTGGACCTCCTGGGATGCAACAGGGGCTGCACCCACCTGGACCTCCTGGGATGCAGCAGGGCCCTCCATCAGGCCCTCCTCAAATGCAACAGGGCCCTCCCCCTCCAGGCCCTCCTGGGATGCAGCAAGGGCCGCCCCCACCAGGCCCTCCTGGGATGCAGCAAGGTCCTCCTCCTCCTCAATTTCAACAAGGAATGCCTCCGATGCATCAGCCTCCTTCACATATTCATCAGGGCCCGCCACAACATGGGCCACCACAGATACAGCCAGGCCCTCCAGGCATGCAGCCAGGCCCCCCTCAGATGCAGCAGGGCCATCCACCCATGTCCCAGGGCCCACCTCCACAGATGTCACAAGGGCCCAGACCACCTCACATTCAGCATGGTGGTCCACCTCCTATAGGAGACCAGGGTCCACCTGGGCCTCCTGGACAACAAAGGTTACCTGGTCCACCCCCTGGAGTGCATGTACAGCCACCAGTGTCACAAGTGGGTAGTTCTAAAGAGGTAAGTATCTAATATATTGTAGACAAAAGGTACATGAAATCAGTTCTATAACATATTCCTATTGGACATTTTTAGTCCCCTACCGGCAACTTAGTTTCCTCTCGGTCTGTCTGTCCGTCTGTCCGAATATCAGTTTTCCAGACTTTTTTCTGCAACGGATGGAGATATCAAGATGAAATTTGATACACAGCTTGGTCTTGAATAGTTACAGAGCAAGTTCGACTTTCGTCACGCTTGACCCATTTTTTGAGGAGTTATGCCCCTTGATGACTTGGGAAATTCCCTTTTTGTCAGTTTTCCGGACTTTTTTCTGCAACGGATGGAGATATTCAGATGAAATTTGATACACAGCTTGGTCTTGGATAGTTACAGAGCAAGTTTGACTTTCGTCATGCTTGACCCATTTTTGAGGAGTTATGCCCCTTGATGACTTGGGAAATTCAGTTTTTGTCAGTTTTCCAGACTTCTTTCTGCAACAAATAAAGATACTGTATTCAGGTAAAATGTGATACTCAGCTAAGTCTTGGATAGTTACAGAGCAAGTTCGATTTTTGTCATGCTTTGCCTATTTTTCAAGGAGTTATGCCCCTTGATGACTTGCACAATTCAGTTTTTGTCAGTTTTCCAGACTTTTTTCTGCAACAAATAGATATATTCAGGTGAAATTTGATACTCACCTTAGTCTTGGATAGTTACAGATCGTCACGCTTGACCTCGTTTTCGAATTGATAAAGCTAAAGCAGATAAAACCTCAGAACTGAACTGCACAAACAGTAAGTTTAATTAAAACTCATACATATTTAATTGAAGAGTAATTCATAGGCAGAGTTGCAGGACATAAATATATGCCGCCGGTAGGGGACTACATGTTTATCACTCAGCGATCATAACATTTTTCATGTTGACATACTTCGGACTTCGCACTCCGGACTTGCACTTTAGCGGTCATATTAAAATAATCAAGAGTGCAATTGAAAAAATAAAAATAAGAACACACAAGACGAAATTACACTCGAAAGCTTTAAATATGTATATTCATACATAGAAATAAATAAATTCTCATATAAAGCATTCTAGGTTCATCAGGATAATATCATCAATTTACGTTTGTGACATAGTCCCCTCCAAGTGCGCTGTCCGAAGTCCGTGAACATGAAAAATGTCTATTCCATCATAACCAGACATTTAGGGGATTTAAGCATTTCTCCCGTATGGCCTCAAAAACATAAACTTTTCTTTAACTTTGAAATGGTAAGTGAAAGGGACTTTCATATTTTACATGTGCATTCCTTGTGACGAGACCTTTGTATAAGCATCAACATTCTATACTCATATCTTGTGACTTTGCAATTGATTTTGTAAAACAAACCTTTCTTGATAGCACTTTCAATTCAAAGAGTACATGTTGATCCTGAATGTTAATAATGTATATTCTATTCCATAAAAGCTACCGTCATGAAAGTTCTAAATTTCTACATCCTGAATGATACAATTTTATTTACACTTTCAATTAGGGAGTACCTGGTGATGATATGGACCTGGAGCTACAACGTAAAGTGGCCTTACAAACCCAGATGTTGTCTGCTGAACAACAGGCCAAACAACAAGAGGCCATGGCCCTGGCCCAAAAGGCCATCCTCATCAGTCAGATGAAGTCCAAGCCCACTCCATCCCCTCAGCAGGGCCAGGGCGTGCCCTCAGACATGATGGACATGGTCAGACAACAACAGGCCATGTTAGAGAAACAAAAACTAATGGAAGAGGAGGAAAAAGTATGTATTGACTTATTTTACAGTTACATTGTATGCATGTTTAAGTATTGCAGGACTGTGAATCAGGGACAGTTTTGTAAATAATTTTTTTTGTACTTGTGTGCTGCTCTTTTGCAGAAGATTTGGACACTTCATATTTCTTTTTCACTTATATACATGTACTACATACTGTAAACTTGGTTATTTTCGCTGTGGGAAAATTTTGTGATTATAACAGCGTGAGGGAAATTTTCGCTATAAAAATGCATCTCCCATTGTAAGAGTGCAGCAGGGATATTTTCGCGCAGTTGAAATTTTCATGGTGTCCATAGATTCGCAAAAAACACAAAATTACCCCCACGCAAAAATTTCCCCGTTTACAGTATGTACATGTATTTTGATATGAAGATTAAATTCTTGGAAAATTTTTTAGTTTTTTTAAAATTGGAGCGGAGAAATGACTGACCTGTACAAAGTATTGTTTGATTTTATAAAAGAAGCAATATCAATTTTATCACATACGTTTATGTTTGACTATCATAAATGTTTTATAATATGTTTTACTAAAGCTATGTTAATTGTAGGCCAGACAGCAGCAACAAGCTATAGAGCAGGCTGAACAGGAGAGGAGGAGGAAGGAGGCAGAGCTCCTCAGACAACAACAGTTGGCTCTGATGGAAGCTCAGAAAGAGGCACAGGAAAAACGCATGAAAGAACAGCAGCAACATATGCAGGGTACTTGACTCTTACATAGATGTAAAGACCAGTTTAAAGCTTAAGTTGTCAATAGCTTGATCTCTGTAATACAGCCGATACAAGTTTTTGCCTTAAAAAGATTTGATAATTTGTAGTAAAAATCTATTGATGAATAAATTAACTTATTTACCTGACATCCGATTTATCTTATGTTTTATCTACTTTACAACATTTTCTCCGAAGGAACATCGTGAACAGAACCTTTTAGTTACAGTTTTTACAAATACTATTAGATAGCTTATATAAATGTTGTACTTATACATGTATTTTAAAGTTACCAATGTTTCATTTTCAGCTCCTGTTCCAATGCAGATGGGTGGAGTACCTCCAGGTGTAGTAGGAGGGCCCCCTCCCCCAGGGGTAGTGGTCTCTGGACCTCCTCCCCCTGGTGTTGGTCCCCCACCCCCAGGCATGGTAGGATCTGGACCCCCACCGCCAGGAGTTGTAGGATCAGGTCCCCCTCCACCTGGAGTAGTAGGATCAGGGCCTCCTCCCCCAGGAGTAGTATCCGGCCCTCCACCACCTGGAGTAGTAGTATCTGGCCCCCCTCCACCTGGTGCTTCAGGCCCACCCCCACCCGGCATGCCTGGCCCCCCACTGGGACCCCAGCAGATTCCACACCAGGGTATGCCACCTGCCAGTGTTAGACCCCCTGGGATGCCTGTGTCATCTATTCCTGTAACAACTATGCCAGGCCCACCCTCACAGGCTGGCATGCCTCCTCCACCTGGACCTCCACAGCCATTGTTGCCTCCTCCTCAACAAGGTTTGATATCAACATCTCTACTATTAATAAATTTTAATATTTTCCTTATTTTCCAATCTTTTGTTTTGTAAATTGGTATCTATACTCTATTCATTTGCCTTTGATTCATCAAAATTTCAAACACTCTCTAAAACAAAATGTATTTTTATAATGTTTAATTCAATAGAAACCTGTTCAGATAGAATGTGGAAGATTCATCCTATCACACCTCTGTAAATGTATTTTCTCTATGATTTAATTTTTGGTGCTGATTGTTTGCTAGCGCTGATGTATGAACTGATGTTTATGTTTTGAAAAAAGCTTGAAATTCATTTGTGTATGTACAGGTATGGTACCACCTGGTGGTCCCCCTTCAATGTCTTTACCTCCCACCTCACAACCTTCTACAGAGAGAAACAGACCACAGGAACCAGAAAGACTCCCTCCACCACAGGTAAGCTTATAATTAGTTGTGTACAGGTATGGTACCACCTGGTGGCCCCCCATCAATGTCTTTACCTCCCACCTCACAACCTTCTACAGAGAGAAACAGACCACAGGAATCAGAAAGACTACCTCCACCACAGGTAAGCTTATAATTAGTTATGTACAGGTATGGTACCACTTGTTGGGCCCCATCAATGTCTTTACCTCCCACCTCACAACCTTCTACAGAGAGAAACAGACCACAGGAATCAGAAAGACTCCCTCCACCACAGGTAAGCTTATAATTAGTTATGTACAGGTATGGTACCACCTGGTGGCCCCCCATCAATGTCTTTACCTCCCACCTCACAACCTTCTACAGAGAGAAGCAGACCACAGGAACCAGAAAAACTACCTGTACCTCAGGTGAGCAAAGTTTGTATTATACATGTAAGTGTGGCATTTGCCTGTCAAAAGGAACATTGTATGTCACATGACAGGAGGACTTGGATTATACTGTGTGAAGGTGATCTTATATGAATCTTCTTGTATTTTTTTAAGGTTGATTCTACAATACATGTCAGTTATAGATACATGTTCATCTAGTTTCCAATAAAAAATTTTAATCTCTTGTCGACTTTCATGAACTTTAATTTAATAATTTCAAATATGTAATTTTTTTTCAAATAAATAACTTTAAAAACAAGATACATTTGGCCTTTCTTGATATAGTACGCTTAAATTATGCTAAAGTATATCGTAGGTCCGAGTTACCAATGTTGACGGGTCGAGTGGACCTATATACATGTAAATTTACAAGGCCGAGTGTTCCACGGTCCAAGTGTTCCATGGTCCCTTTATATTGCCATAGATAATCGTCTATATATTTTTTTTAAGTTGCTGACACTGCAAATGTTTCTTTGTAGTTGGAATCCTCACAGCCAAAGGAGATAAAACTACCACAAGCTTTAGAGAAAGTTCTAGCATTCAAAGACGAGCGTGCCCAGCAAGTGGGTGTTACAGCAGAGGAACTAGAAAGCATGAATGCTCTACCTGGTAGGAAAACTATCCTGTGATAATAGGAATTTTTAAAGTTTGTTGATCTAAAGAGGGATGTAAAATAATGTTGATATGTCAAGGAAAAAATGTAATTGTCAGGATTCTCAATATGAGTATGCAACCAGCAACTTGTCATCACTGATTTTGAGAGAAAAAAAACTCTGCCTACTTTCTTTGGGAAATACATGAAAAATTTTCACAAAAGTTAAGAATTTCTACCTCCCTCTTCTTTCAGAATCACTCCCTTCTTTAAAAGTAATTGAAATCACTTTCTTGTATATAGCTTCATCTGTCATAGTCCACAATGAGTGTTTAGAAAACACAGAATGTTTTTGAATTTGATGTGCAATATCATTACAGAAAAGGTAAAAAAAAATTACATTGAAAGAAAACACATCAATAGAAATGAAAGAAATCTTGTATTTTACTTGTATAGATCGTGACCAGGATGATGATGAAGAAGAGAGTGAGGATGTAGGGTACGGTACATACGATAATATGGAGGAAGAGGAGGAGGGTCATGTCAAAATGGATACCAGTCAAAGGGAGGTAAGTTGTCTTATCAAAATATTCTTTGGGATATGAGATTTAAATCATCACTTTTCTTGAGACAAGAGTATATGCATGTTGTATATAGGGGTTGTGTTTCCAGGCTATTATTAGTAGATGTAATAGAACCCTCATTATTGTCATAGGCATTAGACATGTCAAGCTTAATTTCACCTAATCAACAGAAGAAAATACGTAAATGTGTATAGTCATGATCAGGTGAAATATGAGGGCTGATTAATATGTTGTGAGCCTTGGTTTTCTGGGTTGCAGAAGGTATTCTACTGATAGATTATCTCCAAAAAGGACAAACAATCAATGGCACATACTATGCTTCTCTTCTGACACAGTTACGGGAAAATATTAAACTTGGCGCCGCAGAAAGCTCACTAGTTAAAGGTGTGTCGTTCAATCAGGACAATGCTCCTGTTCACAAGTCTGTCACTGCCATGGCTGCCCTTCATGATTGTGGCTTTAATTTGACTGAACATCCGCCTTATTTACCAGATCTTGCTCCATCAGACTTTAAACTGTAAGCAGCTATTTCTGGCACCCATTCTCAGTCCGATGATGACATCATACTTGCAGTGGGTGGCTTTCTGACCATGCAGTCAAGATAAGGAGTTCTTTAAAAGCGGAGGCCGTTAAACACCGTTCACAAAAGTGTATAGATACTGAAGGGAGTTACATGTATATAGAAAAATAATACAAAATGTCTGATAAAATTCAAATCCTTAAATACGAGGCTCACAACATATCAATTAGCCCTCTTAAGCTTTTCAGATTGACACAATTTTGAAAAGATATGTAAAAAAAATTATGTAATGGTTAAGGTGAAATATGTTAATGTATGTATGACAGAGGATTTTGATTGTACTTCTGTTGTAAACTGTAGCATGAAAGACACAAAGTCTTACAATGATTTCTTTATCTTGCAGCATTTTACATTTGTAGCACATTCTGCTACATGTATTACTCATCATTATGATGATTGTTTTAATGATTTCTAAGTATATGTTAATTCTATTTTCAGTCCAAGAATAAAAGGAGGAAGAAAAAGAAGAAAAAGGCAAAGAAGAATCGTTTACTTCAACAACAGCAGCAACAACAGAGGAGTGATGTATCTAGGTCAGACGAAGATAGCAACATACACGTAGAGTGAGTAACCATTTGCTAATTTATCTGTCTGTAGACAACGTATTTCTAAATGTGTCCTCTGATAAACTTTAGATCCATCCATGTCTGTCACTAAAATAAGCTTTCGTGGCTATACCAGTCTATCAAAAATACAGCATGTTATTAGGTCTTCCGACTTCCGTCGGAAGACCTATTGTTTTCGTAACCGTGGAAAATTGGATCAGCGATTTCTCAAGAACACTGTAAGCTAGGACAATGAAAGTTCTCCAACGTTACGTTTGGAGTAAAAGCTAGATTGGTCTTTTTTATTTTTGGTCTCTGTTATTTTTTTTATCATGTTTTTTAGTAGATTCAAATATTTGACGGGAGCGTCAAATTACTCAAAAGGACCGAAAATTTCATGTTTTGCTATTTGTAAGCTTAAATATCTCGTATTTTGCTATCTACAATTTCCATTCTTTTTGAAAGTCGACAGCCATGCAAGATATGAAATGCTAGATGCACACTGTAACGATTTATTACGATGACGTCCTTCACCGTCCTTCATATTTCCAAATTCAGAAGTTCATAGGAGGAAGACACTTTTTTGCTTATAATAGTAAACAAAAATTAAGCTTATGAAGTTTCCTAAAAATTTCAATATTATTATTTTTTATCCATATATCTGTCTTATTTAGTCTTTCTGATTTTTCCTATCTCTTACTGTTGAAAAGATATGAGCATCGAAATTTTGAGTTGGGTATTTCGATACACCTTCACTCCAACAGATCGGGCACACACTAAAATTGGTAGTCCGAGTCCGACTCGAGAAGAGCAGTGTTGAGATTTTCAAATTCCGATTTCACGGCAATGATGAATATGCATTTCATAAATACATTTCGATATACACAATTTGATTTTAAAACAGTTGATTAATTTAGAAGAGATCAGCTACAAACCAGAATTTACACACAAAAAGTGGTAGTTTGATTCCGATTTCTAACCTACAAACCTGTTTCTAAACTTCAATAACTATATTTTGAACATCAAGTTTAATTTCTAATTCTAGCAAACGTTCGAACATAATTTTCGGTTGGTTTATTTACAAATTGATGAACAATTTCTCCAACATTCTTCCCTCCCCTCGTTTTTCGAAAACAGTTCTTTTTATATTGAACGATGTCGCCATGATGGAAATTCAAAATAAACTTTGAAAAAAGGGAAGGGGGGGGGTCCAAATTTGAACCTGCACAGCGAGAACCTCATGGTATATATATATATATATTGAACGTAACTTGTTATTACCATTTCTCTTCTCAAGAAAATTGGTTCTACAGCTACGAGCTCGCCTTTTTATGGGGGAAGGGGGCAGGAAGAATTTGCAAAAAAAAAAAAATCCCGGCTCTGAAAAATGCTGAAAAAAATATTCCGGCCCAAAGGGCCGGCAATTTTTTTTCCCCGGACCATGCAAAAGTAAGGATACATTGCATGATATGGAAATTTTTGCTGGCCCTTTGTGCCGGACAATTTAAAGTCACAAAATTAATTAATATAAATACAAACTGTTCACATAGCTGTATCTACAAGAGACCTAATACGCATAGGCACAAAAATCTAGAAAAGGTTCTATTTAAACATCATACAATCTGTCTGAAATTCGCTTATTGCAAAGAGACATCTGAAGGAACGGTTATTAACTCATACTCTGTAACAGCGGGGAGTTTAACTTACACAGACATTCACAACATTTGACAATTTGTTTAAATCCGGCCCGAAGAACCGGCGAAAATTTTTCTCCGACTCTGGGAATGGCTGAAAAAAATGGCCTGCTCAGAAAATTGCTGAAAAAATTTTACCGGCTGGCAATAGAATTCCTGCCCCCCCCCTCCCCAAAATCAAATGGTTGCTCACCAACAATTATCGGTTTGAAAATTTAATGTTACTGCTATTTGAAAACTTAAATATATAATATAAATACATGTAATGTGACGTCCTTCATATTTCCAAACCAAAAATTGTATAGGAGGAAGACACTCTTGTTGCAACGGCAACAAGAAACCTTTCTAGTTTTATATTTTGTAACTGCAAGATATGGATTTCTACATTTTGTTTTTGTCGTACGTCTTAAGTCCCCTGCATTTCTGTATTTTGTTTTGCTCCCAAAAGGTAAAACATGTCGATATCACATGTTTCTTATTTTTCCAGATATGTACAAGAGCAGTTAGAGTTAGAGCCCACAGACCCCAACTACTTCACATTTGCAAAAATCTTTGAGGCATTTAAGGTACATGTATTTGAACTAGAACATGTACTTGAAATTACATTAACATTGAAAGTACAGGCGTCTGGAAACCTTAACGTGATTTGGTTTGACTTTTTCATGTAAACATGTTGGTTGTATTTTCAAAAAAGTCTGCTTTACTTTGAAATTATTCTCTTTTGTTGTTTCTTAATTTTTGATACATCTTTCTGTAAAGGTCTTGTAATTACATGCCATACATAATGAATTTTCTTTGAAGAATGTTGATTTATAACAAATATTGTGCTTACCTTAGATCACAGAGGAAAAACCGAAGGAAGATCGAACAGAGAAAAAGGAAGAAGTGAAGAAAGAAGAAGCTCCTAAAATGAAGATGGATGAAGATGATGATGAAGACAGTGATGAAGAAGCTGTGAGTATGAAAAAGTGATTCCGTCCTTCTTTTTTACATATCAATAATAAAATGTACATACATGTACATACATGTAGCTAATGTTAGGAAAATATGAAAAGAAGAACTTAATTTTGGAGATGTGAAAAGAGGGACTTAGGGTGTTTTATACATCTATTAAGAAGTGCAAAATAATGGATAAAAAGAAATGTGTTATTGAACTTGCTGTATCATGACAAGTAATTCTATTATTGCGTTTTTATGTCCCAGTTATGAGAGATTGTGAGGCATGTAATTTTTCTTCTGTCCATTTTTCTTAAAATCTACAAAAACTTACATTTTTGACATACCATCTGAATATGTATGTATGAATAATAGAGATAATAGAGATTTCCTACGTGTACTTGTATTCTTATCCGCTATTGTTATGTCATCATTTATTGCGTTTGACATCATTTACTTTACTACAAGTTACGCGTCACTATTGAAAGTGCAAAGTGCGATATACATTTAGGCCTTAACTTTAAGGTATTTCATCCGTACTGATTTATTAAATAGTGTAAAAAGTGTAGTAATCAATTTAGGATACTTTCAAGTTTCTATTTCAATTGAGATTCGACCGATACTAACGTTTCCTTTGAATTTAACCTGTCCAAAAGTCAACTCAAGTTCACTAAGTTTTTACAAGTACACGTAGTGGTCTTTGAAAGGAAATCTCAACAACAATAACGTGTAGTTCAATTTTTACACTAGACGTATCCTTACAAGTTACACGTAGGAAATCTCAACCTCTCTAATATTGAAACACAGATGTACTTCTGATTTAATGATCATGTTTGATATACTGTAAATATGGAAATTTTTGCGTTGGGGTTATTTTCGTGTTTTTGTGATTGCATTATTATTGTGAAAATATCCCCCACGTGAAAATTACTACCAGTATAAAAGACTAAAAAAAAATACTCCCGATTTCATCAAAATTACTCTCATGCGTACTGTTTTTTATCATTTTGCAAAAATGTCCCCCAGTGAAAATAACCACGTTTAGAAATAGCCAATTTTTTATGTTTATGATTTGATTCTGGCTAGATATTTCAGAGTTCAAAAGAAATAAGAAAGAAAACAATGAAATTACATTATGATAATTTTAATATTTCATAGCTTTTTACAAGAACAATGAAATACTGTAACATGAATTTATACTGTGATATAGATGAAGAAAGATGAAGAGGAAGGTCCAAAGATTTCCAAGAAGAAATTGAAGAAGATGACTCGTCTAAGTGTAGCACAACTCAAACAGTTAGTCAGCAGGCCTGATGTGGTAGAAATGCACGACGTCACGGCACAGGATCCACGTCTGTTAGTACAGTTAAAGGCTACTCGTAACACCGTCCCTGTGCCGAGACACTGGTGCTTTAAGAGGAAGTATCTACAAGGGAAGCGTGGTATTGAGAAACCTCCGTTTGAATTACCGGAATACATCAAAGCCACCGGTATAATGGAGATGAGGGAGGCTTTGGCTGAGAAAGTAAGAAATACTCGAGTATAACTTGCATGTAAATTAATAGATCATTTGCTTATTATTTTTTAAGTTTTGGCTATAGACATTTTTTTGCCAGTTCATTGTCACCTTCTGCAAAACTTTTATGCTGTTTGATTGTGTGTTATTTTAATAATGCAGTTGTAAGAAATTTCCATTTCTTTGATTGATCATTTAATTGTGACGTCATAATGTATAAGTCTGCCAACAGATGCGATGTCAGATCCCTCAGTTATTTGAAGCCTGAAAAATTCGATGTTTTCCACACATATTTTCTGTGAATATCGTTATTATTCAACTTATCAGCTTAATCACCATATGTAGTTTGACATAGATCTATATTTTTCTTATCACAGGAAGATCAGAAAAATCTCAAGGCAAAAATGCGAGAGAAGATACGACCCAAGATGGGAAAGATAGACATAGATTACCAGAAACTTCACGACGCTTTCTTTAGATGGCAGACAAAACCCAAAATGACCATTCATGGTGACCTTTATTATGAGGTTTGTTTGTTCAAAAGCCTTATCTTTCCTGATAACCCTTGTGTCATGAATGTAAAAGATTAATGGTAGGAATTTGAATTTTCTAGTATCTCAAATGCATTTGAAATGACACAATCATAGATGTTGATGTAAGTATGCCTGTGACAAATGTATGTCAGGTTTGTTTGATTCTCGGACAACAGACTAAGGAGATTTTCAATATGCTATTATATAATATCTTTATTTATTATCAGGGAAAAGAGTTTGAGACAAGACTTAAGGAGAAGAAGCCAGGAAACTTGTCAGATGAATTACGTACAGCACTGGGTATGCCACTGGGACATGTAAGTTGATACAGAATTACTATTTTTATGACTTGATTGTAATTGGATATCCAAAACATGTGTGTCAGATACAGTATAGTTGGTCATTCTTGTTTAGCAGACTGCTCTCCGGAAGCAGAGTCGGGACACCTGTTTTCTTTGAAATTTTGAAATAAAAAACGGAAATGATTATTCTGCTGTGAACAGATTAAAGTGTGTTCACCATTTATCACATCTTTGATGCTTAACTAGATTATAGATGGAAAATTGTGCTTTGAAATTCACATGTGCTTTTAAAATATAATAATTAATGCTCATCTTCCTTTTTGTATTACTTCATTGATTACATTTCTTGTCCTGTTTTTTAGCTCTACTGGTCTCAGACCAGTCGAGCTTATGCGATCACCCTTCGTCCGGCGTCTGTCCGTCTGTCCGTCTGTCCGTCTGTCTGTCTGTCCGTCTGTCCGTAAACAATTCTTGTCCAGACAACTCCTCTGAAACTGTTAGAGATAGAAACTTAATTCTTTTTGTATTTTACTTGGTCCATGGTCTAGTTGTGCACCTGACATTCAGTTTCAGTCCCTGACTCCCAGGGTCTTAGAAAATGGGTGTGGTCATTAAATTCTATGTAATTTTGTCCGGATAGCTCTTCTATCACTATAAATGATAGAGACATAATTCTTTTTGCAATATGATGGGTCTGTAGTCTAGTTGTGCACCTGATATTTTGTTTGAGCCAATGACCCCCAGGGTCTTAGAAAAGGGTGTGGCCATTTTCTAATATTCCATATAATCTTATGCTTACAGCGCTGACACTATAAATAATGGAGACTAAATTCTTTATGCAATATGATGGGTCTGTAATCTCGTTGTCCACCTCATATTTTGTTTGAGTCTCTGACCCCAAGGGTATTAGAAAATGGGTGTGGTTGTTTTCTCTCTATTTAACTACATGTGATCTCATGATAGCTAATTTCCCAGAATTTATGGATAATAGTTAATTGATTTATTCCAAAATATTATCGGTTTGCAGTTTAGATGTCATTACAGTATTTTACTTCAGTCCCTGTTCCCTAGGATTCTGGAAAATGGGCATATGGCTATTTTCTCTTACCCTAATCTACATGCATTTAGAATACATAAGTGACAGAAACTATAAGTAAACAAAGATATTGCAGTTTTACAATATTATCATAGATGAGTCTGAAATTTAGTTTTTCTCATATTTTATTTGGGACCTGACCCAGGATTTTATCTTCAATTCTATAGAAACGCTAGGGGATAGTTTCGGAATTTCCTCTGATCAATCAATCAACATGAAAATCTTTTCTATAGTGTTTATACAGTGCAAGAAAGATATCAAATAGTCAAAATGCATGTATTTCTCACTTATTTTTAATTTATTTGTTTAACATGTTTAAGGTGTAAGATTTTTGGGGAGAGTAGTGAGAATTTTTGTTGCAAGAGTAGAAATTATGTCCGAAGTGATCACAGACTTGAGCTGTGCTTTCTGTTAAATGGGAACACCAGAATCACAAAGATTGATCATTTTATCAAATAAAATAGCAATAATGCATCCTTCACATTGCCAAATGAAAGGAATATTGTGCTTGTGTAAGTTTTTTTTTGAGGGGGGGGGGAGAGGGGGGAGGTAACTAGAATGTCCTAAGTGATCACAGACTTGAGCTGTGCTTTCTGTTAAATGGGAACACCAGAATCACAAAGCTTGATCATTTTATCAAATAAAATAGCAATAATGCATCCTTCACATTGCCAAATGAAAGGAATATTATGCTTGGTAAGCTTTTTTTTGGGGGGGGGGGGAGAGGGGGGAGGTAACTAGAATGTCCTAAGTGATCACAGACTTGAGCTGTGCTTTCTGTTAAATGGGGACACCAGAATCACAAAGATTGATCATTTTATCAAATAAAATAGCAATAATGCATCCTTCACATTGCCAAATGAAAGGAATATTGTGCTTGTGTAAGCTTTTTTTTTTGGGGGGGGGGGGGGGGGGGGAAGGGGGGAGGTAACTCTTACATCTTTCTTTCTTCTTATAAATTCCTCCACTGCTTGGAGTACCACCCCCAATGGGATGTAAATCTGTGTGGTTTGATAAAATTTTTCATAATGTTTACATTAAAGCAAGTAACACATGTTTTAATAGAAGATAATATAACAAGAGATGCCTTATTGGCATACCTACTATGTGTTAATCAAATTTAAAAAAAATTAAAATAAAATACTAAAAAAAATCATTTGTAAAAGCCGACTCATACAAAAATATTTCAACCCAGGAAAACTTCTACCAAAATTTTCCTTTATAGCCATTTGACAATATTATCATAGATGAGTCTGAAATTTAGTTTTTCTCATATTTTATTTGGGGCCTGACCCAGGATTTTATCTTCAATTCTATAGAAACGCTAGGGGATAGTTTCGGAATTTCCTCTGATCAATCAATCAACTTCAAAATCTTTTCAATTATGTTTATACAGTGCAAGAAAGATAACAAACAATCAAAATGCATGTATTTCTTACTTATTTTTTAATTGTTTAAGGTGTAAGATTTTTAGAGAGAGTAGTGAGACTTTTTGTTGCAAGAGTAGAATGTCCTAATTAGTGATCACGGACTTGAGCTGTGCTTTCTGATAAATGGAAACACCAGAATCACAAAGATTGATCATTTTATCAAACAAAATAGCAATAATGCATCCTTCACATTGCCAAATGAAAGGTGCTTGTGTAAGTTATAGAAGTTGAATTTGTAACAGGAGAGGGAGAGATGTGACTGTATACCGGGAATCGAACCCGAGATCTTCTGCTATCAAGGCAGACGCTCTTACCAACTAAGCTATCTGGGCACGATGCCCGTTCCTGCCACACTCCTCCCTACCAATTTTTTCAGGTTTCCATGCACTGGAAACCTCTGTAACAAAACTCCACTTCACCTTGAGTCATTTAGTTTGGTGCCAATTCTGTAACAGGAGAGGAAAAGATGTGACTGAACCGTGAATTGAACCCGAGACCTTCTGCTATCTGGGCAGACGCTCTTACCAACTGAGCTATCTGGGTACGATACCTGTTCCTGCCATAAATTAATGGTAATAAACTAATGTTTCAGGCCTTTTTGTCAATTGGACCTCGAGTCATTTTGTCCTTTTAAAATTTGACCAATCAAAAACATCATTTCAACCTCATGCAGATTTTGAAATATTTTTCTGAACTGGGATATATGGTAGAAATGTTTTCTATAGAGGATCAAATATTTCATACCGGTATGTAAAAATATTTTGTATTATATTTTAATAATTAGCTTCTGTCTACATTAATACCACATTGGCCCTAAAAGTTCATGTTCTTCGTTCAATATTCTATTTACATTGTTTTACATTTACTAAATAAATAGCCTAAAACATTTTTAGGTTTTAGAACAAAATGGCCGATACTTTTAAAATTTCACTCGGTAGGCCACATGTCCCATTATATTTAATTTCAATCTGAAACTGCCTGATTACTTGATCTAAGTATTTTCACTGGTCAGTATAAGAAAGAAGGAAATATCTCTTATAATAGAGTATCCTATGCAATACTATTTCAGCTCAAATGAGAGGTTATTTATGCCTTTAGTCTTAATTTTATCAAAGGGCATATAGTGGTAGGTCTGTCTGTTCATCTGTTTGTCTATCCATCCGACTGTCAGTATATCATTCCATTCAACTAAATTCTGATGAAAGGGTATTAGATAATAGAGCTGTCATATATTGCATGTCTATGAACCTTGAGAAGGCTCATCTTTTGGAGCCAAATTTTTAACCTTTGACCCCATCACTGACCTTTGACCCACATTTTTTGAAAAATAAAAACATCTGTTATTTTAGTTTTGATACATATGGTATGTTATACATGTTGTATATACACGTTTTTAGTAATTCTCTCACATTCTAGAAAAATCTAAGGCACGGTCCATTTGATATTCTTGAGGGGGGGGGACTCCGTTTTTTTCAAAAAAAAAAATTTTGCTCTAAATTTTGATGAAAAAAATTAATTAGGAATTGATGGATATGCATTGGCATGTGGTTGTTGGTTCTAATAAAAAAAACTTGATACACATTTATCCCGCCTCTGGCAAATTTCTTGCAATCTGATTGGTCGAGAAGAACCAAATATTATGTTGTATTATTTTACTAACAGAATATTATTTTGATATCCTGCTTCTACTAAGATGCTTTATGCTTTTGACGTCACCAAAATGCTTTAGAATATGTTGACGTAACATACACAAACCAAAAGCGATTCAGCGGGATAAATTCGTTATAGAGTGTTTTACAGGGGGGATACAGAAATATATTGGGTCGATGAAAAAAGGCAAGGTGAAGTCCAGCATTCATTCTCTTGAGTGTATATGTACAAATCAACCAGGAGAGCTTCAGTCTCATCAGAGACTTCTGGTTCAGTTAATACTGTCAATTATTACGTCATCTTTATATATAATTTTCCATGACAGAATTCAGAGAAGTTTCCTCCACCGTGGTTGATAGCCATGCAGAGATATGGTCCACCTCCCTCATATCCTAACCTAAAAATACCCGGTCTTAGTGCTCCTATACCAGAGGTTAGTATCCTTACATGTTAAATTCGTACCAAAAATTCATTTTGCGATTTTCCATTCCCATTTTAATAATTTTGCTACTTGAATGAATAATATAAACAGAATCAAAGTTGAGATTTGTTTACAGGGTTGTTCGTTTGGTTACCATGCAGGAGGGTGGGGTAAGCCTCCTGTAGATGAGACTGGTAAACCTTTATATGGAGATGTGTTTGGAACACAGAGTGCAGAATTTCAGGTTAGTATGTGATTTACTTACATTAGTCATTCTGAAGTTTTAGGTAAAAGCAAGTTGAAACAACACCAAATTCTAAGGAATCTTGTATAAAAAGTCTGGGATATAATGTATAAAAATAACGTCTTGTAGGAATTTTATTAAGTCATAACTATTTTATGTCAGATGTTATCCTGGATAGAAAGACCATTTTTACGACAAAACAGTGATATAGACTTCATGTATTGAACGTCTGTCTTGAAAAGTCAAGTATGGACACTTTTATGAAAGCACACAACAAACTAGTTTAGAGTTCTCAATAATTTATAAATCTTCAATTTAAATCTTTCCTTTTGTACAGACAATAGTGGTAGAGGAAGAAATAGACAAGACATTATGGGGTGAAATGGAGGAAGAGTCCTCATCAGAGGAGGAATCTGAGGAGGAAGAAGAAGAAGAGGAGGATACGTCAGGTCTCATCACTCCTGGTCCTGAAGGGTAAGTAGTCCTTGATCACGGGGGTCTTAGAGCAATGGGTGTTACTGTGGTCAGTATAAGTTTGGCATGGTTTCATATTGATTTTGTAGTTTTACAGAGTCTATCAAATGGCTACAGGAATATTATCTGAGTGTCCAAAGACTTAAAATGTAGACAAGGCTTGCTGATTCATCAATGTTGCAAATCTTTTTCACAGGATGAGATTCCTCTGTTTCAGTGCAGTCGTTGAAATTGATTATTTTTCATACTCTCTTCTTGATTTACAAGAAGTAAATTTCTTACAAAAAGTGTTGTCAAGGGAAGTTGTCACTGTTATGTCATAATATGTTGTAGTGAATCGTTAGACAAGAAGCGTTCACACTGTGAAGTCAACATTTGTCTTTTGTCTCTATACGTGAAGGAGATTTCCACTTTATGCACTATCAGAAACCTTGAATTATGCCTTCAAAATACAATTGTTATTTTAAACCCCCCTCCGTACTCCTCAGAATTTTTTGCTGTTCAGTGAAATCATCTCTGTTACTTGGGAGAAAAATGCTGAGTCATTTTCTAAATATTTATTTCTCCTACAGGTTGGTTACTCCAAGTGGTATAACATCAGTGCCTATAGGTATGGAAACTCCAGATATGATAGAATTGAGGAAGAAAAGGATAGAGGATGCTATGGACCAGGGAGGGGAAACGCCGGCTTTGTATACCGTCCTACCGGAGAAAAAGGCGGCAGTAGGTGGGGCGATGATGGGGTCAGCGCATATATACGACACATCAGCAGTAAGTAGAATAAACAAAAAGTTGTTCCATTGACATTGTTATTTAAAAAACTGAATGCACTTTTATTTTTCTAACAAACAGTATTTTTCTCAATTATACATGTATGTAAGATTTACGTGGAAAAATCTTACATAAAAGGTCTTTCATGAAATAAACACATCACTATACATTTATAATCAGTGATACCCAATATATTTGATATTCTAACATGACTTGAGATTTTCACTCTATATGTACTATAGAACTCGCCCGGTGTAAAATCTCCAACAAACATCCAGTTCGCTAAGCTCTGCCCATGCACACACTATAGAGCTCTTCCAGACCAATATTAGAATAGAAATAACAACTAGAAAGGTTTCTTGTTGCGGTTGCAACAAGAGTGTCTTCCTCCTATACAATTTTTGGTTTTGAAATATGAAGGACGTCACATTACATGTATTTATATTATATATTTAAGTTTTCAAATAGCAGTAACATTAAATTTTCAAACCGATAATTGTTGGTGAGCAACCATTTGATTTTGGGGGGGGGGGGGGGGGCAGGAATTCTATTGCCAGCCGGTAAAATTTTTTCAGCAATTTTCTGAGCAGGCCATTTTTTTCAGCCATTAACAGAGTCGGAGAAAAATTTTCGCCGGTTCTTCGGGCCGGATTTAAACAAATTGTCAAATGTTGTGAATGTTTGTGTAAGTTAAAGTCCCCGCTGTTACAGAGTATGAGTTAATAACCGTTCCTTCAGATGTCTCTTTGCAATTAGCGAATTTCAGACAGATTGTATGATGTTTAAATAGAACCTTTTCTAGATTTTTGTGCCTATGCGTATTAGGTCTCTGGTAGATACAGCTATGTGAACAGTTTGTATTTATATTAATTAATTTTTTGACTTTAAATTGTCTGGCACAAAGGGCAAGCAAAAATTTCCATATCATGCAATGTATCCTTACTTTTGCATGGTCCGGGAAAAAAAAAATTGTCGGCCCTTTGGGCCGGAATATTTTTTTCAGCATTTTTCAGAGCTGGGATTTTTTTTTGCAAATTCTTCCTGCCCCCTTCCCCCATAAAAAAGGCGAGCTCGTAGCTGTAGAACCAATTTTCTTGAGAAGAGAAATGGTAATAACAAGTTACGTTCAATATATATATATATAAATACCATGAGGTTCTCGCTGTGCAGGTTCAAATTTGGACCCCCCCCTTCCCTTTTTTCAAAGTTTATTTTGAATTTCCATCATGGCGACATCGTTCAATATAAACAGAACTGTTTTCGAAAAACGAGGGGAGGGAAGAATGTTGGAGAAATTGTTCATCAATTTGTAAATAAACCAACCGAAAATTATGTTCGAACGTTTGCTAGAATTAGAAATTAAACTTGATGTTCAAAATATAGTTATTGAAGTTTAGAAACAGGTTTGTAGGTTAGAAATCGGAATCAAACTACCACTTTTTGTGTGTAAATTCTGGTTTGTAGCTGATCTCTTCTAAATTAATCAACTGTTTTAAAATCAAATTTTGTATATCGAAATGTATTTATGAAATGCATATTCATCATTGCCGTGAAATCGGAATTTGAAAATCTCAACACTGCTTTTCTCGAGTCGGACTCGGACTACCAATTTTAGTGTGCGCCCGATCTGTTGGCGTGAAGGTGTATCGAAATACCCAACTCAAAATTTCGATGCTCATATCTTTTCAACAGTAAGAGATAGGAAAAATCAGAAAGACTAAATAAGACAGATATATGGATAAAAAATAATAATATTGAAATTTTTAGGAAACTTCATAAGCTTAATTTTTGTTTACTATTATAAGCAAAAAAGTGTCTTCCTCCTATGAACTTCTGAATTTGGAAATATGAAGGACGGTGAAGGACGTCATCGTAATAAATCGTTACAGTGTGCATCTACATGTAGCATTTCATATCTTGCATGGCTGTCGACTTTCAAAAAGAATGGAAATTGTAGATAGCAAAATACGAGATATTTAAGCTTACAAATAGCAAAACATGAAATTTTCGGTCCTTTTGAGTAATTCGACGCTCCCGTCAAATATTTGAATCTACTAAAAAACATGATAAAAAAAATAACAGAGACCAAAAATAAAAAAGACCAATCTAGCTTTTACTCCAAACGTAACGTTGGAGAACTTTCATTGTCCTAGCTTACAGGGTTCTTGAGAAATCGCTGATCCAATTTTCCACGGTTACGAAAACAATAGGTCCTCCGACGGAAGTCGGAAGACCTAACTAGCTAGCTGTGATTTGTTGTCCAGTAATTCCCCTCGTCGCATCAGAGGAGGAATTTTCTTGCTCGGTGATAATTTCATTGGTTCACGCGACTCGTGGAATTACTGGACAACAAACCACGGCTAGTTAGTTGTTATTTCTTAAACATACAGTTATTTCATAATTTTTTCATGACACACATTATAACACTTCAGTTAAAAAGATCAATGATGAATTCATAATGGAAACATTGACATAAAAGAATCTCAATTAATGCTTCTATTTCGTAAGGTATTATGAAATGTGTGTGATACATGCTCAGGATGTTAAATCGCGCAATTTGTTTCACAGCATATAAAATAGAAAATCGTTGGAGATTTTTTATTATGCGTCCATGTGCTGTTCTTATGAAAATGCAATGGATGCTCATTGAAAGAGATAAATCTTGTGATTCGTAACCTATACTCAGATGTGGTACCATATAATGAAATATATGTATGTTTATTATAGGTTACTGCACCTGGTGGTAAGAGACCGGAGGGTATAGAGGTGACGTTAAATCCTGAGGAGTTAGATCTCGACACAGCGGCCATGCAGGCTAAATATGACCAGACTCTGAAGGAACAGCAATCACAGTTAGAAAAGGAAGATCTCAGTGACATGGTGGCAGAACATGCAGCTAAACAAAAGGTAAATATGACAACAACAAGACTACATCAAAGGTAAGTGACACTAAATCCTGAGGAGTTAGATCTCGACACAGCGGCCATGCAGGCTAAATATGACCAGACTCTAAAGGAACAGCAATCACAGTTAGAAAAGGAAGATCTCAGTGACATGGTGGCAGAACACGCAGCTAAACAAAAGGTAAATATGACAACAACACGACTAAATCAAAGGTAAGTGACACTAAATCCTGAGGAGTTAGATCTCGACACAGCGGCCATGCAGGCTAAATATGACCAGACTCTAAAGGAACAGCAATCACAGCTAGAAAAGGAAGATCTCAATGACATGGTCGCAGTACACGCCTCAAAATAAACATTATATAAATCTTACAAGAATACTGCTCAACCAAAGGTAAGTAACACTAAGATCTCGACACAGTGGCCATGCAAGCTAAATATGACTAGACTCTGAAGGAGCAGCTATCACAGCTAGAAAAAAAAGATCTCAGTGACATGGTGGCAGAACACGTCGCAAAACAAAAAGTAAATATGAATCAATGTCTCAACAACACGGTTAAATTAAAGGTTAGTGACACTAAATCCTGTATCTCAACACGGCGGCCATGCAAGCTAAATGCAACCAGACTCTAAAGGAAAAGCAATCACAGCTCAAAAAAGAAGATCTCAGTGATACGTGTATGGTCACGGAACATGCTGCAAAACAAGAGGTAAATAAATGTCACAACAAGATGGCTTAACAGTCAGTATGTGAAAGGCACTAATCTCACTTCCCATTGCAAATACCATAGGTTAATAATGTTTTAAACATATCTCAACGACATAGCTTAACTGTAGATATATAGCACTTAATCTCATATCACATGTCAAAACAAAAGGCACATAACTCTAAATCTCACAACATGCGGATAAACAAAGGTAAGTAACTCAGTTATCACTACATAAGGCAAATAAAAGTGAAGTAACAAAAACTCACAGAAATGGAATTAACTAAATCTGACAATATGGGGCTAAAATGTTTCATACCTTTTGAATGTAAAATAAATGAAAATCTAATGTGTGAAAAGTGAAAAGCTTTCTGCATAGAATCATTAAATTTTTAACAAATTGTCATAAAGAGATTAAATAGGTGAAAATAAAAAAAATCTATGGACGAATAGATGTAAAAATACACTTTATGTTGGGTCAGATACATTTTTGCTGAGAATGCTATTTTTTCATTGCTCTTGTATAAACAATGTCCTTGAAACATTTTCCTCTGTTCTAGTAAACAATTTTCTTCAACCTAAAATTTTTCATTTTAAGCATTTGAATTTTGGATACTGTATGTTAATGTCATAAATTTTAACATAGAACTTTCAATACGTTTTTTTTTCAAAAACAATCTATTATCGCGTCTTTTTTTCCATGAAAATTTAAGTACAAACAGGACAGCATGCCATTGTGTTTTAAAAAAAAAATTGTCATATTTTACATGCATGAATTTTTTTTTCCTTTTCAGAAAAGAAAGAAGCAACAACAAGACAGTGGTAAAGCAGCCAAGAAATATAAAGACTTTAAGTTCTGATGTATATTCATTATTATTAGTGACATTCTCTCATCAAACGATCATTCTGACATTTTACATGTTGTGTTCATCCACTGCAGATTTTGTCATTCAAAAACATTTTTTCATATGGAAAGCATCATAAACATTTTTTTCTGACATTTGAGTCGATCATATTTGTATCAAATTGACTGCGTGAGATTCTGAATCAAGCAATCAAGTCGACATTCAAGGAAATCTGTATGAAAAAGATTTAACAGCATTAAAGACATCTAGTGGAAGATGAAATCATGAAAATACATGTACATTGTTGCTGTGATATGGTAGACTTCTAATGATGTTAGATACAAATATATGAGCTGCCATTCTTATGACAATTGGTCAGATTCAAGTAGATGAACTTGTTTGTATGGATTAAGCCTGTTAGATGAATTGTGACTTAATTATTATTGAAATCTGCAGACTAAATATTGTACAATGTATTAAAATTTTATCTACAATTTCAATGCCTTATTTCATCTTTATATTGGTGACAGACTTGAGTGATAATGTTTGGCCCTCCTAGACTTCATGAAAGTTAATTGAGTTTATGCTATACCCCTGGGAGTCTGCATTCATGGCTGGTTCAAAAGTATTTGACAAAGAATTGGTGCTTCAGCAACCAAACTTGCACAAGTGGTTTATCTTGGGATACTGAGATGGAACTTTGCATTTTATGTTGCGTCTGATCTTCATTATTGAATCGAGGTCAAAGTCATATCTGCAAGGTCATTGTCGCAGTGTAAAATAATACATGTAGGTAAAACCTTGTCTTCAACATGCTTTTCATTGACTATAGATTTCAATGATACTTCACAGAACTGTTGCTTAGGACCAAAGGATGACCTTGATCCAAGGTCATATCTCCAAGGTCACATTGTAAATGGATGGTAAAACTTTGCATCATAACAATTTCAATATAATTTCACTTAATTGTTGCCTGGTAACCAAGGATATCATGACCATGATTCACAGAACTGTTGCTAAAGAACCAATGATGTTTTAAAATGAGATCCTTCCCTCAATAAGTCTGTTAAGAAATATGACATTTATCTTATTCCAAATATTAGTGTGACGGGCATAAGATGTTGGTGTTGCTGGTGTAAAAATAATTGGCTTTCAGACCTTTGGAGGAAGAAAATGAAGTTCAAGAGATTGATCAGTAATAACCAGTTCATAGTCAAGACAGTTGTGGTATTCAGGTTCCAAACTCCAGGTGTCACAAGTTTACATTACGTTACCCTGCACATCACTGACACAGACTATTGATAATGCAATGTTCTTGTGAAGTCATGTCTGCTGTAGAGAATCCAGCATAACTCTAGGACAGAGATATTTTTCAACCGTAAAGAGAAGACAACTCTCCTCAGAGATTGTTTAGGTTCCATTTCGATGTAATTTTCACTTGAGCAACCTTGACCTTTGATAAAACCCATAAAAGACGGTATGTTAGGTGTGAATAATTTCATGTATGAAAAGAATCTCCACTTACTAAGGCAGATATTCAAAGCTAGAAAGATTTGGAAGTTAATTCAGCCCAGTCTGTGGATGATGCCTGATATGAAAGTTAAATTAAGTATTTGATTTCTGTACATGCTGGTATTATAATAATTACGCAAAATCAATCAATTTCAGATCACATTTTGAGTCAAAATCTTTCTATCTCTGAAATATAAATACTTCTGACTTCATCTTCGCAACTAATACATTGACTGCATGCTCATGGATTGATCAAATACATGACTGTATACAATGGTAGGGTGAAAACCCCTCCAAATGAATTTGATAAAACCATTGATTTGCATTTTCTTATTGCTTACTCAAAATCATAGGAAGAACTGCCCTCCCAGCAGGAATCAACATCCCCATCCCATTTGTGGAATTTTTTCTTGATTTATCATAGGCAGATCTAGGTTTTTCCAAGTGGTTTAACTGATGGTGGCAGTGGGGGCGGGGGGTCCAATCTATGATTAAAAAAAATATGTAAAACCAAAGCAAAATAAATCAGTATGTTTGGCAAATACCAAGGGGGAGGGATTCCCTCGCCGCCCTCTCTTTTTCCTTAGATCCACTCGCTGCATTTATAATTTTAAAGTCTTGATATAGATTTATACTTTCAGCCTTATCATTCAAACTAGATAGTTTTCATCTGCATTTCACAGTTATACATTGTACTTTCTTTGAGGTTTGCATAGAATTAATTATTATCTTTGTTGCCAAAGGGATATAGTAACACCACCATGGGTGTGTGGGTGCATTGATGAGTGTGTGTGGCTCCATGAAAGCTTGTGGACACTCTAGAGGTTACAATTTACTTCTAATCTTCGTCGAAATTTGCATGTAAGTTTTCCATTTGGAGAAGACGACACCTATTGATTTTCAAGGTCAAGGACAAAATGGGCGATAATACATACAAAAACCTTGTGGACACTCTAGAGGTCGTTGTTTACTTGCAATCATCATCAAACTTTGCATGTTGTCCATGGCAAGAGCACATCACCTATCGATTTTCAAGGTCAGAGGTCAAAGATCAAGGTCACTTGGTAATCCTAGAATAACGTACCTTGCATGTGGAAACTCTAGAGGCCACAGTTTAATTCAAATCATAATCAAACTTTACATGTAAGCTGTCCGTGGTGAGAAGATGACACCTATTGACTTTTAAAGTCAAGGTCAAAATAGGCGATAGTAGAAAAACCTTGTGGACACTCTATATAGAGGTCACTGTTTGCTTGCAATCTTCATCAAACTTAGTGTGCAAGTTTTCCATTGTGAGAGAACAACTATTGATTTTCAAAGAGGTTAAAGGTCAAGGTCACAGTAACGAGGGCGTGAAGTACAGAGAGATAGATACTTTCAATCTTTATCAAACTTCGCATGCATGTTGCCCATTGTGAGAGGACAGCATCTCCCGATTTTCAAGGTCAAAGGTTTATCGGTCACTACTGGCAATCGTAGAAAAATCTTGTGGAAACTGTAGAGGTCACAGCTTACTTCAAATCTTCATCAAACATTTTCATTTAAGTTGTGCATAGTGAGAAGACAACACACAATTTCAAAATCAGAGAGTTAAATGGCCAATGTCACAATTGAGAAGTTTGTTCCACAGGGATCTATATCGACACGCTTCCCGGTTGCTAACATAGTACTATCAAGCAACCCAGAAGAGAGATAAATTACTGTGGTGTGTTCATATTAAGCTGCAGATTGGATATAATGAATATTATAAATTTTGTTGTCACGCAAGGGGATGCTATGTTTTACGTGGCTTTTGTGTGAGGGTGTGTGTATGTGTTTTTTTTTTTTAAGAATTAATATAGTTTTGTAATTGACAGTGTGCTCTTGCAGGTAAGCAAATACATCGATCATGGATACTCTTGCATCATGGATGTTAAACGTACAGTTAAAGCCAGATTACTTACAGGTACATACATTGTCCAATCTAAATTAGCCCGATTTAATCAAAATGAAGTGGACCCAACTGGTCAGTTCTGTAGAAGGAATATAGAGACTTATGCTCATATGCTCCTGAAATGTGGTGCTCTTCACAGCTATTGAAAACCTCACATAGAGCAATTGAGGTCACTTCTCATGGGATGGTCTGGATCCGATTTATGGAACAATTTCTCATTGGATATAAAATTGCAGTGTGTACTGGATGTTAGTGTACTTGTGAACGGTGGTCTTATTCCGAACAATCAGGATTTTCTCCATAAATGTGAACAGGTTACTATGAAACTGTGCTACTGTGTGCATTGTGGTCGTTTATACCTACAAAATATGCTAAACGGACGTACAAGGAGGGTGGTCGACAAAGCAGTGTCCTGTTAAATAAAATCTTCTGTTTTTAAGAGTGCTTTTAAGAGAACTTTTACCGTTTTTACCATACCACACCCGTGGGTGCACCTACAAAGAGGTGGAGGATACCTACAACAACAACAACAACAATGGCCCATTTTGGCCTTTTGTTTGTAGATTATACTATAAAAAGGCCAATTAGGTCGAGCTCCCTCCTGGTTTTCGGTTACCGATCGCTGGTAGAAGTTTGATAAAAATGCAAGTAAACGGGCGAAGAAGTTGTAGATCGAATCGTCGGGAATGGGATCATGCGAAAGTGAAAGTACAAAACGCCGTTATGGCAGAAAGTCAAAAATATCAGAAATTAGCTACTGAATACGCAAAGGTAAGCCATAAATTATGTTGGGAACGTATTTATTCTAAATATTAATGGTATAAAGATACGTATTGTGACTTGAAAGTGAAAAAAATAATTTGTTTGGTGGCGGAATTTGACTTAAATTTCCAAAAAGAAACGCCCACTTTCACTGATTATCAAGCCTGGCACCATAGTTTTGTGTATTGACAGTTAAATGTAAAGGGAACGAGATGTCCCTTAATTATGAAAAAAGTTATAACTTGAATATTACTTAAGTATGACTTGTTGTAAAAGTTCTACAGCCAGGACTGGTACATGTTGCAACTGGGTATGAAAAAGCCTGTGTGTCATTGAGATACATTAGTTCTATAACATATAACCTCGCAGCGAGACGCGAGGTTATATCTGTCAGCTCTTAAATGGCAATGAGGGATTTCGCCTAGCATAAAACATATTTATTTCGCCTGTATTTCAAACGAGCATCATTTTCTTACCTTTGTATTGTCAAATTAAATTATAATTCTTATCATTGTGATTAATTCATTGATCAAATATGTTATTTGTTCGAGATTTAATGATCCAAATGAAAACTCGGGCTCGAGTTTTTCGTATTGCTATATTCCACTGGTGAATCCAATGTGGTCAGATAATGACAAGATTGCACTAAGTGTTGGACTTTATATAACATTTTAAAGGTTAGACCATAATACATTTTTGTAATTTAATATATTATCCATCCTTTCAATGTAGTCTTACTCGCTGTCAAGAGAAGAATGTCAATCTTTCTGCTGAAACGATGGGCTCGCTTCTCAAAAGTAGAAGACCAATGAAATTACTTATAACAAAAGTATTTGTAAACAATCACAGCTAGTCAGTCGTCATCACGGTATGATAACAACTTTTCAGCTGCTTGATGTGATTGGATGTTTTTAATGTAGCGGGATTTAAATATAGCTTGTGTAATTTTTCTTACGGTATAATCCGGTTGTTATTTGAATGTATAACCCGTGCTACTATTGTGAAAGTGATGAAGGTAATAATGCTCGTGAGATTACTGTGATGTAGAGAAGATGATAGATTGATTGAGCTGTCTGCAGACCTTCAAAGCTTCTATCTCTTTGATTTAAATGGTAGAAAATAATGTCACAATCAGCATGTGATTTCACAAATACATAAGGAGTCACAAATTGACGGGAAATGACAGAGTATATCTTTTTACATTTCATTTTGTCAGAGAAGGTATAAAATATATCAATTTGAGTGATGTCAGGGCTCTCACACCCATATTTGGGACTGGGGCCCGGGGCCTTTGAAATTGGGAAAAATAATGGCATTTTCTCATAAATTGGGAAAATATATAAAATAATCTTGGATGCCTTTTCACTTGAAAATGGGATTTTTTAACTCATTTTGTTGGATTTTCCATATTGTGTCAAGTTGGGAAAAATGGTAAATAAATTGGGAAAAAAGATACTATTTTGCATTGGGACTGGGGCCGAATATGGGCCCCAGATTAATCTAATCAAGAGCCCTGGATGTTGCATGTTAGTAACCGGAAGAAGGAAAAGAGCAAACAAGAATTTTGCGCATATGTGTGACAATAGAAATTGAAATATCTTCTTCCTATAGCAAAGAATGGAACATAAAATCCAGAACTCAGTGTTATACAAATCAACTTAAAATATGCATTCAGCAAACGTCTTTGTAGCTTTAATTTTATCCTATTCATTATGAATGGAAGCCCTTTCACAATAATGTTGACAAGCGTTTTTAGCTCACGTGAGCGAAGCTCAAAAGAGTTATTGTCATAATGTGCCGTCTGTCCTTGTCTAGCGTAAACTTTTTAAATTTCTGCTTCTTCTCTCAACGACCACTGCATAGAATTTCATGAAACCTTACAGGAAGCTATACTTAGTACTCAAGGTCCTCTACCAAGTTTGTGTTTTTCGTGCCGATCTATGATCTACAAATACATACCTATCAGCTTTGAAATCTTAAAGAGGGAGATCTCCCCTCCTTGGCACTTGAAAAAGAGGGAGATTGCGCATGAACCCATTTTACAACATTTTTAATGAATCGCGAAATATTGCTCAAAACCAATTCTCAAATAATTTCATTATACTGACATTTCAATGCAAGGCACTTATATCATTTATATACAATGAAACATGTTTCAATCATTTATTGCATTCTATACATCTTTTCTTGCATTTTGTCATGCAATTGCTCCGAATGTCCCTATCTAGAGTTATTCTTCTTTGGTAAATATGCCAAAAGAGGGAGAAAGAGGGTGATTGGGCCAAAAAGAGGGAGATTTTTGTCTCCCTCAAGGGAGGAATGTTAAGGAGGGAGATGAGGTCAAAGAGAGGGAGTCTCCCTCCAAAAGAGGAAGAGTTGACAGGTATGACAAATATGGTCGTCAAGGGCTCTGATTGGCTGAGGCATTTTCGACTTCTCCTCTGGAACCATGGCACAGAACTTAATGAAACCATACAGGAAGCAAGTACTCAAGATCCTCTACCAAGTTTGTGTTATTCGTGCCGATTGGTAAACTAATTTGGCGGTCGAGGGCTATGATTGGCTGACACATTTTCGACTTCTCATTTAAAACTGCACAGAATTTCATGAAACCTTACAGGAAGCAAATATCAAGGTCCTCCACCAAATTCTCCATTATCATTCTTTTGTCTGCAAATAAAGTGAGCGATAAATAATGAAGAGATTTTCAAACATTGTTAACTTTTGAAATTTTGTTAAACCTACTATTTTAACTTCAGCAAATATATGTTAAACGTCTTTAAATTCAATAGCATCATTTTAAACCTGATAAATTTACAGCATGGACCAGACATGCACGTTTCGGGTACTAAACCCTCGTCAGTGATCCTTAGTCTAAACAATGTAATATGGTCAAAAAGTATGAAAATTATTATGTCCAAAAATGTACCAAAAGACGTAGCAGAATGAGTGGGATATGATGCGACAGGACCCACGTTTTAGAAATTTCAAGCAATTTTGTAACAGAAAATTTCAAATGCGTTGAAGAGAAAGACGATCAACCGAAGTTGATCGAACTTGGCTACATGTGCCCTCGGGGACTCTTGGTCCACCAGCAGTGACACTCACCAAGTAGTTCAAATGTTAAACGTCTTTAAATTCAATAGCATCATTTTAAACCTGATAAATTTACAGCATGGACCAGACATGCACGTTTCGGGTACTAAACCCTCGTCAGTGATCCTTAGTCTAAACAATGTAATATGGTCAAAAAGTATGAAAATTATTATGTCCAAAAATGTACCAAAAGACGTAGCAGAATGAGTGGGATATGATGCGACAGGACCCACGTTTTAGAAATTTCAAGCAATTTTGTAACAGAAAATTTCAAATGCGTTGAAGAGAAAGACGATCAACCGAAGTTGATCGAACTTGGCTACATGTGCCCTCGGGGACTCTTGGTCCACCAGCAGTGACACTCACCAAGTAGTTCAAATGTTAAACGTTTTTAAATTCAATAGCATCATGGTTGATAAAAGATAATGTTTGCAAGTACTATGCAATGATACTTCATATTGGAAATGGGCATTGGCATAACTTCATTTAGTCCGAAATGCCTGAGGAGGAATGTGTACCAGGTTTCTGTACAGTTATAACCCTACATGTACCAACTTTAATATAAATTGTATAACTTTTACATATAACATGTATGTCTGATAAAAAACATTCATAATAAGTGTGTCTGCTTTTGGTTATGTTGTCTGAAATACTGATCTTAATGTTGTCTATTGTTGTCCTTTTAAGTTCACATCTACTTGAGAAATAAAAAACGGCAAGCCGGGCTCTATTGTCTCATAATGCCCGAGCGTCCTCAACCTCGGGCTGAGGACGCTCGGGCATTATGAGACAATAGAGCCCGGCTTGTCATTTTTTTTTTCTATTCTAATGATGACCAAACTTAAACATTTCGATTCTTGGTACAAACCAGTTCCTGTCGGTTTATCTGCTTTCAGAAAATGGGTAGGCGTGGCTTATCGCTATAGGGCCTATATTGGAGAATAGAGCCCGGCTCGCGTTTGTTGTCTTAATAGGGAAAAAGAATCAAATGTTAGAATTGTATTAATAAACATCTATGTATGATGACCAGCAGATTTTTCTGCTCATGAAATAATTGGGTATATAATTTTTAGCTCACCTTGGCAAAGTAGAGGGGGGCTTATGCTATCGTCCCGGCGTCGACCTCCGCACTATAGGTAGGCAAAACGGGACAGGTCCATTCCCGCCTTACTTTAAGTCCTACATCAACCAAACTTGCATGGATGATGCATCTAAGGATGCTCACTACAATGCATGGTACGGAGGCTTCATCTGACCCACATTTCACTCTTGAGTGAGCAGTTTAGGTAAAATGGGACAGGTCAATTCCCGCCTTACTATAAGTCCTACATCAACCAAACATGCATGGATGATGCATCTAAGGATGCAGACTGCAATTCATGGCATGAATGCTGCACCTGACCCTTATTTCATGCTTGAATGACAAGGTTAAGTAAAATGGGACATGTCCATTCCCACCTTACTTTAAGTCCTAGGTCATCCAATGTTGTGTGGGTGATGCATCTGAGGATGCTTACTGCAATGCATGGTACAGGTGCTGCATCTCACCTATATTTCACACTTGAGTGACCAGGTAAGGTAAAATTAGAATTTTTATTTCAAGCCCTTTAAATTCTTTATCAACCAACTTGTGTGTGTGATGCATCTGGAAATACTTTGTGCAATATAGGTACAGATGCTGGTCATGTGACAATGTTGCTGTCGAGGTGAGCTCTGTCATCTCTGATGACACTATGTTTTAGCCTGTACCTCTGCTTATCTGCTTATCTGTGGTAAAGAAAAAAAAAGTTTAATTTTGAACATAATTTTTAGTCCCCTACTGGCAACGCCAAAGGGGACTCTTAGTTTCCTCTCTGTCTGTCCGTCCGTCTGTATGTTCGTCTGTCTGTCCCATTTTCAGTTTTCCGGCCTTTTTTTTCGCTGTTGTTGCATATATTGAACTCATTTTTGGTATGTTGATATATTTCAATGTGATACAGATCAAGTTTGAGTTTGCTTTTGATTGACCTCTTTTTACAAGAGTTATGGCCCTTGGACTTGGCAAATATTATGAAAATTTCAGTTTTCCGGACTTTTTTTCGTTGTTGTTGCATATATTGAACTCATTTTTGGTATGTATATATATCTCAATGTGATACAGATCAAGTTTGAGTTTGCTTTTGATTGACCTAATTTTGCTAGAGTTATGGCGCTTGGAATTTGAGTTTTCATTTCAATCTAAAGCAAAACACTTTTACAAATATACACTTATTGTCCCTATTACAAACAATTCAACTCACGCTCTGTGCATTTTGTGATTACAAAAAACAGCATCTGTACCATTGTATATATTGTTTTCATTTTCGTGCTTAAACATTCGACAGCGTGTGCGGCTAGCCAACAGGGGATGCATACTCCTCCCGGGCATCTGGTCCCACCTCTAGCTTGCTAGGGGTCCGTCGATGCTTAGTTTTGTGCTCTATTGTGAGCGCTGTTGAGATTATCGTCAGGATCTTCTTTAACTAATTGGACTTAGCAAATTTTATGAAAATTTCAGTTTTCCGGACTTTTTTTCGCTGTTGTTGCATATATTGAACTCGTTTTTGGTATGTGGATATATCTTAATGTGGTACAGATCAACTTTGAGTTTTCTTTAGATTGACTTATTTTTACAAGAGTTATGGCCCTTGGACTTAGCAAATTTTATGAAAATTTCAGTTTTCCGGACTTTTCTTTGGTTCTATTGCAAATAATGCACTGAGTTTTGGTATATGAATACATCTCAGTGTGATACAGACAAACTTTGAGTTTGGTTTCCATTGGTCTATTTTTAAAAGAGTTATGGCCCTTGGAAATTTTCAGTTTTCCGGACTTTTTCATGCCTGTTATTGCAGATAATGAATTGATTTTTTGTATGTGAATACTTTATAGTGTGATGCAGATCAAGATTGAGTTTAATTTAGATTGACTAATTTTCACAAGAGTTATGGCCCTTGGATTTAGCAAATTTCGTGAAATCAGTTTCCCATACTTTTCTTGGCTGTTTTTGCAGATAATGAACTGATGAACAGAGATGCAGGACATAAATTTATGCCGCCGGTAAGGGACTTATATCGTACAGCGATCATTACATTTTTGAATAATGCATTATTAGGGCTTTCATATCTCACATACGTATTCTTTTAGTTTTAGACAAGACTTTTCTGTTGATCATATCAAAATTTTGACCTTTTTGGCTTGACCTGGACATTTGATCTGCTTTTGAGATACAAAAATGTACTTTAATTTGTCCAAAGTCTCCCTTCACAAAAAAAGATAAGACAATCACTTTTGAAGCCTAATTTAATTCATTTATCTGATATCATTCATGATTTACTATGCCTGAATATTTTGTTTGTTAGTCGGTTTTGTGTGGATCTTTGTATATGTTTTGTCCCCAATTATTTGTTGAGAAGTTTTTTTAGTCTGGTGTCCATTGTTTATTGCAATCAGGAGGGCGTGTTCTACTGTGTCTTTTTGAGGATCTTTTCTCAAATGTTTTGTTTGGTAAATGATGGGGCTTTCAGTATTTCACATGTGTATCCCTTCTAAAAAGACCTCTCTATTGTTACCAAAATGACCTTGACCTAAAATTCTAAATATTGGTAAATTCAGTTGTGTCTCTTGTATACTGTCTAGGGGCATCAGTATTTCATAAACACATCTTGTTCGTGACAAAAGGTCATAATGGTTGATATATCACTTTCTCATGTCCTATTATGACATCTACGTAAGATTCTCTAGCAAGATCAATTGAGGAAGAATCTTTTTGATTTACACATGACATGACAATATTCAAGGAAACAACAGATGAGGCTGACCTTTGTGCCCTTTAACTAGATCTTCCTCTTCCAAAAAAAGTCAAGATCTAATTCTTATTACAGATCAGTGAACTGCATTAGTTTATTTTGCACTTTTATCAAACTGTCCTTTTCATCGTAAACTAATTAACAGTTACCATGGTAATAAATAAAAGAGAGAGGTAAGATGGAAGCCAATGAAGATTGATTACAGTGAAAACCTTCATCCAGTGCAAAAACAACAATTCAACTCACGCTCTGTGCATTTTGTGATTACAAAAGATCAAGTGTACTTCTTAAACTAATCCTAATCCATTACTTTACGTAGAAACGGTCTGTAAAAGGGTCCTTTCTGCTCTATTTTAGGGATTTCAGATTGATATAGCGGATAAAGTAGGTGGCAAATCAACTTTTGATTTGTATGGATCGTTTCTTTATAATGAAATAGAAGTTAAGGCATGCAAGATTCCACACTTTCAATAACGGTACAAAAATGTAATAGGGACAATATTTTCTTTGTCCATGGTACATTAATTATGATGCATTTCAGCAAGATATGGACCTTAATTAATTTTCGGAATAATATTTATCTATCTACCAGTTTGTAATTCATACATCACCTAAACTGCCCTATTTTGTAACTAGATACATGTAGGTGACTCAAGGAAGAAATGACTGTCTGTCTGTCTTATCCGCAACTTATACTAGACCAAAAATTAAACTCACCCTACCCACCCTATTATGAACCGCCGACCCCTTTTTGCCCCCCCCCCCCCCCCCCCCCCCCCAATGCCTGCTAACTGTCATTTGCTAACTTTCAATTCTGAATAATTTAAAGTGAGCACATGACTAAGTAGTCATGTTCTCACTTTAAAATATTCAGAATTGAAAGTTAGCAAATGGCACTACCAACCTACCCTAATTTTTTCTGACCTGATGAATGGAAAAAAGACAATTTATTTGGTTTTTCCCTTCAGCCTTGTTATTGATAAATAGTTATTTTAACTTTAATTCTTTGACCTGACAACTGTTTTAGAAGATCAAGGACTTATAAACAGTTCATAAGTCAATGAGAAGATGTTCTTCAAACACATCCACCCTCAATAAAGATCCCATGAATTCTAAAATAGGAAAATTGCATTTTGTCTGCCTTTTCATAAAATTTCCCGATTGAAATATATAATTGGAAAGATCTCGAACTCTAAGTTGTGTGTTTGTGCATCCAATACTACGCCCACAGTGACAAAAAATATTTTCAGATGGGGACTTTCCTATGGTAGCTTTAGCGTGACGTCACTGATGTTAACATTGACTCTGTTGGAGAACGTCAACAACGTCACGCTAAACTTAGCATTGGAATCTCCCCATCTAAAGGAGCTGTTAAGATAAGGGCCGTATTTAGCCCTGAATCCCGTGACTTATTTCTTCCGCATGGCGAATCGTACACAGAAAAACATGAATCATTATTGAAATATAATGTATTTGCAGACCTTTTACATGATTTACATTATGTTGAGGAACTCTTAAGGTTGTAAAATTAAGGTCGAAAGAGGTAGGGGTGCTCGGATAGAAAATCCGATAATATCGACAAAAAACGTATACATTTTTGAATATTTTATCTAAAATGGATAAATATAAGCTAAAAGACATCAAATATGTCTACATTGTGTATCAGAAATAGATTTTGAACGTTCTACCTCCTTTAATTGGTAAATAATGAAATCCGGAACTTAAAATACGGTCTTTTTCTTCATTCAATGGCTACAATGTAAGCCTTTTAGCGCGAAATACACATTGACGGAGAAATGAACATCACTCTTGCTTATTTCGTTTCTAATTCTTTGTTCTTTCATTCAATCATATTGAGTACACAATGTTTGATGGATTAACGAGGAAAAATAGTCAATTGAGCTATATTTAATGGTAAAAAAGATCGATTCTTATAAAATGCACCCCCCTTTCCATTTTTAGTTTTTCGTCTCTAGGGTAGTGTTCCCCCCGGAGATACAGAACCCCACTTTGCCAAAAAAATTGTATCATGGATACATATCTCCAGTAAAAGTGGCTTTCTGTATATCCGGGGGGAACAATGTTCAAAAAAACTTTTCCGTTTTCTATTGATTTCTATGAGAAAAGGATAAGTTTTGACCTAAAAATTAGCAACATTATGCAAAACAGATAAAAAATAACTTCATATTCTGATGGGATGCCTTATAGGTATACATTTTACCAAAAAAGGTTCTTGAAATTTCAATTTTCAAAATTCCACTTTTCAGGGCTGATTTTACGCCTTATCTTAACAGCTCCTTTCTTTTCTTTCACCGTGAGCGTAGTATTGGTCGTAGTGCGGACATTACACCGTTAGTTATGAGAGTTTGAGATCTATCTCCCAATATGAATTTTATTCAGAAAATATTATAGGACAATTGAGACAAAACTTCTATTTTCCGATTTTTGAGGTCAGCTGCGCGGACTCTTTGGAGTTTTTGTTGACTGTATATCTATCTAACGCTCCGAGTTAGCATTGTTTTTACTCAGCCGGACATCCAACTGGCTCCGTATGCAATGTTTCCTTTCCCGGCTGCTTGATCAAATTGATTTCATTTGATTGGATGCCACGACTTTTTATATTAAATTTTACTGTAAAGTACCTCAAGTGCGTCAAGGGGAAGATGAGAATAAACAAATCGAAGACTTTGCTAGCGAAACGCTGATGAATAGAATTCCAGAATTTTAGCTCCAACAAGACTTAAGCCAACTTACCCTACAGGAGGCGATTATATTTTTCACTCATTTTCATACAATAGAAATAATCAAAATAAATTGAAAATTAGAAAAAAATAAAACAAATGGATCTGATTTGATTATATTTCATCCCAGATGTATAATAATACAAGCGATACATAATGACAGAATTTGGATGAAGTCATGGAAGCACACATTCTTTAAAACGGGTTTGACCCAAGAAAATAAATAAGCGAACTTATAACCACATAAATAAAAACAAAACACATATGATAAACCCTTTTGACCTTTGGCCCATAAAAAAAACAAGATTTTTTATGTTATTATTGCGCTTTAGGGAAGGAACAGCCTCTGGTTGGGTTTTCTTTGGGTGACAGTTCATTTGCATACCAATATGCTGACTTATTCCCTTGAAGCTCTAGTTCATTATAACGTTCCCTTATTTGGATCAGTAAATATTTATTCATTAGATCACAGTCACTACTTGTTACGTAGAATTCTTCGTTGAACCGTGAAGCTGGAATCGTTATATTTTTGGACTTTGTGTTATGGTTCCCTTCAATAAAACAAAATCTTTCCACCAATAGTTGCACTACCCTGAATTGCTCCACTTCGTCAAAGAAAGTCGGACCCTCTGCTTGGATTTTTCTCCAGAGTGTTCGATTAAAGTGATCAAAAAGTATGAAATCTACTCGACTAAAATTTTTGAAATTTTGGTAATATTTTCCAGATCTTGGTAATTTTTGGTATTTATTACTATTGACGTTACTTCTATGGAATAATATGTCTTTAAAGGACCAGCACAAAGTTCGCTTCAGCAAAACCAATGATTCCAAAAAATGGTCCACGATCATCACGAGAGCGAATTGATTTTCTAAATCATTGATGAAGTTGTTAATAGCACTGTCATTAGTGGAGAAGTCAGGTCGTCCTTCAGGGAAGCCCAAGGGCATTCCCATGCAGTGTGACATCAGATTCTTAATTATAGAGAAACCATTTGGGAAACATTCCCGAAAATGTTTCTTTTCCGAGCTCTGGTAAATGCGCTCGTATTTCGCTACATTACTTAGATATTCCGTCACGTTAATCTCCGGTTGAGCTACAATGAATCGTAAACCAAAATACGAGAAAGAGCTCAGAAAGTGATTCCACGGCTCTCTGATAATTGTAATGTACGACGTGTTTTTCGACATAAAGGAAGACGTAAAGGAGTGATTGTGGATCGAATGTTCCATGAGAATATTGTAAGGTCGTTTGGACGGTCGGAAATCGCTCTTTTCTATAGGAAAAGGCCATCCTAAGTATATGTTATGCCGCACCGGCAGAACAAAATTCAAGTCTCTTGTATACCCGAATCTCCGTATGATTGTACCCATTGTTTCGGTCGCACATTTCATACATTTGATGAACACTATATTGGTTTGCTCTGTACAATGTCTTGGACTGCGTCCAGTATATTCTCTTTGCTCTATAGTAAGGTCCTCGTCTTCAGTAAAACTGTTACAAACATAGCCAATCTGCATAGAATATAAGTACATTAAAGCCAAAAAAGCCGCAGCTAACAGATATTTTTGGCGCCGCATCCGGTTTCTACCCGTTAATTTCAGCATGTCCCCATTTCTTATTTTTGGTCCATCTCCAAATTTGAAAGCGATGTGATGTATTATCACTTCCTCGCTTTTAATGGTTCTAAAATTTGAACCTCATTCTAAAGTGCTGCACAAACATTTGAAAATCTTGGCAAGCTCATCTAGCACTGCTGAAAAATTTAGTACTTTTCACTGTTATAGTGCTCCTTTGAATCCAATAAATCCTATTCACATAGTTTAGTTACCCGGCAACTACAGACTAACTTTTATTTTCACCGACAATTTTTTTTACCAGATCTCCTTTATCGTGTCAAGGTGTAACAATTTTCGTTATGCAATGTTACATTAGTATGTCACTTAAATGATTGCAATCCATCATCAGAAGAAAATTATAGACATTTACCTGTGTGTAATGTATATTTTTGATTATAAGCCACCTTAGACGTTCTAATTTTCCTTGTTTGATGGAAGCCTGTATAATTGTGCCTCTCCACATGAAAGATAATTTTTTCCACTTTCCGGTACAGTTTTAATCGGAAAAGCTTTATGGTATCATTTCCACAATGCTCTGATGATTATGAGTCTATCGTTTTACCTTTCACGCAGCATCAAATATTAATTTGTACGCGGGTCGGCCCGTCTACGGAATATAACACACGAATAAAACAGATCCGTCCAACCGAGATAATGACAGCAAATTGCTTGCTGCAGTCCCCTATTGTCACGCCGAGGCCCCAGCACACATCACATATTTAACGCTTTCGGTGACAAAGCTCTCTCGTAATTATTTCCAGGAAATTCCTTGCCATCCAGAACAGAATGTTAGCTGTACACAGACTTTTCCGAATATCCTTTTTGTCCAAATGGAAGTTTTATTGTTTAAGTCTGTATGTATGCGGCGTTCCTTTTCCGTTAACGAGCTATTACTATTTAGTTATTTTATTTCCCAGATTCATTTGCATAAAATTAGAATACTGTCGTTGACGTCGCGTGAATTTTGTGTCCTTTGATACGTTAACCTAGTTGATTTACTACTGCACCACAAATCCAAGCGTATTTTTGATTTTGACGGTCAAATACGTAGTTTGTCCGATTTGGACGTGCTGTCATCGCCCTTTGCCAATCTGAAGCAAGTTTTGCAGTCTTGTCATTTTTTTGGACCTGCTCTCCCGCCATCTATTGACTACAGTGGTGACAGCTTGCTGATCACATTGGCTTTATCTGTACATGACAGATTGATCTATGATGTCGGATACACCGTCTTTTCCAACCGGTAATATGAAAGAAAAGCCTTTTGTTCAAGCAGTGTAACCGATGTCTGCAAACGTGATTTCCTGGAACTCCCGCTGAAAAGGTCGTCAAGGTGTGTTATATAATATAAAACCTTGAAGAAAAGGTAAACGAGGTCTTTATGAAAAGACTATCATTATTCAACATTTAGTTTCTGATGTATGAAACACTAGTATGTCTATATATGGAGGCCGCCAAACTTTGTCATGTCTCCTCACTTTGATACCTTGTAATTTGTGTTGAACTTAATTCGATAATAGAGGATGTAACATCTGTGTTTTAATACCACAGCAGACATTAAAATAGACAAAACGTGTCATTATGGAGAAACATTGGTCCCGCTGTAGACATCTATTTCGAAAACAACAAAGCTACTCTGGCTGCCTAATTAAACGGAGCAAACAAACCACAAAAAAGGTGAAAACAAACAAACAAAACATTAAAAAACAAAACAAAAGGAAAAGAAAAGGGAGGGAATGAATAGAGAAAAAACGTGAGAAAAAATCAGAAACAATTTACGAATTGAGTAAAGTTGCTAAACGGTTCAAATCGTTTCACGAACTTGCAATCTCATTGAAATTTAACCAAAGTTGTCAAGTTGTTGAAGATGTTCTCATTATTTTAACAGAGTCAGTGATTTTCTTTCTTTCCTATTACATGTGTAATTCTCACAGCCATCCTGTCGTTTTGTCCTTTTTGGACACTCGAGGAGTCTGGGGGTTGCTTTGAAAAGGTTACACTTACGGATTTCCAAGGTCATTGGTGATGGATTAAGACCGTACAACGTGATCTCAAGTCTAAGCAATCGCGATTCTGAATACAGTGGCGGATTCAGGGAGGGGGGGGGGTGCGGAGGGGGCGGACGCCCCCGGCACCGACCCAAAATTTTCCAAAAAACCCTGTATTTTGTTCCATTTTCAGTAAAAATCGGCAAAATTCGCCCCTTGACCCCCCGGCAAATGGCCGCTGGATCCTCCACTGGAATATGCATGTCTGTCCCAACGACGCGAGACATTTTATTTTATTTTATTTGCATTCGTGTCCGCCTGTCGCAAATCGGTTGAAGGCATCTCCTCAAACCGTTAACTATATTACTTTCAATTGCGGGATTCAGTGCAAAGCAGCAATTTCGGCTTACGGATTGATTATGTCCGTCTGTTGTTCAACATTCGGTTTACCTTTGCTTGACTACATGCAGACTTTATTCTTGACATGTAATAAACCTAACGAGTACTACTATTTGTGACGTTGGCCATGCTTTACTTGTTCAATGTCAAGTGCTATATTTAGTTAACCTTATGGTTGACCTCTGTGATAAATCGGCTCTTTATAATGGACACACTTAATATTTCATAAATATAGATACATGTAAATCTTGATGTGTAAAACTACTGATACGTTTGAACTTGAAGTTCTGTATAATGGTTATACACTCAACATGTTTGAGTGCTACCGTTACCTTGACATTGATTATAGAAAGTCATGGAATTCATAAAAGTCATTGAATTTGGGAAAGGTCATGGCATTCCACTTTTCCAGTTTCACTTGTGAAAATTTATTTAAATTTAAAGACTGTTGCCTACACAAAGTTCAATGACATTCGTTGAAACTCTTTTAGACACAAAGATCATTTGTGAAGCCTACACAAAGATCATAGTTAATTTCATGCAGCTTCCAATACAATTATTTATAGGCTTATGTGTATTTTGGTCATAGCTGCAACAAAGGTGTTTTATAGCATAATTGTAGGACAAGCCATCAAATTTTCAATTTTGTTTTCTTTGGATGATCTCCCCCTTTTTTTTCTGAGGTCATGAGATGTGCGTTGCATTCATTTGGGGTTATTTAATGAACCATTAAAGACAGAGCTATTATACTTCATAATTAATACCAAGGTTGTAGCAATTTTATCCATGTCTTCTTTACATGAAAGGTAAGATGTATTCCATGTGTCTAGACCTTTTTATTGGTTCCAAAATTTTTGACTTTGTTACCTTGACATTGGACCTACTTTTGAAAAAAACAAACATTGGCTATAACTCTTGAATGGTAACATGGGTAAGGTACAGGGCTTTCATATTCAACATACGTACCTTACTTTGCGACCTTTCATATATCGAATTTGTATTCCACAGACCAAGACCTTTCGATGCATGGATATCAACATACCTTGATCTTGGTGTTTAACATACTTTTGAAAATGTATGATATTGGCTTTCACATTCCATATGTGTATCTCTTGTGACGAGACATTTCCATGGGTACAAGAATGTGTAATAATGTGACCTTTGACCTTGGAATTTTGATATACTTCTTTAATAACAACTTTAACTTTGGTCATAACTCTTTGAATGGTAAGTGATCTGGTTCTCATAATTTGGTTGCCACAACTTTCTACTGGTGCCAAGTTTTTATGCCCCCGGAATCAAAGATTAGGGTACATAGTTTTTGGTCTGTCCGTCTGTTTGTCTGTCCGAAACACTTTAACACTGGGCATAACTTTTGAGTGGAAGGTGATAGAGCTTTCATATTTCACATGTGTATTTCTTGTGACAAGACCATTCCATGATTACCAAAATGTTTGACCTTGTGACCTTGACCTTGACCTTTGACCTACTTTTCAAAAACTTTAACATTGGGCATAACTATTGAATGGCAAGGGATAGGGCTTTGATATTTCACATGTGTATTCCTTGTGACAAGACCTTTCCATTGATACCAAAAATTTTTAACCCAGTGACCCTGACCTTGACCTTTGACACACTCAACAGAAAATGGTGTTTATACTAACAAAGATGCCACCGGGGGCATTCGTGTTTCATAAACACAGACTTTATTTTATTTTGTGATATTGGCCTTGAACTTTGACCTACGTTTACGATAACAGCTTTATACTGACAAAAATGCTGACGGGGGCATTCGTTTTTCAGAAACACATTTTTGTCATTTTCACCTTATTCTCGAACAAATTGGTCGTCAGTGGATCCGAGTTACTTGCGCATCATTGACTTATCCGCCTCAACTGCTACACGGTTTCACCAAACATCCAAAAGATTACCCTAGCAAGAAATGTGATTTTCTACTCGATCTGGTTAACATGATACTCACCAATGTATTTGATTAGCTGACATATTTTTTTTTTATGTTTCATCTAAAATCCCTTCCCAGAATATACTTAAACTAATCGGTAAGCAAGGAGGAAAGAATTTTGTTTGTGACCAGATTTGTTATCCAAGATGGCCGTCATTGAATCTCAAAGACCGGCGCAATTTCAACTTCTAAAAAAGGATTTTAAAAAATCGTTGTACCTTACAGGAGACATGATCTCAAAATTGGACGTCCTATAAAAAAATTATGTTTTAACTCTGATTCGTTAAACAAGATGAACACCAATGGATTTGATTAGCCGACACTCTGCTCAGTATGTTACCGAGCTTTACAGGTGCTCAGGTCCTCTCTGAAAATTATGGTAAGATGGTCTTAGATGGATCTAAAAGTTTGCCTAACACATCCTGTTTTCTTTGTCGCGGTTTGCATATTATTTTCTTAAATTTGATCGTCTAAGTGAAATTCTATTCTATTTCCAAAAGTCAGTCGTCGCAACTGCCCTTGGGTTATGATTCATGTCGATTTTTCAATATGAGGGCTTTTTGGGATAACGAATAAAGAGGAAGAGCAAAGAATTAGTTAAAAAAAAACTTGCTTTCCAAGAATACAGCTAAGTACAGAGAAGTAGCTCTACGTCTCCTTAGAGAGCCATCAACATCCTCTTCTTATATTTCTCCCCTTTATGTGACAGTTCAACTATTGGTTTTCTTCCTCATCAATTTTTAAGTAAATCAAGTAGTGCTAATTTGGTTAACAATGATTTCCTAAATTCATTCGTGGTTCTTAATTTGCACGTGTTATAGCTCTACGTCGGTAATAGATGGGGGAAAATCTAATACATTTGTATAATCCCAACAATTTGATTTCATCGCTCTTTTAATGAATACAATTCCAAATTGTCAGCCATCATATATTAGAGAACAATTTGTTATGTCTCAAGGAAATGGAATTCTCACTTTTGTGTACGCTTCTAAAAAAAAACGCATTTAAAAAAATTCAAAAAAATCAGACTAAGAGGAAAATGTTGTTAATTCTCTGTCTTGAATTGGAATGATTGAACTTAATTAAATCGAGTGAACAACGTAGCGCACCAAGACACACTCTAATGAAAATTTCTCAGAAACTAAGAATAACGTTATGGAATTATAAAAAAATATGGCCAGAGATCTTTAAAAAAGAGGAAAAAAAGAAGACAAACAAAAAGGGAAGAAAGTTCCCCGCATCTTTTCTCGGAATCACTTCGTAAGACATCTTGGATAATGCAGGCTATTGGATTGAACGATATAAAAGGAGACACGTGACTGAATTCTCCCCAACTCTTCACTTTCTGTGTTGTTGTTTTATCGGATGCGTCAGATTCTAGGAAATTTTCCATCAAGCGCGGATCTACATATAGGAGGAGAGGATGCTCTTGGTTCCCATCCCTGCGGGAATTTTAAAAATGTTTTTGAAGAAGAGGGTTTTCTGGACCTCCGTTCAGTGGAATTTGAAAAAAAGGATATTATCACATTTTTTTGCAAGTTTAACTGAAAATTATAGATTGAAATTTCGGCTAGCTGACTACCCCCCCCCCCCTCCTTTTTCAGAAAAGAAATCTAGATCCCCTCCTGTCATGTTTTGTTATCAGCGAATGTAATAAGCTGATTATATTGATGCTGCATTTAAAGCTGAATCGAATTGTTGAACTTCATTGATCTGTCGATCTAATTTGATCCATTTCTTTCAGCTGAAAGCACAAATACCTGTACTAAAGAAAGCCTATCTAGACGAACAAGCCGTAACCAGCGATTTTAAGGTTAGTTAATTGTATATGAAATAATAATAGTTTGTTAAACGGACCCATGGGGTATGTTCAGGTATCTTTATTACAGTAATGAGACAAGGTATTGGATGTATTTTAAATACTAACATGTGCAATGAAATAGAACTCTACGTCGTGTTACATTCTTATCAGAAACATAATTATGATCCCATTTTCTCGGTCAGTCTGCCAGTCCGTGATATATTCTAAAGCAGGTCATGTAATATTGTAAGCGAAATAAAAGAAACTCATGAATATTAGATTTTGATAAAGATTCTCTGTTTTGTTTTCAAGTTTAACAGATTTATTCACAAATATTCTGTAATATAATATCTTTTGGACAGAGGTTAAGATCCCTTATTGCCTAAAAAAAACTTCAGTTTCCAAACTTGTCTTACTTCACACACTTGTAATCCAGGAGTGAAATCTTGGATAAATTCACTCAAGGTCACTGCTAAATGATCATATATTTCTGCGGCTACGGTTTTTACGTAAAAAGGTATAGAATCACACCAATATTTCTCGTATACATGCAGCTAAGTGGTATGTACTGTTTTGATGCAAAAATTATGATGTAAAAGAGAAGTATACAAGATACTCTCACAATGGATAGTCAAACATGAATAATCCCAAATATAGGATCCATTTGATTCAAGAAGTCGTTTCTGGAAGCTGCTTGTAAATCGAAATTAATTGTTATAAATTTTGCAATTTTAGCGATTTTCTAAAATTATCAGAAATGTCCCTGTTTACATAAGAAATCAAAAGTGTCTAATTATTCTAAGAAATAAGGTGTCTTCTTCGCAATGAAGAGGTTTCTGAACCAATTTCATGACTTACCTTAAAGAATATGATAAAATTCAGAATTGAGGAATTTTCAAAATTAACATTTTAGTACAAATCTTTCATGGTTTCCAGGAGGGTAATTTTCAAACCATGTGATATCAAGAGCTTTACCTATTCAGTTAGATGAGTAGAATTTAAGATAGATAATTCATATAATTATGAGAGTGCATTGAAAATTATGCAAATTGGCGAGACGTAATGGGGAAATAGTTGTGTGATTCTAAACTTTTTTTGAACAGTATATGTCATGGCAAGGTGACTATATTGTGGATTCAGACATCCCCCTTTTCTATCCCTCCTCCCACCCTTTTTCTTCCCTCTCAACTTTTTCCTTCCCTTTTTCCCTGACTTTTTGCCATGCAATTACAATCAAGGTATTTACCTTGCAGTGTGAAGGAACACAAAACAACAACTATATTTGTTACAAAATTACTAGTTTTTGGAACTTCAATTACACTTTTTTGTTGTACACTTTTCTTCCATGAATCCTTTTCCTAATCAAGAAAAGCTTAATGTTACACAGCCAATTGTGCCCCACATGAAATTCATATGAAATAAGCATCATGTAAATTTCACATGAAAGTTCATGTGAAATTCATATAAATATCGCATAAATTTTTCTTATGACCTTCATGCAAAATTGACTTTACATGTAATTCATTTCAGAATCATCACTTGAATTTCAAGTGAAAATTTTCATGTAAATATTATTTTTGTGCTCGTAAGTTCATGTAAGTTTTACATGAATTTCATATGAGGCACAATTTGCTGTGTATGGCATCCATGGATTATTTTTAATGCCAAATAATCTGAATCAATATTTATCATACATATTGCCTGTGTTTCAGGAAAAGATAAAGGAGAGAGATCAGTCCATTAGGAAGTTAGAACAAGAAGTAGACAGTTTGAGTTTCAGAAATCAGCAGTTATCTACCAGGGTGCTTATACTACAGGAGGAACTAGACCAATCAGAAGCTCAGAAAAAGAAACACAAGGTAAACTTCGGAGAGTGTTATTTAGTATTTGCGGAATTCAGAGTTATTTCCCATTTGAGACGGTATCTGACATAAAACCATTATAACGTCATGAAAATGATATGGTATTGCGGTGATACGGTAACAACAATTTTATACAGTCATTTCCCAGAGTTTAAGGACTGTTTCAATAGAATTTGATAACGTCACAATTAGTCTTCGTCAGATATCGTCCCAAATGGGAAGTAACTCTGGTCTTCGAAATTACCGAATAAGTTATATGAGATTTACTATGCGTTCACATGGAGAATCTAATGCACACTACTTTTAATCAATACAGATTTAAGATTAGATTCTACAGTGTGAATACATTGCAAAAAGCATGAAGAATTACGCTAAAACCAACCTAGGAGTCCAGGAATCTTAATGTATTTAATTTACTCTTCACACAAATAATGAAATACCGATTTTTAATTATCAACAAAATAAAGTCAAATGTTTAAATGATGATATAACCTTTGATCCATTATGAAAAAGAAACTCATTCCTCATATCTACTGGGCAATAAATTTCTTACTGTCTTTATGGAACAGCAGCCTGTTTCACAAAAGTACTTACGATTTTTTTTTAGGATTTTTCGTAACTTTCGCTTAGTTCTTCTTTTAAGCTAAAAATCAAGATGTTGAGTTTCTGAATTTATTTTTAGTATGTAGAATTGATAATAGAAAACATAATACAATCTAAAAGGAAACACTTCTGAGTCTTTTATTTTATGACGAAATTTACGAAAATTCCTGAAAATTTTTGTAAGTATATTTGTGAAACAGGCTGCAGAATAACATTTTTCAGAATTGTTTCCCAGGAACTAAGCAGTTTCATTATACCAAGACCAAGGTCACGGTGTAACTTATGTGTAATACATGGATTTATTTTATTGAAGATAAGAACAGACCAAACAGAATTGTTGATAGAAATAGATGAAGAAATTTAATCACACTATGCAATAAAAAGGTATACAGCAAGTACAGTGATAAAGAAATTGAAACTATAAATCTGTAATGCCTATGTGCTGCTAATAATTGTGGAAATTTTTTGTTGTAATAATATCTTGCTATAATTTTCAGAACAAGCATGCAGATCCATCACCTGTACACCAGCCAACCTCCCCAGGAGTGTACAGTGAGGAACTCCTCAACAAAATACAGGAAAATGAAATGTTACACAAACAGGTAGGTGACCATAACATGTACAGTGAGGAACTCCTCAACAAAATACAGGACACAAACAGGTAGGTGACCATAACATGTACATTGAGGAACTCCTTAACAAAATACAGGACACAAACAGGTACATGTAGGTGACCATAACATGTACAGCGAGGAACTCCTCAACAAAATACAGGACACAAACAGGTAGGTGACCATAACATGTAATGTAAGGAACTCCTCAACAACATACTGGACACAAACAGATAGGTGACCATAACATGTACAGTGAGGAACTCCTCAACAAAATACAGGACACAAACAGGTAGGTGACCATAACATGTACAATGAGGAACTCCTCAACAAAATACAGGTAAATTAAATGTTGCACAAACAGGTAGGTGACCATACTAGTAACATATATTCAGCAAGTGTTTTGGTTACTTTGTGTATTTGTTATTTGTGGAGTTATTGTATTTTTTAATCAGATGATAACTTTGCTGCAGAGCCAAGCATTTTTTATGCTCAAGGTCAATGTAAGTTTACGTCAGATTTGAAATCTAAAGCAAGCACATTTCAAGTTTTAATAAAGCAGAATCTTGAAATCAGTGCAGCTGTAGGTATTTCTTCTTAAAGAATATTGATGAAATTAATGCAAGTACTGTAGAGTCATAGGTGAAAGATGGGTAAAATCAAGTGGAAAAGTCTCAGAAATACATTGATTTTTGTGTTATAAAAATTTTGATCTAATTAGGAAAACTTTGAAGTCATAATGTTATTATTGATTTGTTACTTTACAGGTAGATGAGAGTAATAGGAAGTATCAAGGTCGTCTGGAGGAGTTAGAGAGACAGGTGAAGGACTATGAGGTCAAGGTCAGTGGTGCTCAGCAGGTGCTTGATAGCACTGTACAGAAGAACAAAGGTCAAATAGACAAACTACAGGAGGAAAAGGCTATGTTAGAGGTCAGTAAGGTTTTGATGGTCCCATTCCTTATGTGATGTTATAAATATGGGTTTATATGATGTCAATAAAAAAAAAAGATTTTGTCTGCCTAAATTCATCATGTTCCTAATCAATATAAATATTACACTGTATCTTTTTAGTCCCCTACCGGCAACGCCGAAGGAGACTCTTAGTTTCCTCTCGGTCAGTCTGTCCGTCCGTCTGTCCGTCCGTCCGTCCGTCTGTCCCTCCGTCCGTCTGTCTCTCCGTCTGTCCGAATATCAGTTTTCCGGACTTTTTTCTGCAACGGATGGAGATATTCAGATGAAATTTGATACACAGCTTGGTCTTGGATAGTTACAGAGCAAGTTCGACTTTCATTACGCTTGACTTATTTATTGAGGAGTTATGCCCCTTGATGACTTCGAAAATTCAGTTTTTGTCAGTTTTCCGGACTTTTTTCTGCAACGTATGGAGATATTCAGATGAAATTTGATACACAGCTTGGTCTTGGATAGTTACAGAGCAATTTGACTTTCGTCACGCTTGACCTATTTTTCGAGGAGTTATACCCCTTGATGACTTGGAAAATTCAGATTTTGTCAGTTTTCCGGACTTTTTTCTGCGACGGATTGAGATATTCAGATGAAATTTGATACACAGCTTGGTCTTGGATAGTTACAGAGCAAGTTTGACTTTCGTCACGCTTGACCTATTTTTCGAGGAGTTATGCCCCTTTATGACTTGGAAAATTCAGTTTTGGTCAGATTTCCCGACTTTTTTCTGCAACAAATAGAGATATTCAGGTGAAATTTGATACTCAGCTTAGTCTTGGATAGTTACAGAGCAAGGTCAACTTTCGTCACGCTTGACCTCTTTTTCGAATCGATAAAGCAGATAAAACCTCAGAACTGAGCTGCACAGACAGTAAGTTTGATTTAAACTCATATATGTTTAATTGAAGAGTAATTCATAGGCAGAGTTGCAGGACATAAATATATGCCGCCGGTAGGGGACTATATCGCTCAGCGATCATAAAATTTTTATCTATTGATATGAATAGCTAGTATTTAATTTGTTCAAGAATATATTGATTTAGATTTTAAAAAAGAGAGAAGGTTTGAATAAAATTTTGTAAAATGCATAAGTTCATTTAAAGTTGCAGGGAAAGTTCCTGAAACGGGTTTCAAGATTAGAACAATTCTTGTCTATATCTACAGTACTTGTAGTCAAAATAATAAGCTTGATAACTTATTTTTGTTGTGATTTGCAGGTCAAACTTCAGACACTAGAAAATGATGTAAAAAGCTTTAGATCAAGGGCTGAAATGGCGTAAGTGAAAAACTGAGTGTTATAGATGTTTTTGTCCAAGATCAGTAATACCTAGTAAACATAGTTTCTTGTCTCTTCGTTCTTATCCAAAAACTTTGAAAAACGTTTTAAGATCTGTTGTTTGGCCAAGAATTCTTTTCAAAAGTAAGGAAATATGATCTTGCTTTTTGACTTTTATTCTATTTGTGTCTGTGATTTAAGAATTTATACACATGCACATGTATAAGGTCATAAACACTTCTTGCTGTTTAGTAATTTTGAGATATATTAAATATAGAATAAGTGTCTTCATTTGTGTTTTGTTACTTGTATACAACACACAGCAAGTGCATTTATCGTACATGTAATGCGGGTTGGAGCATTTCATGCGATAAATGCATGTGCTGTGTGTTGCATACCCTTAACAAAATGCAAATTATGACATTTATTCTACATGTATATATAAGCACCACAATTGTCTGTTTCATTCTTGTTTTCTGAAATCACGCTTTTCCGGGTAGAATGATGACGTTAAAATTTAGGTCACTGAGGGTTCTGTTTGCAGGTTAGAACAGCCGTCACTGCATGTTTCTGTAGAGTTAATGCATTGTGACATAACGAGTGTTTCATGGAGTAATACAACATGTTCCTTTCACTAGTTTTATCTCAGAGAATAAAATTGGTTGTGCATATACATGTATAAGATAATGCAGCCCTATTTCACATGTAAAATCCCTTAGGACATTTCACATACTATGAACAATATTTTGTGTTTCACATGTCAAATCTTTTAAAGCATTTTGCGTACCATGTTCAATTTTATGCCTTATTCACTACATATATTCATTTAGTTATTTCTTTCTTTCAAGAGAGAACCAATTGGTATCTGTTCAGTCTAGGTTACAGTCTCAGTTATCCCAGGCCAACAAAATCATAGCCGATAAGCTCCCCTTCATAGATACCAGTAAGTGGTAACTAGCTTGGATTGTTAAAAGAAATACTAAATACAGGGAGATTTTAACCCCGGTCTTATAGAATTATAACTCAGTAATATTACATTTGAGAATGAAGTACTGTTGACTTTCAACTATCTTTTAAAGTTCATTTCAAGGGTACATGCACCAGTGATGTAATTTAATTGTTATAAGACTTTTTCAAGGTACAAATGAAACATGATTCCTCATAAATCACTCTATAACAATAAAAAGTAAGCTTCAAATTCAGTACCACAGATAATGTGAAAAGATTCTTAATTTCAAGTTTATGAACAAGTACTGACTATTTGCTTTAATAGAAATTAAAAAAAAATAAGAAGACAAGTTTTCTTTACCAGAGAACAGAGATTGGAATGGGTTAAACCTACCAACACATGACAGGAAGCACCAACTGAGAGCTCGAGAACTTGTGAACCAAGCCGGGAACCACCTGTCAGAACTGGTACAGGCCCTGTCAAACTTCTACACATACTCTGAACAAAGGTCGAAGATCTACCCTGCTGATGGAGTTAATGAACCGTTTAGCCCTGTCAATGTTCAGGTGAGTTTTGTACTTTTTAGAATTATTCGATGAAGTATCAAATATGAATTTTGCATTTTGGGATGTCATGTCTGAAAGCGCAACTTTTAATATTTCGTCTGATTAATTAGTTTCCGAAAGTATGGAAAGATATTGTTGTTAATAGATTTGTTTTGACAATAAAAGAGAGATTTTAAAGAATATTGAATAATTCTTAAAGTGAGCTTTATTCTGTTTAAATTTTTTTATGTCTTGGTACACATGTCATCAGAAAACGACTTGTTACTACTTCAGTACTGTAAATATCTCCACGAAAATGTCTCATACCTACGTCCTGTAGAACAGTCATTCAGAGTATTTGTATCTAGTCTTAATGAAGACTCTCTCACAACACTGGTGAGTATAAAAAACTTCAAAACTATAGAAAAATACTTATTTCCTCATTTTGTATGCATTCTATTGTCATTCTCAATTGTGCAGAAGAAAAGTACATAAACCTAGTATTAAGTCAACATCACCTCTTTGATTGCTTTGACAAAAATTATCATTATTCGGTAAATGTGTAGTCATCATATTTAGATCATTCAATTTATTGATTGCAAGAGTAATATCAGATTTAAGAGTATTTTTCATTATGTTGTGTTTGAAATACATATACAAATGTTTGTATACTTTTACATTTGAATCAATTGTTTTGATTGGTATCTTGATTTATACATGTATCTACATTGATATTTTCAGGAGACCTCCACAGAGTTACAGCCCTTTGCCAGGAATTTTAAACGACTTGTGTCGTATATGAACAGAATCCTGCCATATCAACTACAGAGGTTATGAGCTTGATTTTTGATTTGTCCAATTCATATGCACATTTATAACGATGTCCTGTTTAAATTTCTTATTTTAAGTTTATCAATCTAATAATAACACTACAAGAAAGACTTAAAATTTGATATGCTTGTTCAAAATATGAGGTATCTGTTTATCGATAAGAGCTGTTCATTGAATAGACTCCAATATATTGGTCAGTATTCAAATTTACGCGTTCATGCATCTTTAATCACAATGACAATGTGAAAGTTTATTTACTCGGTTCAAGTCTCACCTGATGAATTTTATTGATAAATGCATGACCATTTCAGTATAGTGGAAGAATGCAATATTTCATCATGTACATCAACATTGGAGACCAAAAATATGGAGTTGCACGGATCACTTAAACACCTAACAGCTGTCTTCAACAAACTAGAAACTTATGTCAGTCTACTATCTTCTCAAAGTAAGAGACTATAATTTCATGAATTGATAAAGTTTACCGTAATTAATATATCCTTCAGCAATTGTTACACTCTGAAACAAAGATTTAGTATCAAACATAGTTTTTGGTTTGTTCGTATGTCTGTTTGTTTGTCTTTGGGAAAAAATTCAACCATTGGGTATCACATTTGAATTGTTTGTGATTTAATAGGCTGTCAAATTTCACATGTAAATTCCTTGTGACAAAACCTTTCTGTTTTCTGTTTGTACCAAACATTTCTGCCTTGTGAATCCAGTATTTAGATAGTTGTCATTAGATGGTGGTAAAGACATGAATACTATATGAATCACCTGAATTTACTGTCTTATATTTCAGGTAGTAAAACATGTACACATCCTCAGTCTAATCATCCTAAGTTCTTCAGTCATCTATGTCGGGTGCTAAAAGATCTAGACATAGCTGTTAGGGGTAAGTTATACTTGTTGTACATGTATGTACAATGTACATGTACATTGTAGAACATTTTCCATGTTTTTAGAATAAAAATATGGCTTGAAGCATAACATTTTAAGTGCAATTATTTTGAGTATTCTATTTTTATGAGTCACTTTGATGTTTTCAATAGTGCCTACATTTACGTATTTCAAATTATCATATTTTTGGGGGTATTATTTAGGAAAGAGATGGATATAAAGGAGTATTTTCTTCACAGAACTTATTAAATTTGATTTTGATTGTTTAAAACAAATTTTAGACGTCTCAAAGCATTACAACTCCAAAGTGTCGTTAGAGCACCAGCTACCTACTGCCACACAGAAATTAAAAACTACAGATGAATGTGTTGTGTCATCTCTCATCTCCATGGTTACATGTATTGGAAAGGTAAGTTCCATTGGTTATCTGTATACTTTACATTCTTTCAGATTGATTATGCTAATATAATCATTTTACAAGTCCTCATTTTGTCTCTCTTAGGAGAATAAAATTTAGTTTTTCTTTTTTGTCAAAGATCCTAGCATACATGTACTAACAGGTTCATAAGAGAAATAAAGCAGGGCTCACTAAATATTTGAAATTGTTTTAGAAAGGAAAGGACACTTTTTAAAAACCTAGCCTTTTAAACTGTATCAAAAAATATTTTTTGTGTACTGAAAGGACAATACCAATATTTTATGCTCTCAATTGGTATAAGTAATCTTTGATTAGGAGTGTAGTCATGTGTATCATAATTTTGTCTTTATTAATTTCAGCTATCAACATTCTTGTCTGGTAATATAGACTTTTTCAATCAGCCTGCCGGGTACAGGACGCGTGGTAGCAGTATAGGTATAGACGACCAGGATAACGGACCAAAATCCAATCCCTCTATAGTCCTGTTCCGACAAAAAGCTTCGTCATACTTAGGCTCGTTAGCAACACCGTGTCCAGAATCTGTGCCACATAAACTAGCTGTTCAGAATAGGAAAACGATACTTAGCTCTGCGGAAAGTAAAGAAGGCATGTCAAAACAAGTAAGGATACTAAATGATTTTTATACATGTGTGTATAAATATAAACCTTTTAAATTTAATTAAACAACATGATGTTGCCAGTCAGCATCAGATTGTCCTCCTATATAAGAGACATTTTGTAAAATAAATTCTTATGTTGGCCTCAGATTTATACAAGGACATGTAGCACAAAAATACACAGGCTATTCATGCTCCAACTGACCTTTGACATTAGGTACAGTATATATGTTTTAAACAAACAGAGGCTTAAAAGTGAAGTGGTTGACAATGGTTTAGAGAGTATGTATTTTAAAATGTTTAGGAACAATTACATGTACATGTTTAAAGGAGTGCAATTCCTTTTCATATACTGTAGTTGATTTTGATGTTTGAAATAGTTACTAAGAATCATTCGCTGCTACTTTCTTTCACAATTTTGTAAAAGTAAACAATTTCGCATGGACAATGATTTACGGACCTGCCTCTGCTTGGGATATACACAGGTTATTCATATTCACTGAGACAAACTTTCGCGGTACGATGCTGACTGTGAAATTAGCAAAGGTTAATACACTGCGAATGATTCTATGTATACAGTACATGTAAATGATGATTTACTTTCCAGTTGAGTGACTTCCAGCAGAGAGTAAGTAAGTTAGAGCAAGACAAGGAGCATTGGATGTTAGAGTTACAGCTACTACAGATTAAGTTTGATAATGAAACACAGGTATGCTTTTAAGGCTTAGAACTGAGGAATATTTCAATTTTATAAGATAACATACATGTATATTTATAATTAATGCATAGACATTTTTGCATAGCTTTGAGATTGGAGAAAAACTAAGATTTACTTATAGAAGAGTTGAGTTTAATCCTAATCCTAAGAAAACCTGAATTCATACAGTCAATAAGTAAAGACATACTATATAAAAAAACAAAAATAATTTTTATTTCACTTTCTCATGTACAGAAAACAAAGAAGCTGGAGAAGGAGTTAGCCATGAAGGAGAAGGATTCTATAGAGGATAATCTGAGCATATCATCAGTAGACAGTGCCGTGACCTCGGTGTCGACACCTAGTGTTAGATCCTCTCAAGCCAATACACTAGTAAGACTTAACAAATTATTTGTTTTATATACTCGTATGGTAATTATTGTTATTCAGCTTTGAATTTTATGTATCAGCATTTCTTTACTCTATCTACATGTAAATTTAATTTATGTTGGACAGAAAGTTTTGTCTTGATCTAAAAATTTATGATACTTACATTATAAAATGGTAAAGTCATTACTTTTTCACTAAATTGTGATGATCGAATAAACTGAAATAGTTAAATTTGGTAAGAAAGATAAGATTGATTTTAAGGGAATCAATGCAGTTTGTCTCTTTCGATCATTCTTTTAAACCATCATGGTATTTTTATTTGGTACACATAAATTTTAGCTTGGAAAAGTAGAGGAGAGTTCAGGTGGAACTAATGATGTAGAATCCAGAGAGAAGCTTATAAAGGGACACTACACAAAGAGAATCAATGAACTTACACAGCAGTTCCAGATGGCTGAAAGTAAAGCTGTTAGCTTTCATTCAGAGGTACATGTATTAGATTTGTGTTTATGCATAAATTACAAAGATAAGTATTATGATATAAATTCATAGAGGATGCTATCTTTATACTCAGTCCTCTTGTTTTACAGAGTTACTTTCCAATGGACTCTTTCACACTAATGTCCAGTTCACTTTTGTCTCTTTATAACACGATTTTGCCAACCAGAACAATCAAATGATGTCATTCCGCTCTAAACAGTAGCGCGCAATTTGTAAAGAATGATGTTATTTAATCGGTCTGGTAGGCAAAATTGTCCTACGAAGCGACAAAAGTGAACTGAACAGACTTTAGAGGGAAAGGATCTATTGGAGGATATCAAATTAAGACATCATTTATATTCTACAGAGTCTTCTGTAAACAGTGTTACTTCCTATTTGGGACAATATCTGATGTAAGCTTATTTTCTGTTCTAGGTTCGAGCCTTGCATAAACAATTACAGATTTCTAACAAGGTTAAAACACGTTCAGAAGATGAACTGAAAGATACAGCACAAACATTGGCACAACTTAAGGTAATTATAGCACAAATAACTATAATAATGATATTCAAGTGGAGATGATATGTCAAAGGTTGATTTACAATGTAAAATTATTAACTCGATCAGGATAGGAACTGAAAGATACAGCGAAAACGTCAGCACAACTGAAGGTAATTATAGCACAAACATTGGCACAACTTAAGGTAATTATAGCACATATAACTATAATAATGATATCCAGGTGGAGATGATAAGTCAAAGGTTGATTTATATTAACTCGATCAGGATAGGAACTGAAAGATACAGCACAACTGAAGGTAATTATAGCACAAACATTGGCACAACTGAAGGTAATTATAGCACAAACACAATGTTAAAAAATATACAAATGGAGATGATAATTATGTCAATGGTTGAATTATCTTAACTCAGTCAGAAGAAGAATTGAAAGATACAGCACAAACATTGGGACAACTGAAGGTAATTATAGCACAATATGATGTGAATGATATCCAAATGATGACATGTAGAAGGGTGATTTTCTTATCACTTTAAATGGGTCCTCACTCTGTCAGAAGTCTTAGGGCATGTACATGTATATGCACTTTAGTTGGAAATTGTTTGAAGAATTGAAAAAAAAAATTAGCTATGTATTTTCAGTCAGACCATCTGTGTCAGTTCCACTTTCCTTGTTAATTTATATGAACTTGCCCCTGCTTTCACGTTATAGACCCTTTCATTCTGCTCAAGACAGTAGCACGCACTGCTATAAATGACGTAGCTTGATTGTTCTGGTGGGCAAAATTGTTGTACAAAGAGACAAAAGTGAACCCAAAGAATATTAGTGTGAAAAGGGTTATAGGCTTTCTAATACAATCATATTTGTAGATCAGAGCCAAGTAAAGATTGATCTTCATTTGATCACTTTATTTAATTGAGTCATTGTTGATGAATGGATGTATTTTCTTTAGGATGAACTGCAGACAACCACCAAGAGCTATGAGGGTCAGTTAAGCATGATGAGTGACCACTTGGCAGGAATGAATGAGAAATTAGCTCAACAGAAAGATGAAATAGATGACTTGAAAACACAATTGTCATCAACAAAATCTTCATCTAAAGTAAGTTATAACATGAACTTCTATAGCTACATAAATTATTCTATTCTATAGCTACCATTAGTGAATCCATACAAAAATCAATATTAATTTTCATACATAATTTCTGTCAGTCTTAAATTCAGAGCAAGCTCAATTTGTTCCACTCCCCTAATTTTTGTCACTGTTAGCCTTATGTAGAAATATTGAAAACAGAGAGAGGATATTTATTTTACATTTATCGTGTAAATGGAAGAGAAAAAGAAACGATACTCTACCTTTCCTTACATTTGAATCGACCTCAATTTTAAAAGAACATGTAATAATATTCTATAAGTGCTTTTAAGTTTTCTATATACAAAAATATTAAATGTACATGTACATGTATCTATCTTATAATTTCATCTTACAGTTAGGGAAAAAGTCACGGAAATGATCATAGCTAGTCCTAGTTATCAAATATGACAAAGTATTTTGACACTGCTTCTACATTTGTGCTGATCGTCCATCTGCTACAGGTTTCCACAACAGGAACCCTGAGGAATTTACTACTTACACACTAGCAATGCTTTCATTGTGTTGGTCAGTTATACCGTTTGTCTAATTTGGTGCATTTTTGTGTGTCACTGTATGAAAAATCGGAGCGATGCTGTTAATGTGTCCTACATTTATGTACATTGTACACAATGTGTCTGTGTGTGGTTCAGACACATACTTTACGCACGAGTATGACAGAACACGTGTGTTTACTGCTATTTATTAATTGTAGATGTCTATAAACAATAGATGTCCTCATATACACCAAAGTTAGTACATGTATCATTGCTCTCAAATTAAAAAAAAATTCTGCTTTCATTTACATGTACATACCTCAACCTTCCCTTTCAATAAAGTTCATTGTCACTGTAGATTTATAAGACGATATAAAGTAAGTTTCTCACCATTCTGCTTGGTATACATAATTCCTGTAAGCTGTATAAGAACAATATAAACTTATATGAAGAACATTTCTGTGAATTTTGTTAGGTTTATGTACATGTACTTTGGACTTTCATGATCAGTTTTCATATAAGAACTTAAAGCAGACAACCATTCTATGAACAATCTCTCATTTATGGGCATTGGTGTATCATTGTCTCTTGTCCCATACTTCACTCAGTACATATGTGATAGTCATAAGTTCATTTACATTTCTTTGTCATTCCTTATGGCATAAATTTTGTCTTTGTTTAAAGAGGTACATACTGTATCAAAGATTTTTCTGAAAGGTCATGTGGTATTTAAGATTGTTTCAGTGTGTGAAATTGACTTTTGAAGTTTTATAGACATTCAGTCTACAGTGATTTCGGTTCCTATAGACCACAGCAATTTCCTGTAGACCAAAATACCCCCCTCCTGTAAAATCTGATATTTCAAGGAATTTCATTTTAATGTGTCAAAAATTACATAACGGAAAATTCTCATGATTCGCCTTCAACACTACCAAGCCTTTGACCTTGAAACTTTAACAAAAATGGAAAATTCTAAAGTATAATAGTACTACATTATTTCAATGCAATCTTCTATTTTATGAAGGGGCCGCAATTGAAAACGATGTTACAAAGGTAATATGTGACTTTGATGTTCAAATTTCCTATAGACAAGTTGGTCTATAGCTTTTGGCATTGCTATAGACCGGTCCAATTTACTGTAGACATTGGCCATCGGGCCACCGTTAATTTCGCACACTGTTGTTTTATGATTTATCTTTCAAGGGTATTACTTCTTTTACAAGAGTTTTACTTTGGGAGAACTTTATCTGAAATGAAAATTAAGTCTGCTAATAACAAGCTGATCCAAAAGATACATTAAAATAGTTAATATTTGACAGACTTTTTGCTCTCAGGTAAAATCAAGTCTCTACTAATTAAAAGTTCATCCAAAATGTAAATTTAAATGGTTCAGATTTGACAGATAATTTCTAGAATCTCTGTTCAACATTTATGAGAGATGCACAAAGAAACCGTTTCCTGAATAATATATTTTTCATGTTTCAAAGTTCACAAATGCATTTTTTAATGTGACATACATGTATATTATATTTCAAAGCTCCTTAGGGATTTATACATACAGGCATCTGTGTTAGCCGGGATGTTTGATTGTTTAAATACATGACGATAACGTTGTTTAGCATTAATTGTACCCATAATAATGGTACATTTGTATATCAAAGAATGAAAACACTTCTTAAAAGCTATGAATTTTCTAGGGTTTTTTTTTGTGGTAGTAAAAACAATTCAATTTTTATTGATTTCCATAATAAACGAAAGATACAACAACACATGTGATTACTTCAGTAGAACAGAGGATGAATAAAAAGATACATGTCATATATGTTTGATGTAATCGATAAACAAGCAATCACTTATACACAGATGTTTTTATATGTATTCTCAAAATTAAAGTAATGCGAATTGATCTCATCTGTCATCAAGTTGTTGCAAAAACAAGGTCACAAGAATATTATGATAGATTCCGCAGTGTTGATGTTTGAAAATTTGTAAACTTCAGTAGTATAATTGCACTAACATTGCTGAATAATTTTTAAAGTTGTGAAATAAAAAAACATTGCATGTCATGTATTATTTATGAATAATTTTACTTTGGAAACTTGAATGTTCGTCATAGATGTTAGAGATCAACAACTTTTATAGGAATTTTCAAACATGTCGAGATGTTTTCATTTTCAAAATGTCAAAATCAAGTAAGAAACCATTTTCATTGATATTCAAGGAAGCACAATTGACCCTAAATTTTGGGGTTTTTAATTAGCTAGGAGTGAGAGGATTACAGAACTTGTGTTCAATTTGTGATACATACATGACTCTTCATCTCCCATCAATTTATTTTCTATGATTGCATATACTAGTAGTCATACACGCACATTTATTCCAGTGATGTAATGTTGTAACTGTTGTTTGTATATATATACATGTATATTATGTATATTGTTAAAACTTTGCCTTAACCTCTTGTCTATACTGTTGTACAATGTTGTAATCTGCATCTGTTAAGGCATTTATAATGTGGAAAATGTGCAATAAACATGCCAGAAAATGGTGTTTTGTCCCTTATATACATGTATATTAAACATGTTGACATTTTGAATACTCAATACAATGCATGTAGAGAGGAAATCCTGCTCATTTTGAAGTCGTTTTCTTCGGAAGGGCATTTTAAACCCCTAGAGAAATTATTCTATACTACGGGTTTCTAAAATGATAGTGATTGAACAATTTGTTCACCAGTTTCCCTTGATTGAAAAGGTTCTGCTTTGTTAGATAATGAGTAATTGAAAAGGTTGGTCATCTTTGTACCTTGATTGATTAAGTCCTGCTTGGAGCCCTTCGTTTGATCTGGCCTCTGACCCATTCAATGGAGAGAATAGGCAAGGCATAAAGCCTTGTCCAGGCCTCTCTTTCTGTGAAGTGCCTTTTATGAGAAATTGAGCTCCTGTCGGAATTTTATGATAATTCTAATTTCTCAAATGTTTGATGATCCTACGTTGATGCTGGCCACAACATTTTCAAAACTACGAGGGCTGATTGATATGTTGTGAGCCTGTATTTAAGAACTTGAATTTTATCAGACATTTTGCATTATTTTTTCTGCAGAATCCCCTTCAGCATCTATAATTTTTCGCCACCTGTGTTTCAGGGCCTCAATACGAAATCCTTGACTGTTCAGAAAGCCATCTACTGCAAGTATGGCATCATCATCGGACTGAATGTGGGTGCCAGAAATAGCTGGAATAGATTTAAGTCTGATGGAGCTAGATCATTTGAATAAGGGGGATGCTCATTCAAATTAAAGCCACAATCATGAGTGGCAGTCATGGCAGTGACAGACTTGTGAACAGGAGCATTGTCCTGATGGAACAACACACCTTTAACTAGTGAGCTTTCCGCGGCGTTTAAGTTTAATATTTTCCCATGCCATTGATTGTCCTTTTTGGAGATAATCTATCTGCAGAATACCTTTTGCAACCCAGAAAACCGAGGCTTACAACATATCAATCAGCCCTTGTTAGTTCACAGAAATTTCGACCGTCAACTTTAAAAATTCACAAGATTCATCCTAATCCCATAGGGAACATTGTTAGAAAATTTGATGATCCTATTCACTAAGATTTAAAACCTACTGTCCTATTCACTAAGTCCAGAGCACTCTGTTTTACCGGTTTTCTCTAAAATATGATACTATCATCTTCCAAAAAATATCAATTTGATAGTACTCCTTTAGTCGTAACAGAAATACCATTGTTTTGGCTGTGCGTCAATTAAGTTAGAAATAGGACGGAAAATAAAAGTCTACGGGGATTTTCTATAGTGAAATGGCTGAAAATGCGTGATGTTCGGAGCTTTGACATCACTGTTTACTATTGTTGACACAGAGAACAATATGGCGGCGGCTTGAAATTAACATGGAAATTTCCCGTAGACATTTTATTTTTCATATTGCGGTTTGAAGGCAGCTTATAGGGTAAGTTGAAGTTTATTTCCAGTTACGACTAAAGGAGGTCAATTCTCGGAAACTATAATTTATAGGAAAATTCTTCAAATGATAAAATAAATCACCAAAACAGGGTGCTTTGGATTTAGTGAACAGGACAGTAAGTCAAGTCCTTCCCATTTGGAATGTTTAATCCTATAGTAATTGCTTCGTTTTCTATTCAGTTCACAAGGTTTTTAAGCAGTATTCCAGTGACCTTTAGTTTTCACCCTTTGCCTTGAAAAAGATTTGATTATCCCCCAATAATTTTATTGTCTTTACTTTCTGAAGTTTAATTATACTAATAATGATACTTTTCACAAGTTTTTAAGCCCAAGTTAATAGTGACCTTGACTTAAAATTCCTGGCCTTGCAAATTTATAGGGTTCATCTTCTAGCTATTTACTAGAATTTTAAGCTCAAGTCCACAGTGACATTGACCTCTGACCCTCAGCCTTGTAAATAAATATGTTCTCACCTCTCCCAAAAGGAAACATTTAAAGGTTTGTTTCTTCCACCTTGTTCACAAGAACTTAAGCCAAAGTCTAGTGACCTCGACCTTTGACCTTAATCAATAGGACTCATCCGTTCCCAAGGGAACAAAGCAACATGAGTAGATGATTTCTTTTTCATCTATGCTTTGAACAAGGTAATATAATCTAAGAATGGTGACCTTGACCTTTCAACATCAACATAAAAATTCAAAAGGGTTCATTCATCCTCTCCTAATGGTGAAAATTTATCTTATATGCTGTCTATATTGTGGACAGGCACACGCAAGCTAATGGACAGAAGAAAGTAATGTAACATTACATTTTATCCCACCTCTGGCAAATTTCTTGCAATCTGATTGGTCGAGAAGAACCGAATATTATGTTGTATCATTCTACTGACAGGATATTATTTTAATATCCCGCTTCTACTAAGACGCTTTACGATATTGATGTCACGGAGAAGCTTGAAAATATGTTGACTTTACATACACAAGCCAAAAGCCATCCGTGGGATAAATTCGTTATACAGTGTTTTACAGGGGGGATACAAAAATATATTGGGTCGATGAAAAAAGTTGTATTGGGCGAACTTTTTTCATCGACCCAATATATTTCTGTATCCCCCCTGTAAAACACTGTATAACTAATAATATCCCCCCTGCAGCATATTTTGAGGACACTTATCAAAATCAGTGGTTTGTTTGCAGCATTGCTATATGCAATTTGAATTAATTAATGAAAGTCAAATGATAGTAATTTTGTTTTCAAAATTTATTCATGAGAAAATGTATATATAAAACTCCATAATTATACATATATTTCAAAAGATAAATCAATTATTTTAATATGAAAATACAGTTCGTAATTTGCATTCAATTTTTTTTTTTTTAACATAAAACAAAGAAGAAAAAATTGTAAGGATCTCCTTCACTGTAAAAGTCAGTTTGAAAGATTAATTACAATTAATTCATGATATACATTTACAATTGTTTAACTTCATTTCTCTCAATAGGAATTATGGTGAGATAGTTTTTGACTGCAGAAGCTGGACTTCAATGACAAAGTTTGAGCCGTGATTGTCGAAAAAGTTGAAGCATTGATGTCCCTTCTAGCCTTCTTGCATAAAAGTTATGACATACATGTACTTTATAATCCACGGTTGAATTCAAACTCTGTAATGTTCTAAATTTAGAATCAATTCTAGCATACAAACATACTTACTATAAACATTTAGTCTTGATATGTACATTTGCATCAGTTAACTGTAAACTTAAAAAATTTCGCGTGGGGGTAATTTTCGCGCTTCTTGCGCTTGTCTTGTCGCAAAAATAACCCCATGTGAAAATTACAACCAGTATAATAGACTAAAGGGAATACTCCTATTTTTGCCCAAATTATCCCCACATGTGCTGTAGCAACTGCCATTTCGCAAAAAATTCCCCCAGCGAAAAATAAACACATCTACAGTATTTTTGTCCTTTACAGGCAAGAAAGAAATAGGAATGATTAAGAAGCATGGGTTTATAATTCAAAGAAAGAATATAAGATTTATTTGAATCAGGAATTCTATCTAAACCATGCCTTTTGTTTGCTGAACATGCCTTTTGTTTATGGAACCACAATGTAAAAGTCTGCAGACCTATATGATGTTAGACATTTGATGATCAAACAATAAAAAATTACTTCTATTGTCTTCTATAAGGTGTAATGATACTGATTCTGTGTATTTGCAAAGAGTTGTTTATAAAAATGATTGTAAGCATAATACTTCAACCTTTGGAAAAAAAGATAAAACTAAAGGCGAAAACTGATAGGATAGATATAGATGGAGAAAGGGAAAGTTAGTGATCTTGTTAGCTTTTATCAGCTGTTTTGGAAATAGCAAATATACATGTAACTATATATCTACATGCAAATATTATAATTTTATATTATAATAAATATTATAAATATATGCATATTATACAAATTATATTGAAAAGTATATATGATGTGTGACTATATCCGTTGAAAGTTCTTAATGTAAAAATATGCTCTTCAAAAAAAGAAAGGTGAGGTTACTAAAATGAGTATAAAAAGAATTATCAGTTTGGTGTACAATTATAAAGAAAAGACAAAAAACTCAAGTGTGAAAATTCCGAGAATACAAATTATCATGAGTGATTTGGTCATATAAAATTTGTGTTGAAAATGTAATAAAAAAAAGACATGAAAGTTAATCTTACAATAAAACTAAGGGTATTTCAAGATTATCAGATACTAGTTATTATCTATACATTTACATGTTTCATATCTTAACAAATGCAGATACATGAATCATTCGCTGCGTATCAACCTTCCCTACTTTCACAGTCAGCCTCATACCCCGAAAGTTTGTGTCAGTGAATGTTAATATCAGAGGCACAATTCAATAGCAGCAGGAGCGGATCCGCAAATCATTGTACAATTGAAAGGGTTTACTTTATAAAACGGTGAAAGATAGTACCAGCGAATGATTCTACATATACATTAAGTAAATTACAACCCTATACATACAGAAGTATTAAAAATTAGTTTGAATTATACAGACTTGAATGAACATTCAATCCACTCATTAAAATGAAAATTATAAATCTTTATAAAAATGAAAATAATCAAAAAGACATACAAACCACTGAATGACACATTGCATTGACATAATTCTTTTAAGAAACTACAAGGCACACAAGTATAAATTTACATGTACTATCACATTTTCTAATGGTTTAATGCATCTGTTTAATCTGTGAAAACACACATCACCATCATTCTATCTACAGGTACATCATGCATCTGGCACATTTCTTCATTTCGTTATGTTTTTGTTTTAGTAAGTCTTTTCAATTATTATGTTGCCTTTGGAATGGACTCCTTCAGAATCCGGCGCAGAATTTTACCGCTCGGTGATTTGGGAATTTCACCAACAAATTTAACACCTCCTTTCAATCTCTTGTAATGAGCTGCTTTCCCTGAAATTTATTAGAGGGTTTGAAAATACATCAGCTTTTAGGATTTTAAATCAAGGAGTGAATTATATTTAAACTTGTTACTCTTACAGAAGATGAAACCAAAAACTTAGCTGCTAATATTGTTTGAATTTCATGGTTTTGTGGTTATAACAGATACCAAACGTTTTTCTGTTTGCATTGAGTAATAATAGAAAAAATGACCGCATTTCTGTATAACCTAAGTTTATTCATGGCAATCAAATTTCCCAAAGAAAAACCTAGATATTTAAAACAAATTTCAGAAATACAATTCCCTTTTGCCGTATGTGCCAATTTAGTATTTTTCGATAACCAGAAAGTCTTCATGTTGGGGAATGTACAGTAACTGAAAGAAATACTAATTGTTACCTGTAACATCCCTTAAACTCTGGGAGATGACAGTATATAATTAACATTACCATTACAATTCTGTGACGTCATAATGGTTTTACGTTAGATACCGTCTACGATGAGAAATAACTCCATATTCCAAAAACACTCAATTCATGCACTTGAATGAATATTGTACAAACAAACCTTCTACAAACTGTTGTACTTCATGCTCTGATACGTCTTGACCTGGTTTTTTAACGACAAACGCCATAGGAACTTCTCCAGCTTCCTCGTCAGGCAGACCAATCACAGCCACATCCTGTACGGCATTATGCTTTAGTATCAGATCCTCTAACTCCGCTGGTGCTACCTGAAAAACAGGATAAAGAAGATTTATCCAAAGCCATATACATGTTGTTACCATAATCAATATTTTTCTTAATTTGACCCTGACCTTTGACTTTGGAATTTAAAATTTAAATGCATGCAATCAAGTTTCTCTCCCTTCATCTGTACATGAAATCTCCAAAATATGATGATCAGATCCATTTCAGTTCAGTTTATTTATTCTTGGAACTTACATTCCAGTGAAATTTACATACACATAGCATAGTACAGTACTTATCAAAAAAGTAGCGATACTCTACAATTTGCCGAAGTTTGATCTTGAAGATCGATAAATTACTGACTTATTTTCCAAACGATTCATAACATGTTTATAAATATAAAACCTCTTTGGTTCTGCATTGATATTTTACCAAATTTTTGGTTCTTTATTGATATTTTACCAAATTTGTAATGTTTGACCTTGAACTTAATTAAACCTTGAAAAGTACTTTTAACTGAGCCCTTACTCAACATAGATATGAAGTCCATGAAAATATGGAAACTGATACATTTTATGTTTTTTTTTTTATATCATAAAATCACCTTATCCTACCTGATAACCCTTGTATTTGATAAGTTCCTTTAGTCTGTCTGTGATCATAAAGCAGTCATTATCATTCACCAAAGCCACATCACCTTCACAAATAAAGACAGTGCTTATAAGTCAATTCCTAAAATTACTAGTACAATGTGTACTTTGAATTACCCAATGAAATAGATGCTCCTTTTTATATTTTTTCAAATAATCAACATGCATTTACAGAATTTGCTCTCTATAAGGCAGTCAATTGTTACAATAACAGTCAATGGTAGGAAGTGTGGTACATACTGACCATTGACATATTTACACAATAAAACACCTCTAAAGACAGTATGGTCGTATTGCAAAGTAATTTTTTGTCAGTAAAAAGTTAAAAGAATCCTCATATGTTTGGACCTATATTGCTCAAACTTATAACTCGTGTTATGAATGTACCTTTTCTATTTCATGACTAAACTTATTTTTTGTGGATTTGGGTATATTGAATGAGATGGAAAACAAACATAAATTGTCAAAGGTCACTAGGTCATAGTCACTAGGTTAAAGGTCATGGTATCAAGTGAAAGTTCATAACACATCATATCATGTGAGAAATTTAAATGTGAAATATCAAAGCCCTATCTTACAAGGAATCTACACACTCAATAACACAGCCTTAGACTCTTTAGTTGAAGAATCAAAGCCCAACATTTTATAAAAGTACGTAAAAGTCAAAGGTCTAGGTCACTAGGTCATATATTACTGCATAAATCAAGAGGTCTTGTCATGGGTAACCTACATGTTTGATATTATTATTGCATATAGTTCCTTAGATTTTGCTTCTACAAGAAACTTTAACTAAAACCTTTGAATAGGTCAAAGTCAAAGGTCAAGTTAACTAGGTCAAATTTTACAGCATAATTTGAAAAAGTCTTGTAATGGGCAACCTACATGTACATGTATAATATCATGTTTCTACTGCAAATAATTCTTTGGAATTTAATTGTCAACCATTAACTTTAACCGAAGTGTCAACCTACCGACAGACCAACAGACAGACAGACAGACAAGCTATTACCTACCAATGTAAAAAAAAAAATACATATTGTAGAGATACAAAGTAGAATTTATAGCAAATTTGCATTCAAAAAGATAAAGAAACCAATTTTCAAATATATAGGAGCATAAGCCCAAGTACATGTAAATGACATAACATACAATTTGAAACCCAAGTCACTCGTCTGTGACAAAAGAAAGAAAGAAAGGTAAGAATAAAGCCTGTGTTTGTGAAACACGAATGCCCCCGGTGGCATCTTTGTTAGTATGAACACTATTTTCTGTTGAGTACATGTATGTGAGGTCACTTGGTTAAAAGGTCAAAGGTCAAGGTCATGAGGTCAAAAATTTTGGTATCAATGGAAAGGTCTTGTCACAAGGAATACACATGTGAAATATGAAAGCCCTATCACTTCCCATTCAAAAGTTCTGCACAATGTTAAAGTTTTTGAAAAGTAGGTCAAAGGTCAAGGTCAAGGTCATGAGGTCAAAAATTTTGGTTTCAATGGAAAGGTCTTGTCACAAGGAATACACATGTGAAGTATGAAAGCCCTATCACTTCCCATTCAAAAGTTATGCCCAATGTTAAAGTTTTTGAAAAGTAGGTCAAAGGTCAAGGTCATGAGGTCAAAAATTTTGGTATCAATGGAAAGGTCTTGTCACAAGGAATACACATGTGAAATATGAAAGCCCTATCACTTCCCATTCAAAAGTTATGCCCAATGTTAAAGTTTTTGAAAAGTAGGTCAAAGGTCAAGGTCACGAGGTCAAAAATTTTGGCATCAATGGAAAGGTCTTGTCACAAGGAATACACATGTGAAATATGAAAGCCCTATCACTTCCCATTCAAAAGTTATGCCCAATGTTAAAGTTTTTGAAAAGTAGATCAAAGGTCAAGGTCACGAGGTCAAAAATTTTGGTATCAATGGAAAGGTCTTGTCACAAGGAATACACATGTGAAATATAAAAGCCCTATCACTTCCAATTCAAAAGTTATGCCCAATGTTAAAGTTTTTGAAAAGTAGGTCAAAGGTCAAGGTCAAGGTCACGAGGTCAAAAATTTTGGTATCAATGGAAAGGTCTTGTCACAAGGAATACACATGTGAAATATGAAAGCCCTATCACTTCCCATTCAAAAGTTATGCCCAATGTTAAAGTTTTTGAGAAGAAGGTCAAAGGTCAAGGTCAAGGTCACGAGGTCAAAAATTTTTGTATCAATGGAAAGGTCTTGTCACAAGGAATACACATGTGAAATATGAAAGCCCTATCACTTCCCATTCAAAAGTTATGCCCAATGTTAAAGTTTTTGAAAAGTAGGTCAAAGGTCAAGGTCAAGGTCACGAGGTCAAAAATTTTTGTATCAATGGAAAGGTCTTGTCACAAGGAATACACATGTGAAATATGAAAGCCCTATCACTTCCCATTCAAAAGTTATGTCCAATGTTAAAGTTTTTGAAAAATAGGTCAAAGGTCAAGGTCAAGGTCACGAGGTCAAAAATTTTTGTATCAATGGAAAGGTCTTGTCACAAGGAATACACATGTGAAATATGAAAGCCCTATCACTTCCCATTCAAAAGTTATGCCCAATGTTAAAGTTTTTGAAAAGTAGGTCAAAGGTCAAGGTCAAGGTCACGAGGTCAAAAATTTTTGTATCAATGGAAAGGTCTTGTCACAAGGAATACACATGTGAAATATGAAAGCCCTATCACTTCCCATTCAAAAGTTATGTCCAATGTTAAAGTTTTTCGGACAAACAGACAGACAAACAGACAAACAGACAAACAGACAAACAGATAAACAGACAAACAGACAAACAGACGGACAGGCCAAAAACTATATGCCCCCGAATCTTTGATTCCGGGGGCATAAAAATAGACACAAATTTAAATAATGGAGGATAACATAATTGTATTACCCATTGTATATATTTACAAGCAACAACTTTTACAAGTCACTCTGGTTTGCCTAAATATAATGAAGACATGATACAGATTATATTCTTCAACTTATCCTCTGTTCACATTATCAAAAATTGAGTAGATCGTCCATTACAATATGACATTTCCATATTACTGCAAGGCTTGAATAGCTGATTTTCCAGTAGATTCATTGGGCGGACAGACACCAGACATCACAAAATTTGGCGATATTTTCATTGTGACATCAAAATAGAAAAACATGACAACACATCAAGGTGCTTCAAGACGGTGCAATTAGATGTGACGTCACAATGGAAAATTTTGCCAAATGATGTGATGTCGGGTGTCTGTGCATATAAAATCAAGGTTTAAAACGGTCACAAATATTTTCTGGAAAATGGACTATTATAGACAAGGAACATCACAACTTTTGAAATTACTGGTATTTCTTCAATAATTGCCATAGATCTGTAATGACGTCAAGTTAGGTCAAGTACCGTAATGTCGGGTCTTGGAATGTATACAATGCAAGTCTATAGAAATGGTCTATTAGGCTATAAGTAGTGAAATTCTTGATACAGTAATTAAATGTAATCCATGATCCAGATAGATTGAAAGCATTGTGTAAATAAAAGTAAATATCCATCTTATAGTGACATTACCTGTGTGAAGCCATCCATCTACTATCATTTCATCTGTAGCTTTCTGGTTCTTGAGATAACCTTTCATGATCTGTGGACCTTGTACAATCAGCTCTCCTGGTTCACCTTTAGCTACGTCCTTCCCTGACTCCGGGTCTACCAACTAATGTAATATAAATAAACAGAAGATTATTCATGTAAATGTACTGGGAAAATCAATCATTCCATCCATGAAGAAAACATTTAGAATATAGTGCATGCATGTGTGATCTACAATTACACAGCCAATAGGCGATTTTCACATTACCGTAGTCGACTTGTATTTTAAACATCCGAAGACCCGACATCACAAGATTTGACGTAACTTTTAACTGTGACGTCGTATCTGATTTTTGACGTCACAGTTAGAAATAACGTCAAAAGTAGTGATGTCGGGTCTTGGAGTGTCTAAAATACAAGTCTAATGGTAATATGAAGAAGGTCTATTGTGCCTTACATGAAATTCATGTGATATTTACATGAATTTTACATAAAAGTTCACATGAAATTTATGTGAAACGAGTATGACAACATCAACATCAAATTAACATTCATATTTTTAAATGAAATTCATGTGATATTGATGTGAAGAAAAACATCAATTTTTTTCACAAAAATCTTAAGTGAAATTTTCATGAATTTCACATGAAATTCACATGATGATCATTTCATACGAATTTCATGCAAGGCACCATTGGCTGTATAAGTGAAATTGCAATGATATAAAATAATGTAAATACATGTACACATAAGTGCCACATTAGTTCAACTATTCATACCAATCTTTATTCTTGAAAATGTTCTTGTCTTAATCTGACATTACCAAAATAATTATTATCATTTTTAGAATATTTGTAAATTGATGACAGAAATTGTGACATTGACTTTTGACTTATTGATACATAAATCAATCAAATTTAAAATCAGACCTAGTACAGTGTCCTATTTTTCTTTTCTTGTGAAAAAGTTCTGTTGTTTTTTGGGGTTTTTTTTAAGAATGTACATGTATATACTACCCCTCTACTAAATTTAAAATCAGACATAGTATATACTTCTCATCTAACATGAAATTGGTGAAAAAAGTCTTTGTTTTTGTTAGTCAAAATAATACCTACCCTTGCTATAGTGTTAGGGATGAGTTTTCCTATGGTTCCTGGATGACATGGGTCAGTATCAATATGAACTACAGGACTCGTCTCTGTTAGTCCATACCCTACAAAAAATTGTCATCTTAGTACATATATTGTATATGTACATGTACATTAAATTAACATATATACTCTCTAATAATAATCTATAGATATTTCACTGTGCATGTAAAACAGTCAATTCTCAAATACCAGTTGTCTACAATTAATAATTCAACGCTGTAAAACTGAAAGGTCGTAAGTGCAATTTGCAAATTTTTCAGGAGAGAGAAAAAACTGTTTTACATTGCTACATGTATCAATGTTATACATTGCTACATACATGTATATTTAGTTGAGGATGAATATCATTTTATCTTAGTTTGCCCTTTGTATAATGATTTAAGACGACAATACATGTATATTAAGCCTTACTATTCAATTCGTCCCTCTATGTTCAAACTTAAGTTCAATTATTTTCAATACAAAACAGAAAACAACCATGTAATTTAGCTAAATATTTGAAATGTGCTTGTGATCGAGCTCAGATCCACCATGTTGTAATTTCTTTGTTTTTTCCATCTACATACATGTCTTTCCTCCTATTGTTCGATCACTCTATTATTATTACTATTGTGAATTTATATATATGTCTCATTCATATAAACTATATGCATTTGGTTTTTTGCTAAAACTATACTATACTATCTCGCAATCCAAGAGAAAGATATATAAAATATAAACAAAAGGCAACATGTTTTCCCCACAAAAACTCAATATAAATACAAAAACTTACTAAATATATCACATACAACCTTTCATACTCATCAAATTGGTTTTTTTGTCTATTATGTCCTTTAAAAGACAATGGCATATGAAAGGTTGTAACTGACACCACCTTTTAGAATTAGGATTTAGGCAAATTATGGGTTGTATCTGACACATACAACCTTTCACAAGTAATCTCTTGCCATGGTTACAGATGGGCTATTGTTATGAAATTTCACAGGGAGATGGAAAATTGTGTGACCTACATGTACATGTATCTGTTAATAGCAAAAAGTCAAAAAGGTCGTATATGTTACTTACGACCTTTCAATTCTACATCATCAATTTATGTTAATTCATTTCTCTTTTTTACCAGAACAATAAGAAATAATTGTCACTCAATAATTTTATTGACTTGAAGAAGAAATGGAATACATGGAAGTACATGCATTCTAACTGAGGAGGGCTACATGTTTGTCATGTACCATTGAGTGAAGATCACCTTTAGAACAAAGTTTTCCAATCCTGCACATCAGCTTGCATTCATATAACAGGTTTTTTTTGTAACAGCTGACTTTGTACTTCATGGACATTATGATACATGTCTTACGCACATAAAATCAAACATACTGTTTATCTTTGTTACTAACCTTGTCTAACAACGCAGTTAAGTCTTGACATCACTTCATTAGTAACGCCTTCACCGAGAGGTGCTGCTCCTGATATCATTGTATTCAGATTAGACAGGTCAAACTTGGACACGACAGGATGCTTGGCTAAAAATAGTACAATAGGAGGCACTATGTGTAACTGGCTAACCTGAAATCATAAGATAGTCCATTTGTATTTCCATTTTGGTACAGATTCTTTGTTATTTCAACAATATAATACTAATTCTGTGACCTTTTTAATTGCATGAAAAATATTCAGAATCTAGCTATAGATGCTTTAGCCTAGCTATGATTTAGAAAATTTTATTCTCAATATTGGGAAATAATATACTTGTGGACTGGTTCCAATAGACATAATTCTTTTTTAGTTCCTGAAAAAGAGCTTTTTCACAAAGGCATAGCTCGAGGGAAATAGCGCTACTCGAGGGAACAACAAAAGAACTACATGTATGTCTTTTGGAACCAATCCACGACCATTTTATCATGCTATCATATTGACATCATCAACATCAATGGAATCGACTTAAGACAGCTATCTGCTAATTATCTACGGCAAGTTTTGTGGTTATCCAGATTACATCTGCACAAGATATATACTCGTATATATGATTATAGGCTGTGGGCGCAATTGTAAGGGAATTCTCGTTTTAATGCGTCATACGGTTATATATAGTAACCAATGAAATAGTCAGTTTGAATAGCATCAGCATTTTTGTGTTGGAGGGATTTTGTAACGCTCGTTCTGATTGGCTTAAATTCCCTGCTAAAATCGTTTCAGAATACAAGGGTTTCCCAATAGACTGTCCCAAGGTATCTTACGTAGAAAAGATACCGTGGGTTTCCGACGATGATATACATGTAGAAACAGAAAAGTTTCTGTATCCATTGAATATGTTTATAATGAATTACATCATACATCTACATATACATGAACCCTGACCTTGTATTGTTGTAATGCTGTCAGGAACTGTTCTGGATCAAACTTGGGCAGTGTAATCAATTGGCCTCCATCCTGTAAAACCCCAAGCATCACTGGAGACATACCATAAATATGGAAGAATGGCAGTACTCCTAGGGCATTGTCATCAGGTGTCACATGGATCACTGGTCTGTAAATAAATATAAATGTTTGTATAAATAATAGTTCTATCACAGTAAGGATGCTAAGGATCATTGTTTTCTTCAACGAGTGCAATTAAATCAATGTCACACTGCTTCAAACTGTAGTATGCAAGAGCATCACTTTACTATGGTCAGTGAAGAAAACAACAAAAAAGTATGAAAAGATATGATCCTAAAGATCGGACCTTCATCTTCATAGCCTATAATGGCAAGATCATTTAGGAAATTAATCTTTCCTTGTCAATAAGTTAATCATATGTTTTATAGAAACTTTAAAAATGAAAATTTTAAATGAAAGATTAGAATTGTAGAAATTGAAAAAAAAAATCATCATTCTACATACTGAAATTGCTGTAGATTGGCAACTACATTGTCATGTGTAAGCATCACTCCTTTTGGGAGGCCTGTAGTCCCGCTAGAGTAAGGTATGACAAAAACGTCTTCTTTTGGGTTGATATCTATATTTTCAGGAAATGCCTTCCCATCATCCCCCATCAGGACTTTAAATGGCTCACAACCTTCACACTCTCCAAACACGGTAATTTTCTTCAAAATAATACTTTAAAAAGTCAGAGATGGGTTGAAATGACATACTTTTAAGATTTGCTGGTATAATATCTGTTACAAAATAGTTACAGATTTATGGTCTCGTACATTCTCGGACCCTTTAATATTTTCTGAATTTGAACTGAATTTCAAACATAAATCCAGAGGAAAAATAGTAAATTGTGGAATCACCAATGACGTAATTTGATCGTTATAAGACTTTTTTTCAAAGAAAACAATTTCCCACTAAACGTCTTATGACCATAAATTGATGTCACTAACTTGTGTATGAACGAAATATATTTTGTCCACCAGAACTGAACTTCAAATTCAGTACCATAGATGATGTAAAAAGGGTCTAATTTCTGAAATGTTATGAGACCCAAAACTATCAAAATTAACATATTAATCAGGCTGTCATTGGGTCATTCAACAATCTGAATTATATGCGTACTTGCAAAAGTCAAAGATGTACATTCAGCTTTAGCCGTTTTTATCAGTTTTTTCTTTGTAAATGCCCTTCCCTGCCTGAGATTCTGGTTGTTACTTATGGCGTCCCTGGCTAATGGTACTAACTGTAGGACAGTAAACACATGTTTGTGTGTGTGTGCGTAGCCCTACCTGTTGTAGACCTTGGAGATTCTGGTTGTAACTTATGGCATCCTTGGCTAATGGTACTAATTGTGGGATAGTAAACACGTGTTTGTGTGTGTGTGTAGCCCTACCTGTTGAAGACCTTGGAGATTTTGGTTGTTACTTATGGCATCCTTGGCTAATGGTACTAATTGTGGGATAGTAAACACGTGTTTGTGTGTGTGTGTGTGTAGCCCTAACTGTTGAAGACCTTGGAGATTCTGGTTGTTACTTATGGCATCCTTGGCTAATGGTACTAATTGTGGGATAGTAAACACGTGTTTGTGTGTGTGTGTGTAGCCCTAACTGTTGAAGACCTTGGAGATTCTGGTTGTTACTTATGGCATCCTTGGCTAATGGTACTAATTGTGGGATAGTAAACACGTGTTTGTGTGTGTGTGAATGCCCTACCTGTGGAAGACCTTGGAGATTCTGGTTGTTACTTCTGGCATCCTTGGGTAATGGTACTAACTGTGGGATAGTAAACACATGTGTTTGTGTGTGAATGCCTTACCTGTTGTAGACCTTAGAGATTTTGGTTGTTACTTATGGCATCCTTGGCTAATGGTACTAACTGTGGGATAGTAAACACATGTTTGTGTGTGTGTGTAGCCCTAACTGTTAAAGACCTTAGAGATTTTGGTTGTTACTTCTGGTATCCTTGGGTAATGGTTCTAACTGTGGGATAGTAAACACATGTTTGTGTGTGTGTGCGTAGCCCTACCTGTTGAAGACCTTGGAGATTCCGGTTGTAACTTATGGCATCCTTGGCTAATGGTACTAATTGTGGGATAGTAAACACATGTTTGTGTGTGTGTGCGTAGCCCTACCTGTTGAAGACCTTGGAAATTCTGGTTGTTACTTATGGCATCCTTGGCTAATGGTACTAATTGTGGGATAGTAAACACATGTTTGTGTGTGTGTGCGTAGCCCTACCTGTTAGAGACCTTGGAGATTCTGGTTGTAACTTATGGCATCCTTGGCTAATGGTACTAATTGTGGGATAGTAAACACATGTTTGTGTGTGTGTGGGTAGCCCTAACTGTTGAAGACCTCAGAGATTCTGGTTGTAACTTATGGCATCCTTAGCTAATGGTACTAATTGTGGGATAGTAAACACATGTTTGTGTGTGTGTGCGTAGCCCTACCTGTTGAAGACCTTGGAGATTCTGGTTGTTACTTATGGCATCCCTGGCTAATGGTACAAACTGTGGGATAGTAAAGACATGTTTGTGTGTGTGTATATATGCCTTACCCGTTGGAGACCTTTGAGATTCAGGTTGTTACTTATGGCATCCTTGGCTAATGTTACTTACTGTGGGATAGTAAACACATGTTTGTGTGTGTGTGTATGCCCTACCTGTTGGAGACCTTGGAGATTCTGGTTGTTACTTATGGCATCCTTGGCTAATGGTACTTACTGTGGGATAGTAAACACATGTGTGTGTGTGTGTGTGTGAATGCCCTACCTGTTGAAGACCTTGGAGATTCTGGTTGTAACTTATGGCATCCTTGGCTAATGGTACTAATTGTGGGATAGTAAACACATGTTTGTGTGTGTGTGCATAGCCCTACCTGTTGAAGACCTTGGAGATTCTGGTATTTACTTATGGCATCCCTGGCTAATGGTACTAACTGTGGGATAGTAAAGACATGTTTGTGTGTGTGTGAATGCCCTACATGTTGAAGACCTTGGAGATTCTGGTTGTACTTATGGCATCCTTGGCTAATGGTACTTACTGTGGGATAGTAAACACATGTGTGTGTGTGTGTGTGTGTGTGAATGCCCTACCTGTTGAAGACCTTGGAGATTCTGGTTGTAACTTATGGCATCCTTGGCTAATGGTACTAATTGTGGGATAGTAAACACATGTTTGTGTGTGTGTGCGTAGCCCTACCTGTTGAAGACCTTGGAGATTCTGGTTGTTACTTATGGCATCCTTGGCTAATGGTACTTACTGTGGGATAGTAAACACATGTGTGTGTGAGGGTGTGTGTGTGTGTGTGAATGCCCTACCTGTTGAAGACCTTGGAGATTCTGGTTGTTACTTATGGCATCCTTGGCTAATGGTACTAACTGTGGGATAATAAACACATGTTTGTGTGTGTGAACTCCTTACCTGTTGGAGACCTTGGAGATTCTGGTTGTTACTTATGGCATCCTTGGCTAATGGTACTAACTGTGGGATAGTAAACACATGTTTGTGTGTGTGTGTAGCTCTACCAGTTGAAGACCTTGGAGATTTTGGTTGTTACTTATGGCATCCTTGGCTAATGGTACTAACTGTGGGATAGTAAACACATGTTTGTGTGTGTGCGTAGCCCTACCTGTTGAAGACCTTGGAGATTTTGGTTGTTACTTATGGCATCCTTGGCTAATGGTACTAACTGTGGGATAGTAAACACATGTTTGTGTGTGTGCGTAGCCCTACCTGTTGAAGACCTTGGAGATTTTGGTTGTTACTTATGGCATCCTTGGCTAATGGTACTAATTGTGGGATAGTAAAGACATGTTTGTGTGTGTGTGTGTGAATGCCCTACCTGTTGAAGACCTTGGAGATTCTGGTTGTTACTTATGGCATCCTTGGCTAATGGTACTAACTGTGGGATAGTAAACACATGTTTGTGTGTTTGCGTAGCCCTACCTGTTGAAGACCTTGGAGATTTTGGTTGTTACTTCTGGTATCCTTGGGTAATGGTACTAACTGTGGGATAGTAAACACGTGTTTGTGTGTGTGTGCTAAGCCCTACCTGTTGAAGACCTTAGAGATTTTGGTTGTTACTTATGGCATCCCTGGCTAATGGTACAAACTGTGGGATAGTAAACACATGTTTGTGTGTGTGTATATATGCCCTACCTGTTGTAGACCTTGGAGATTCTGGTTGTTACTTGTGGCATCCCTGGCTAATGGTACTAACTGTGGGATAATAAACACGTGTTTGAGTGTGTGTGAATGCCCTACATGTTGAAGACCTTGGAGATTCTGGTTGTTACTTATGGCATCCCTGGCTAATGGTACTAATTGTGGGATAGTAAACACGTGTTTGTGTGTGTGTGTGTGAATGCCCTACCTGTGGAAGACCTTGGAGATTCGTGTTGTTACTTATGGCATCCTTGGCTAATGGTACTAACTGTGGGATAGTAAACACATGTTTGTGTGTGTGCGTAGCCCTACCTGTTGAAGACCTTGGAGATTTTGGTTGTAACTTATGGCATCCCTGGCTAATGGTACCAATTGTGGGATAGTACACACGTGTCTGTGTGTGTGCGTAGCCCTAACTGTTGAAGACCTTGGAGATTCTGGTTGTTACTTATGGCATCCCTGGCTAATGGTACTAATTGTGGGATAGTAAAGACGTGTTTGAGTGTGTGTATATGTCCTACCTGTTGAAGACCTTGGAGATTTTGGTTGTTACTTATGGCATCCCTGGCTAATGGTACTTATTGTTGGATAGTAAAGACGTGTTTGTGTGTGTGTGTATATGTCTTACCTGTTGGAGACCTTGGAGATTCTGGTTGTAACTTACGGCATCCTTGGCTAATGGTACTAAGTGTGGGATAGTAAACACATGTTTGTGTGTGTGCGTAGACCTACCTGTTGAAGACCTTGGAGATTTTGGTTGTTACTTATGGCATCCCTGGCTAATGGTACCAATTGTGGGATAGTAAACACGTGTCTGTGTGTGTGCGTAGCCCTACCTGTTGAAGACCTTGGAGATTTTGGTTGTTACTTATGGCATCCTTGGCTAATGGTACTAACTGTGGGATAGTAAAGACGTGTTTGGCACCAGAGTGTTCTAAATGACGGGATAACTCTCCTGAAATAATATGTTTACATTCTAATGTATGTGCAACTAAACAAATTCATAAGGAACTAGTATAATAGAATTAAATTTATACATTCAAAATCATTATAAAAGTACTCATTTCAAAATGCAAAGCATAACAAAATTTGAAACTTATATCTATTAGTGGATATGTTTATGAGCATAACAGCAAATGTGCATTCCATTTATTTAAGATATTTGCTGATGAGTTCTCATAAACATTTCCACTGAAGAGCCAAATCATGGGCACTGTGGTTAGGGTGTCAGGCCAGTAACCGAAAAGTTTGCTGGTTCATTAGCCTCACTAGGACCACGGGTCGGGCGACATTTACTATTCTATTTTCTGTGTTATATACTAAACATAGGTAATCACAGATTACGAAGCTCACCTCGTGGCAGCAAAATTCAATTCAAACATATTTCTAAGTACATGTATATTGGCTTTTAAAGGCAAAATCATTCAAGTGGAAAAAGTAGGTCAAGGTAATTTTATGAAAGTTTCATCAAAGACACATCCAATATGCATGTTTGGTACATGTAGCACTTATACTTTGCTCAATATTGGCTTTTAAAGGCAAAATCACTCAAGTGGAAAAAGTAGATCAAGGTCATTTTATCAAAGTTTGATCAAAGATACATCCATTATGCAAGTTTGGTACATGTAGCACTTATACTTTGCTCAATGAGTCAATATTGGCTTTTAAAATCAACATCACTCAGGTGGAAAAAGTATGTCAGATGCTGCATCCAATGCATGGGTCTTTCTCTGCATCCCAAGATGAATCACTAATGCAAGTTTGGTTACTGTAGCAAGTACTTTGCCAAATACTGAGCTAACCCAAACTTCTTAACTGGACGTGGACGGGGACGTGGACGGGGACGCGGACACAGACGCGGACGCGGACGCGGACACGCAGGGGTATAGCATAAGCTCACTCAACTTCGTCAAGGTGAGCGAAAAATGTCCTTGGCTGTTTATTGTTTACATGTCTGTGGTGTTTGAAAAAAAAGATGGACAAAAACATTTTGGAAATGAAAGTGTTATGTTATGAAAGAAGTTTTTTTTGTTGTACAGGTAAAAAATATACATTTGTGGAACTTGATAAAGAAACATTTTTGCACGTCTTGTGACAAACCTGATGTATATGCAGGGTTAGATGTTGTTACTATAACTCCGATAGACCCAGCTGCCAGCATAAGTATGGTGAATTCTGGTAAGTTAACACTATTCAAAGCTATGACATCTCCCTTCTTGTATCCTTTACGTGTCAATGCACTAGCCACTCTCCTACTGAAGTCAACCATTTGTTTGTAGGTGTAGGAACGGCCTGTGGGGAAGTCAACCTACAAGGTGTAAACAAGAAAGAAATGTCAACAGGCGGAAATCTTAAATTGAATACAATGTATATCAAGATATAGATCATGAATGCATTGAAGGGTCAACATGCATGCATAATCTGATGAAAACCAGTGCCTAATTTCATAAAAATTTGTATGAAAAAATTCAGGAATTCGAATAACTCTCATCATCAAATAAAAGCTTAAAATGTTTTTCAATTTAGATTATATTTTACTTTCTAATATCATTTCTACATAATAAATATAAATACAGAGACAAAACACACATTTGTAGCGATTTTTAGTTTATAAGAAGTACTAAGTGATCAAAATTAAGAAAATTCTAGACCAAGAACAGGCAAAACTTTTATTCTTGAGTTGGTATTTTAAATACCAACTCGAGAATAAAATTTTGGCCTGTTCTCGGTCTTGAATTTTCGTAATTTTCCAAGAACAGGCCAAAATGTAATAAAATTTTGGCCTGTTCTTGGTCTACGAAAATTCCCGAGATTTTTCATATGTATTTTTGTGAAACAGGCTGTAGATCTCCTTGTGCGCACAGTTTTGTTATCATTATGTATAAGGTTACAAAATCAGGATTCATGAAGATCCAAAATCTGGTTTTGATAAGATTGGATTCATCCATATAATTACAGGTGTTTTGTAAATGATCCAAATTTGTAAATTTCTTAAAAGATAAAGTGTCTTAATTTGTGTTTTGTGATTGGTATGCAACACAAAGTAAGTGCATTTATGATAATGCACATTTATATGCTTGCTTTGTGTTATAACATTTATTATTCGAAGTAAGCATAAATTAGATTAATGAAGATGAACAAAATTATGCTATCAACTGACAAAGTGACGTACCATTGCCACTTTATCCCCAAACTTTTCAAGTCTAGGGAACATGTACTCTGCCAGCGGTTTAACTTCAAGGTCAAGGTCGGGTAAATGGCTGTGATATACCGTACAGGAGCGAGAGGAGAGGCTGAACTTTTTCTGTGACAGACATGGCAAGTGTTTCGATGCACGAGATCCTCGTGGTGATAAAGCCTTGGAAAGGATGCTTCCACATGCCAGTCCCGTTTTAGCTACAGATGACATGGTCCTATTTTGTTTATGTAACTGGTATACTGTACTCAATATGAACCTGCAAATATTGCATAATATAAAGACTTATAAAGTAAATTTTCAATCATATTCAATGTCAATAGTATTACATATATATCTTGATACAACCTACAGTGTAATTAATTTTCCAGAGTAATCCATCATAAAATTTTGATAAACCTTTATTTCAGATGTTACTCTTCTTCAAATTCATAGCATCATTTAAGAACAGATAAATTTGCACCATGGACCAGACATGCACGTTTCAGATACTTAACCCTCTTCAGTGATCCTCAGTCTAAACTATGAAATTATGGCCAAAGTCTGAAAGTTATGTCCAAAAAATATGTCCAAAAAAAAAAGAAGAATCTTTTATCAATTTTTTTTAATTAGGCCTGCATAGACCATGCAAGGAGCTGTAAAGATAAGGGCCGTATTTAGCCCTGAATCTCGTACCGTATTTCTTCCGTATGACAATTCACATGTTGAAAAAAATTAATCGTAATTGAAATATGATGTATTTGAAGACTTTTTATATGTTTTACATTTTGATGAAGTACTCTTAAGATTCTAAAATTAAGGTCGGAAGAAGTAGGGGTACTCGAATAGGAAAACTGATAAAATCGACCAAAAAAACGTATAAATATAATAATATTTTACATAAAATGGTTAAATATTTACTAAAAGGCATCAAATATGTCTACATTGTATATCAATACAATAGATTTCGAACGTTATATCTACTTTAATTGGCAAATAATGAAATCCGGAACTCAAAATACGGTCTCGCTTCGTATTCAACGGCTACAATGCAAGTCTTTTTGAGCAAAATACACAATGAAGAAGAAATAAACATCGCTCTTGCTTATTTCGTTCCAAATTCTTATATATTTCATTCGATCATATTAAGAATACATTTTTGGTTGGATTAAAGAGGAAAATTGGTCAAATTTCTCATATTTTATGGTCTAATAGATCGATCTTTACAAAAATGCACCCCCCTTCCTTTTTTGTTTTTCGTCTCTGGGGTATTGTTCCCCCCGGAGATACAGAACCCCACTTTTCCAGAAAATTTGTATCATGGATATACACCTCCAGTAAAAGTGGCATCCGGGAGGAACAATGTTCAAAAAAAATTTTCCGTTTTCTATTGATTTCTAAAGGAAAAAATTCTGACCCAAATATTAGCAAAATTATACAAAACAGATAAAAAATCACTTCAGATTCTGATGGAATGCCATATAGGTATACATTTTACGAAGAATTTTTTTTTAAATTTCCATTTTCAAAATCCAACTTTTCAGGGCTGATTTTACGTCTTATCTTAACAGCTCCTTTCTACATCTATGAAGGTATAATCATGCTATGAAGAATATTTTCATATTATCATGATTATCATTCAATATGTGTAAATGCATTCATTCATTTAAGCTTATAATAGCTACATTGTGTTCATTCATCTATTAAGAATTGTAAGCTACGGTACATGTAATGAATATACATGTACAATTTTATCAATTTATTCATTACGTAATACATTTGCTAATTAAGAAATGACTGTCTTACTTTTGGTGTTCATGGGTGTATAATTCTGGTTGGACACGCGCAAATTTTCCGAGAATCGCGAAGCGATGCGATTCTCGGAAAATTTGCACGTGTCCAACCAGAATTATACACCCATGAACACCAAAAGTAAGACAGTCATTACTTATATTCAAATTTATTCTAAATATCTGTCATTTTTATTTTCATGCACTTCGCATATTTTGCCTGTTTTAGTGTCAAATGTATTTGAACGTTGGTAAATTCTCCCTACATGCAAACCTTGCACGTGAACAACCCAAGTTATTGGAATATAATTCTAGTTGCCTAATGGGCGTTTAACATGGGGAATCTACTAGTAATGTAAATATTGCCATGTATACCTTACTGTTTCTGTATTTCATGGGCAATGAAAATTTATAACCAGACTTGTCAGAATGACAACATAGCTCACCGGTGGCAACCATATGTAAATTGCAACAACAACAATAAAAAAGGTCTTATCACAAGGAGTGCACATGTGAAATATCAAAGCCCTATCACTTACCAATCAAAAAATATGGCCAAGGTTAAAGTTTTTCAAAAGTAGGTCAATCATCTCCAAGGTCAAGGTCACAAGGTCAAAAATTTTGGTATCCATGGAAACGTCTTGTCACAAGGAATACACATGTGAAATATCAAAGCCCTATCACTTACCATTCAAAAAATATGGCCAAGGTTAAAGTTTTTCAAAAGAAGGTCAATCATCTCCAAGGTCAAGGTCACAAGGTCAAAAATTTTGGTATCCATGGAAACGTCTTGTCACAAGGAATACACATGTGAAATATCAAAGCCCTATCACTTACCATTCAAAAAATATGGCCAAGGTTAAAGTTTTTCAAAAGTAGGTCAATCATCTCCAAGGTCAAGGTCACAAGGTCAAAAATTTTGGTATCCATGGAAACGTCTTGTCAGAAGGAATACACATGTGAAATATCAAAGCCCTATCACTTACCATTCAAAAAATATGGCCAAGGTTAAAGTTTTTCAAAAGTAGGTCAATCTCCAAGGTCAAGGTCACAAGGTCAAAAATTTTGGTATCCATGGAAACGTCTTGTCACAAGGAATACACATGTGAAATATCAAAGCCCTATCACTAACCATTCAAAAAATATGGCCAAGGTTAAAGTTTTTCAAAAGTAGGTCAATCATCTCCAAGGTCAAGGTCACAAGGTCAAAAATTTTGGTATCCATGGAAACGTCTTGTCACAAGGAATACACATGTGAAATATCAAAGCCCTATCACTTACCATTCAAAAAATATGGCCAAGGTTAAAGTTTTTCATAAGTAGGTCAATCTCCAAGGTCAAGGTCACAAGGTCAAAAATTTTGGTATCCATGGAAAGGTCTTGTCACAAGGAATGCACATGTGAAATATGAAAGCCCAATCTGTATTGGTTTAAAAGTTATACGCAAGGTTAAAGTTTTTGTGCACGCGCACGCAGACGCAGACGCCAACGCCAACGCCGACACCGGGGGTATGACAATAGCTCTCCGGACATTCGTCTCGGCGAGCTAAAAATGTGTTTCGCTAATAAAGAATTTGAATATGTAAAATTGAGCAATATGTCCAAGATGACATAGTCATTACTGCCAGTGTTTTCATTTAATGACACTGCTAGGCCAAACAAAAAAAAAATCTTGTCTTACATGCTTGAGCAAAAGTGGGGTGGGTGTAAGGTATTACGGTAATTGTTTGATCTTTATTTTCTCGATCTCTTTTACTTTTTTCTAGGAAACTGATAATGAATTCCTCAAAATACTTAATTTTAACTCCATGAATGCATTTAATTCTTAAACATGTTGAAAGAAAACTATATATAATTATCAGTGGCGGATCCAGCTTTTGAGTTAGAGGGGGCATAAAAAAATGGTGAGGGGTCTGGGTGTGAACGAACTTTTCTTCCGCATAATATTTCTTCCTCCTGGAAGTTTTATTATTATAATGAAAATTCCCAGGATTTTTTATTATGGAATATTTTTTCCTTGTCCATAATACTTTTTCCACAGTCCTTTCCGTAAGTGAAAAAAGAGTAAAACATCAACAATTTTCATGAAAACATTTCCATCTATATGGACGGAAGCATTGTTATGAAAATTGTTGATGTTTACTCTTTTTCACTACCCAAAGGACTACTTTTTCTTTGAAATAGAAGAAATATTATATGTAAGTACCATGTGTAATATTTTTTCCTTCTATGCTTCAAATACATAAATGACTGACTTACAGATATTTTCTCATAATTTAAACATTTCAATAATTACAGTAACATGGTTAGCTTACAGGAATAATTCTGTGGAATGGTTCGTATGTTCATATGTATTAATAATACAGTTATCTTTTCAATTTTATTAAAATAATTTTTAAACTTTTAAATTTTTTTTCTAGTAAAACACTCCATTATTGGAAGAGATAATATAGGGATCAAATTTCCAGTACATGTACATTGTACAGTACATGATTTTTGAAATTTATTACTTCTTATTTTAAATAAGTTCATTATAATTTTTTCCCATTATTGACAATTATTAATTTATTATGCACATATATGAAATCCTTATTTTTGTTCTGTAAGATTTTACCATGTTACTAGTAACAGAACTTTTATTATGAACATTAAAAAAAATTCCAGATGGAAGTTTTGTTATGTAATATATTTTCCATGGCATGAGAACTTTTATTATGATCATGGAAGATTCATTACATAATAAAATTTCCTTTCGGAATTTTTAATACATAATAAAAGTTCCTGGGAAAAAATATTATATGATAAGATTTCCAAGGAATAAATATTATGCTGGAAGAAATATTTCATCACAAATATTTACTCTTTTTTATATGGAAAATGATCCTTTTACCTATGATTTGCAAATTTCAGGGGGACGTATGCCCCCCCCCCCCCCCTCTTGAATCTGCCACTGATGATCTCAGTCAACAACAATATACATGTACCATTATTTTCATCTATAAGTACTATTTCTAGTAACCAAATGAGGTCTTTCAATTTGACCACAATAAAAATTAACTGTAAAAAAAAAAAAAGTTAGGGTGATATCAGGAGTGAAAAAGGATCCAGAAGATTGGTTAGGTTTGGGGAAACAAGTACGTGTATTTTTTATTTGGCACTGATGTTACAGAGTCAATTCTCTTGTTGCATTACAATGAAAAAATGGAAAAAAAAAAGACCGGTGATCACCAGGTTGGAAATTTCATTAAAAGCTGAGGCTCCATATTAACATATTAAATAAAGATTATGTTCTAATGAACATCTAAGTGTGCTGAACCAATATAAGTGTCAAACTGCAAGGTCAGTTGTGGTCATGAGGTGAATAGTTTGGTTTCTAATTAGAAAGGTATTCAATGTTAATTTTCAAAGTACCCCCCCCCCCTCCTTCCACTGTACCTAAAAGTTTTACCTGAAACAATAGTTATACATATACCTGCATGCATGTGATATGGATTATAATGTATCTCAGTTTGCAAACTCCACATTAATTACCCCCTTTTTCTTATTAAACGTACTGTATGATACCTAGATAGATTAAACCTTTTCGCACTGATGACTTGCACCTCACTTAGCCTTATAGCTAGGTATACATACCTGCAAATAATCAACGTGACAACGGACTTTGATCTTGCCGCCAACAACAGCAATTGAGTATTTATATTGATTATGCGAGTTCTAAGACCTACCGTGCGGATGAAAATGCTGAGACCACCAACTAATTATGGAGCCTCAAACATGTATGCACCCAAACCAACAAGCTATGTCAACAACACTAAACGGGCTGTCAGTAACGACAACTCCCAATATCTACATTATCAAAAAGTGGGTCAGGGACTGACACGGTCTGATAGATATCCTTACTTGAACTTATTGGACGCGAACTCGGACAAGATATGGTATTCGAAACTAAAATAGAACAGAACATTTAGTTTTTAATTAAATCAATTCAAACGTGCAAATCCAACACTGATTATCATTATTTGACATAGATATTGCTCATCACTATCAATATTTTATAAAAAAAAAAAGAAATTAAAATTACCCAGACGTTCCGTGGATTCTGGATAGGGTAAACATATAAAAGAGGAAGAAAAAAAAAATCCTTTTAATGAAACCTAAATTACAGCGGCGGATCTAGGATTTCAGAAAAGGGGGGGCCCAAAGTTTCAGCTCGCAGAAAATTGTTCAAAGAAAAACTGACAAGCAAAAAAAAAAAAAAAAAAAAAAAAAAAAAAAAAAAAAAAAAAAGGTCGAAGACGAAAAAAATAAAGACCTCCAAAACCTGAAGCTCAAGACTGGTGATTTTAATTAATAAGTTGGGGGGGGGGGGGTCATTCCAACTGCATGTTGCATTTAGAAGATAGAGTTTCTTGATAAGTTTACTTAAGGTTATAGGTATACTGGCGAGCGTAGCGAGCCGGAAAATTTTAAGATTTGAAGTTTTCTTTTTTTTGTTTTGGTTCAGTCATCCATACATGTATATATACATACATGTATATATATTATTCTAAATTGGCGAGCGGAGCGAGCCGGGAAATTTTTGGAATAGATGGTTACATTTTGTCAGAAGATTACAATATCTCTCTCATTTTCCATCCTTTATTTTTGTTTGACCAATTGGGGAAGGTTGGGAAGATTTGGGCATTGCAACCCCACTATCCACCTGTCTAAACTGGTTAGATCGGCCCATGAAAATGAAGCATTTGGTAATTATTCAAGTGTTAATTTAATATTGAATTTTGTATATGTTTATGACATATGAATCCGTTCAAACACGATGACAAAGAAAGTTCAAGACAAATTGAAGACGAAAAAATAGACAGCTAGTGAAAAATTAAGTGTGGCGAGCGAAGCGAGCCGAAAATTTCCCCAAAAGTAAAGAGATTAAGCATAAAAAGAGTATTCTGAATCAACAACTTTGGGTGAAAAAGGGGGGGCCCGGGCCCCCTGGGCCCCCCTCTAAATCCGCCACTGAATTACCACCTTTCTGCAAGAGTTGGCGCCACCTTTTGTGAGTTAGAAACCCCTCCAAACCACATGGATTAATTTCAATGCTCATACGGCACAAGGGGGGGGACGTAGCTAGAAAATCAATTTTATCCCATGAGATCATACTGCACAATCAAAATTCCAGCCCCCCCTTTCCTTTTCCTTTTAATTTTCCACGAGAACTTTCCAGGCCTGTAGTCAGGCGTAAATACGCAAGTGCTTCCACATCGTTTCGCAAAATAAGTAAAAAAAATGAAATAAGGTCAAATGAAATAAGATAAAAGAAAACGTGATCATGAGTAGTGTTAAAAGGGTTATTTCAATAATGCAGAAAACTGCCATCAGCTTTCGGGTGCTTCTCAGTGCATTCGCCTTGGATCAATTGGGGCTTCAAGGCGCGTCTCCCCCTCCCCCTCCCCATTCCGTGCACTTGAAAAGTACTCTGGATATAGTAGCAAATGTTTTCTGGTTATCCGGACAATCCGATGGCTCGATACCGATTTAAAAAAATCTGCTCCAATAAATAATTTTCAATCCAAATCTGATTCTTGTTATATTCTTGTAGAAAAAAATATTTCTAAAGTTTCTGGCATCTCTTTGTTTTTATTCTACGATAAATAAACAAAATAAATAAGACGCATTAAATGTGGCTTAATTGGGCTTGAATCGAAACTGCAAAACATACTAAATCGCTTCCTATACAGGGGATATGATTCTGAAGTCATCACAAGAACGGTATTTATTTTACTGGATCCAGTTACACCGAGTTTTATGCTACCAGCATCTTTTCCAACACTGTACACTTGCCAACCGTGAGGATTGGACTCCATGATGAATATACTGTCCAAATCTCATCAGAAAAGACTGGGCCCTGATCCTTTGTATATCGATAGTCCGACTTCTTGGGTGACTAAACGTGAGCTCGCTCCAACCAGCAGAGCACGGACCGTTTGCAGTACGTTCGTGTTTTATGTGCACTTCCAAGAGGGTTTTTTTTTTTCGTGTGTAACATTGGGCCTCTAGCTGCATCTTACTCTTATTGTCTTTGTTCACCCTTTCTTACTTAATCTTTCGTCTCGTTGTCTCTAAATGCTTTGTTGCGAGATTGTTTTCTGTAGTAAAGTGCAGTCATAATTTATCCCCTCCATCGACATAACACAGATATACCGGTATCCTACTCTCACCTTTGAGTTGTTGATTTTCTATAACTAGCCTGGTGAATTTGAGAGAGACATTCTAGCTGTTGGTATTGCAGGCAACGAATTAATGCAAACTATGCAAAGTAACCATTGAAGGCTGTATGTATCAATTTTCATCTCAATGCTTATATCATATATTGCCGACACAAGACCATAGCTCATTTTATGAGTATTTGCTTGAAAATAGCAACATCAAAAAACCCGTTTTCTTTTTAGTTTTAATAAGGTCAAAGTTCAAGGCCAGTTAAGGCTGATCAAAAGTAGTGATATTAAATCTACCTCAGACTTTTTATGTTTCTGTGAAATATTCAAAATTACATAAGCAGTGAAAAGTTATGACCAGGACAAGATTTTTCCATCCATACTTTGACCTTGACCTTTAACCTTGGAACAAGGTATCAGGACATCCTTGCGTCCTGGGTACTGATTCTGCAAAATAGTATTCAAATCCATGAAGGCAGCAAAAACTTAATTTCCAGACAAGATTTTCAACCCAAATGCACAATGACCTTAACAATTCACCTGGAATCAGTGTCATGATAAATTATTGGTCCCAGGCAACAAATCTGTGAAATGATATTCAGATCCATGCCTGAAAAATGTGAAATATCCAGATCCATGCAATGAAAAATTATGGACAGACTTTTTCAACCCACATGTACTTTAACCCTAGATAAACGTAATGATGCATCCTTTGATCCTGGGTAACAATCCGTGCAATATTATTCAGATTTATAGAAGCAATGAAAAAATACGATTCGAACAAGATTTTTCAACCTGCATGTACTGTGACCTTGACATTTGACCTTGGATCCTGATCAAGGTCATGATACATCCTTGGGTCCTGGGCAACATTTCTGTGAAATATCATTCTGGTCCACGCATGCAAGGGAAGAATTACCCTAGATTGACCTTGAAGGTTAAAAAAATTTAAGCATGCTACTTTCATGATCGTTCATCAAAAATGAATGTTGCATATACCTTGAAAACTACTAGAACCAAAGTAATGACTATTTTATCAACATTTGCCTTTGACCTTTAAGGTTAAAAAAATATAGGCATGTTCCTCTCATGATCCTTTATCCTTATGAAAGATGTCCCTTAAAAACTACTCGAGTTCTAATGTCAGAACCAAAGTATAAATATTTTATTGAATTTGACCTTGACCTTTGACCTCCAAGATCAAAATTTCTGGGCATGTTCCTCTCATGAATCTTATCTTTGTATGAGATATGAAAACTGTACCTAATGAAAACTACTCGAGTTATTGCATCAGAACAAAATTTTTGACAGACAGACTGATGGATCGACAGAATACACGATTCCTACAGTTGTCAACCATTATCAGGTGGTGCCCTACTCAGCCATTCTGACTTAAATTGTTAGTTCTATTGATCATCATTGTGTTTGTCATGTGTGACTTGTAAATAATGATTTAGTAATCATTTTAAACTTTCTGATTTGATTTCGTATCCAGTTCTGGTATGACCAATTGTTCATATCTCTACGTAATCATTAATGATGCCAATTCCATATTTGGTACTCACAGGGTACTTAAAATCTTCATGACTATTTTTCCACAAAGGTTACTGTATTACATATGAAGTACACAGATTATCTGTTGAGTACTATATTTCCCTTTAAAGGCAAATTCATTGTAACTATCAACATGACCTTTAAGATGTCCTTGACCTGTCCTTGATACTTTGTAAGTTTTATCCCATAGCTCTTTTACTTAAAAGTACTTGTACCACAACCAGAAAATGGACAGACAAATTGAGAAATATGTGTATCCTTTAGAAGATCATCTGTAAACATGACCTTGACCTTTGATGTGTCCCTGATCTTCACTTGTATTGTTTCACAGGAAAATCAACCAAGTTTTTTCAGATAGTCCTTCATGTGAAAGTACCGCTACTAGAAAATGCATAAATATTTAAGAACACAAGCATTTGGGTCAGGGATATTCCAAATAAACAATATTCTTCTCTCTACTAAAACAATGGACTCACCAAAATGAAAACTATTAAAGATTTCTGGTCATTCATCTTTATATTTTCAAAACATAGAACATTAAAATAAAATGTACAAAACAAAATTTTATAACAAAGTGAAAATGTAAGTCGTAAAAACATCAATGTATTTAAGACTGAAAATGTGAATATATCTACATACCTACAGTATCTTAACAAAGTAAGAAGGAGGATTGTATGTTTTGTTACTGATGGAGGATTGTGTGATGTTTTGTTACTGATGGAGGATTGTGTGATGTTTTGTTACTGATGGAGGATTGTGTAATGTTTTGATACTGATGGAGGATTGTGTGATGTTTTGTTACTGATGGAGGATTGTGTAATGTTTTGATACTGACGGAGGATTGTGTGATGTTTTTGTTACTGATGGAGGATTGTGTGATGTTTTTGTTACTGATGGAGGATTGTGTGATGTTTTTGTTACTGATGGAGGATTGTGTGATGTTTTTGTTACTGATGGAGGATTGTGTAACGTTTTGTTACTGATGGAGGATTGTGTAATGTTTTGATACTGATGGAGGATTGTGTGATGTTTTTGTTACTGATGGAGGATTGTGTGATGTTTTTGTTACTGATGGAGGATTGTGTAATGTTTTGTTACTGATGGAGGATTGTGTGATGTTTTTGTTACTGATGGAGGATTGTGTAATGTTTTGATACTGATGGAGGATTGAGTGATGTTTTGTTACTGAAGGAAGATTGTGTGATGTTTTTGTTACTGATGGAGGATTGTGTGATGTTTTGTTACTGATAGAGGATTGTGTAATGTTTTGTTACTGGTGGAGGATTGTGTGATGTTTTGTTATTGATGGAAGACTGTGTGATGTTTTTGTTACTGATTTTGTTACTGATGAGGATAGTGTTATATTTTGTTTCTTATGAGAATATACCTGAGTAAAGTTTCTACACAATTGTCTGATTCAAACATGAAGTTAGAATATTCAACAGCAAATATATAAATAATTCATAATGTATACTTAATACCTATGCATATATATTATTATAAGCATGTGCATATAAATGAATATAGTTAAATTCAATGCTTTCATTAAGTTGTCAGAGACAATCAGAGAAAAAAAAACCCTGTGGGAAAAAAATCTCTGTAACTTTGAAAACACGCTTAAGATGAGCTTCATAAAAAAGTCTTAATTCAATTAAGACAATATGTAATCAACCACACATGTATAATATCATGATCAAAATTGTGCTGAGTACAGGATTAAGTATAAAGTTCTATTATCCTTCAAGGTGTCTTGAAAAGTATGCATTACTGATTTAAGAATAATTCATGATAGTCAGTCATTTAAATTTGAGAAAAAGAAGCAATTTTCTGAGTAAATGGACAAAAAGCAATTTTCTGAATGAATAAGGTGTAATGTTATATATGTGTTATAAATAATATCATATTATATAATGATATCAAATTGTAATGTTATTGATGGTGGAGTGTAATTATGTCTTATTACTTGGAGAATTGAGTAAAAATGTCATGTTACTGTTGGAGGATATGCAGTGATAATGTCAGGTTACTGATAGATGATTGTCTTATAATGTCATGTTACTGTTTGAGGATAGTGTTTTGATATTATGTTACTTTTGGAGGATAGTGAAATGATGATGATAGTGAGATGCCTTGTTACTGTTGGAGGGTAGTTGGTGGATGTCATATTACTGATGGAGGGTAGTGTGATGCTGTCATGTTACTGTTGGAGGGTAGTTGGTTTATGTCATGTTACTGTTGGGAGGTAGTGTGATGTTGTCATGTTACTGTAGGAGGGTAGTTGGTTGTTGTCATGTTACTGTTGGAGGGTAGTGTGATGTTGCCATGTTACTGTAGGAGGGTACTGTTATGTTGCCATGTTAATGTTGGAAGGTAGTGTGATGATTTCATGTTACTGTAGGAGGGTAATGTGATGTTGCCATGTTACTGTTGGAGGGTAGTGTTGGTTGATGTCATGTTACTGTAGGAGGATAGTGTGATGTTTTCATGTTATTGTTGGAGGGTAGTGTGATGTTGCCATGTTACTGTAGGAGGGTAGTGTGATGTTGCCATGTTACTGTAGGAGGGTACTGTGATGTTGTCATGCTACTGTTGGAGGGTAGAATGATGCTGTCATTAACTGTTGGAGGGTAGTTGGTTGATGTCATGTTACTGTTGGAGGGTAGTGTGATGTTGCCATGTTACTGTAGGAGGGTAGTGTTATGTGGTCATGTTACTGTAGGAGGGTAGTGTGATGTTGTCATATTACTGTAGGAGGGTAGTGTGATGTTGTCATGTTACTGTAGGAGGGTAGTGTTGGTTGATGTCATGTTACTGTTGGAGGGTAGTGTTGGTTGATGTCATGTTACTGTTGGAGGGTACTGTGATGTTGCCATGTCACTGTTGGAGGGTAGTGTTGGTTGATGTCATGTTACTGTAGGAGGGTAGTGTGATGTTGTCATGTTACTGTAGGAGGGTAGTGTGATGTTGTCATGTTACTATAGGAGGGTAGTGTGATGTTGTCATGTTACTGTAGGAGGGTAGTGTGATGTTGTCATGTTACTGTAGGAGGGTAGTGTGATGTTGTCATGTTACTGTAGGAGGGTAGTGTGATGTTGCCATGTTACTGTAGGAGGGTAGTGTGATGTTGCCATGTAAATGTTGAAGGGTAGTGTTGGTTGATGTCATGTTACTGTTGGAGGGTAGTGTGATGTTGCCATGTTACTGTTGGAGGGTAGAATGATGCTGTCATGTTACTGTTGGAGGGTAGTGTGATGTTGTCATGTTACTGTTGGAGGGTAGTATGATTCTGTCATGTTACTGTTGGAGGGTAGTGTGATGTTGTCATGTTACTGTTGGAAGGTAGTGTGATGCTGTCATAAACTGTTGGAGGGTAATGTGATGTTGTCATGTTACTGTTGGAGGGTTGTTGCAAAATGTCATGTTACTGTTGGAGGGTAGTGTGATGATGTCATTTTACTGTTGGAGGGAAGTGTGATGATGTCATGTTACTGTTGGAGGATAGTGTGATGTTGTCATGTTACTGTAGGAGGGTAGTGTGATGTTACCATGTTACTGTTGGAGGGTAGTGTGATGTTGCCATGTTACTGTTGGAGGGTAGTGTGATGTTGTCATGTTACTGTAGGAGGGTAGTGTTATGTTGTCATATTACTGTTTGAGGGTAGTTGGTTGATGTAATGTTACTGTTGGAGGGTAGTTGGTTGATGTAATGTTACTGTTGGAGGGTATTTTGTTGTTGCATGTTACTGTTGGAGGGTAGTTAGCTGATGTCATGTTACTGTAGGAAGGTAGTTGGTTGATGTAATGTTACTGTTGTAGGGTATTTTGTTGTTGCACGTTACTGTTGGAGGGTAGTTAGCCGATGTCATGTTACTGTTGAAGGGTAGTTGATGTCATGTTACGGTTGGAGAGTAGAATGATGTTGTCATGCTACTAATGGAGGGTAGTTGGTTTATGTCATGTTACTGTTGGAGGGTAATTGGTTGATGTCATGTTACTATTGGAGGGTAGTTGGTTTATGTCATGTTACTGTTGGGGGGTAGTGTTATGTTGTCATGTTATTGTTGGAGGGTAGTTGGTTGTTGTCATGTTACTTGTAGGGTAGTTAGCTGATGCCGTCATACTGTTGGAGGGTAGTTGGCTGCTGTTATGTTACTGATGGAGGGTAGTGTAATGTTGTCATATTACTGTTGGAGGGTAGCTGGTTTATGTCATGTTACTTGTAGGGTAGTTAGCTGATGTCTTGTACTGTTGGAGGGTAGTGTAACATTGTCATATTACTGTTGGAGGATAGTATGGTCATATCATATTACTGTTGGAGGATAGTGTGTTGTCATGTAACTGATGGAGGATAGTGTGATGGTGTCATATTACTTTTGCCTGGCAGTGTGTCATTATACTGATGGAGGAAAGTGTGATGTTACAAGTGAAAAAAATTGGGATGTCATGTTTAACACTGTGTGATGATTGATAATTGAATTCAAATACATAAAGAATATTTTAAGTTTGACAAAGTCATGCAAGGATTCTATGGAATTTAGAGTTAAGTCACTTGCAGGTCTGTCTAGCCAACTGTATCACAAAAAAATCTTGGATTTTAAACAATATTTGTTTCAACTAAGTTTAACAATTCATATTAAAAACATGTATTCCTAATTTACTTGGATGTGAATTGGTACAGTACATGCATGCATCAGGAGGAAACCGGAGTACCCGTAGAAAAACCTCCCATAACCACAGGTGACTGACCATCTTTACTTAAATTACTCGTTCTCATATCATAAATTTATTAATGAGGAGATGGTGGTGCTCATAAAAATCAAGATTCAATATGCTTTTACAGAAAAAATATCTTAAAATGATTAAGGATTTGTGTTGTATTGTAAAGTATGTATATTTCATATCAAAGTATAGACAGATCTGAATGTGACCACTATAGCACAATTTCAATCAAACTATCAACTGACACTTGACACATCTTAGTTTAGTCATGTCAAATTGATACAGGTTTACCGTTATTAACATTATTATTATATTATATTATATCATATTATAGTATTATTATTTAACGCTATTAATTTGCAGGAGTTACAAAATCATTTTGTTTTCAATGATATCCCTATGATAATTAACAATCAGTTCAAATAATCACCTGCTTAAATGCATTAAAATGATGACATCTTTCAGTACCACAGGCCATATAGCATTAGCATGTGGTGTGGAATGAGAAACTTTGGCTTCATGTTAAAATAACTTAGCAACAGGACTTGACCTGAGGAAAATAAATTGGAGAGACAATGGAACAACCAGATGTGAGAGGTAATGAAAGCTTTTTCAAAAACTTGTTTGGCCGTGCTTGCTTACACAAGTCTACCACAAGCCACCACAACCAAAAACCTAACCCAAAAAGACCAACAAAAAAAATAAAATACGAAAAAAAAAATGGAAAAAAACCTGATGTAATCAAGACTTTAGTCAAGCAACTTTTTTAATCAAGCTGTCAGCTGGACATCACACCTGAGCTGTTCCACAGTCTTTCCAATTTAGATCCCCCTCTGCAAATACTGGTACTTAGTTATTGTAACACTTAACCTCCCTCTCCCACTCCACATCTCCCACAGATAGCGGTTCTGTGGGAGATTTAAGCTGAGGGCTGGACACAGGCTGAATACTTCCCTAAACTACCCATTCCTCCATGGTTTGAGGAGTATGCACAGTATTGACATCACCTAAGAACAGTACTGGCTGGTACATACGCCCTTAATTAACAATACCCTGCTCATACAAGCTGGATACAAGCCCTTAACTAGCCATAATTTCACAGAAGCATTATTATTTTTCTAGCTGGTTGTACTATGGGTATAAACCGTGTTTATCAAGAACAGTACAGACTGTAGACAAAGGCTGGATATACATTTAACCCTTAACTATAGTAAACTGTGATGTAACAATAAATTACATTTTAAATAGAGTTATAAAATGATTTGATGAAAGAAGGCCAGCCCTCAGCTACTACTTAATTTCATTGCAGAAGAAAATGTTACTTTTATTAATTTGAACCCTTATGTGTATACACCTTCTTACTGTGCCTTAAATTCAATAAATACTGTACATCAACAACAGTACAGGCTGGACTATAATGGTTGCATCAATGAGAAGATCTCCACTAATATCATACTAACTAATAATATCTACCCTTTATCATGTTAGAGCTGTGTATGGTTCCTTCACACTTAGGTCATGCAGATCTTCCTCTGGTTCTAAGCAGCATGAGGGTTCCATATTTCTTTTACAATCCCTTGGCACAACAGTTATTTTTTCACAAGTTACTTCTCACTTCTCAAGAAACTGTGTCCTTTTTAAGCACATTTCTAAATAACGTCAGATTTCAACAGCACATATTACAGCTCTTGTGTCCATACTTCAACGATATTTTTCCATAAGTTGACAGGGTCATCAAAATAATTTCTCTTCAAGCTTCATCTTCATGCCTAAAAAAGATTAAGGTAAATTTTAGGTTTAACAAAACTGAGGCCTTAAATACACGTTTATGGATACATTTACAAAGTAACAAAAGACAGAATGGCAAGTTTGTAAACCAAAAGATATTATGTCAAGGTCATTGGTCATAGAGAATTTACCGATAATTTTTAAGATGTATATAAGATACACTCACTGTGAAAAGTCTTTTGAAAAGTAGGTCAAGTCAAATGGTCAAGGTCATAATCAATGGTATTTAACTAAAGATATTTTATCACAAGGGATCTACACAAAGATACTTATTTCTCATAAGTTATCTATAAATACTGTATTATAAAGTAATGTTAGGAAAAGATTTTTCAACCAACAAAAAAGGCACATGCACTGTGACCTATTAATGACTTAAGACATATGACTGAGGTAATAACACATCCTTGTCCCCTGGAAAATAATTCTAAAACTAGTGCTGTATATTGATATTAGAATTTTTCAATATGCAGTGACACACAAATGCTTAGTATATCGATACTTTCAATAAATTTGATAAAAAAATAAAATCCTAAACTTTTAATTTGGTTTTGGTTCTTATTTTTATATTTCTTCTAAATCTTCTCTGAAAACATCAATGTTTAGACACACGAGTTCAAATAAAGCATATTCCAATAAATCGGGTTGCCAATGTGACGTCACATCTAAGTTCTGAACGTAATGAGAATTTACCAACGTTAGAATACTTTTGACACTGTAATTCGCTGTGTTAGTGATGTTCGTGTAAAAATAGGGCATCTAATATTTAGCAAAAATGTAAATGTAAGAAATGACAGTCTTTAATAGTTTTGGTGTTCATGGGTGTGTATTCGCAATCACAAAATTTGTGCATTGCCAACCAAAGAAACACTTTCCATACCTGCCATTGTCATTTTTTAAGGGGACAACTATTTAATCCTGATCGAGAGAGGGCCTGGCAGTTTTTGGAAATAAATATTCTGACCCAGAAAATGTTGAAAACAAAATAAGGAGCTGTTATTAGATAAGGTGTAAAATCAGCCCTGAAAAGTGGAATTTTGAAAATTGAAATTTCAAGAACTTTTTTATATAAAATGTATACTTATACTGCATACCATCAGAATATGAAGTAAATTTTTATCTGTTTTGCATATTATTGCTAATTTTGGGGTCAAAACTTTTCTTTTTCTCATAGAAATCAATAGCAAACGGAAAAGTTTTTTTTAACATTGTTCCCCTCGGATATACAGAAAGCCACTTTTAGGCCATGCAAAATAAATTCTATGTTTCTCAGATAATTGGGTCTAAAAAAGTGGCAAGGTAGGTAGGGTTTTTATTTTTTGTTTTTTTTTTCCATCAAGAGTGCTCTTATTATTCATGTAAGGCAAAGAAGTCGTCTGTCCTTTTTACCCCCCCCCCCCCCTCCCATTATTCATGTAAGGCAAAAAAATCTTATCCCCCCCCACCCCCCAAAAAATTATGGCTTTCTCCTGTAAAAAAAAGTTGATTTTTTTAAAGTAAAATAATCTATTCCTTCTGAGAACTGGAAGATGTAGCTCATCTGTCTGAATGGAGGAAGCTAATCGATTCAAAATTTGATATACGAAGTATGACATGTTTTGATTGCCGTGAGTATTTAATAGAGACTTCACGGCTGTTATTTGCTCACATCTTGTTTAAACCCAGTTTAAATTAAATACGTCCCCTTACTTCCTCGGATGGATCCGTTCATATGGTAAATAAAAATTTGGCCGATAGCGTATATCTTCGGAAGTCAAGTCTGGATGAAGCAGAATCTTTAGAAATCGAATGAAGTGTTCAGCATTAACCACCGTCTGATAAAATAATGTACACGGCCCGGGTACAATATAAATTCTTTTATTCATAGATTTAAGGATTTAACTACGTTTCTCTTGCGTTTTACAACGTGAACGTCATTATTAATAGATTCGGAAGTATTACAATGGACACTTGCTATTGTTCGGCATAGGTATTTACATATGCTGTGGAGATCAATAAAGAAAACTATACGGACGTTTTAATACATGTAATACTCGATGTATTAAACACGCGAATAGCCAGCCGTCCAAGTGTCCGCGACACGTGTCGGCACGTTGTTCTAATATATCCTATACAATTCCCTTTAAATGACGCGTGGATAAAGTTTTTACCCGTAACGTAAATACGGAACGTGATTTATACGGGCTTTTAAAAGTATTTATTCAACGGGTACAAACATGTTCAATGAAATAAATGGATATTTCGTTTTTAATCGACGATCGAGGATGAGACACGGCGGATATTTTTTTCTGAAGTTGCAATAAAAACGTCTCGTCGGCAGCAAATTATAGCGCGCAGCGGTGTCTGAGAAACATAGATTTTATTTTACATGGCCTTACTGGAGATGTTTTTTCTGTATACGATTCACCATGAAGAAGAAATAAGTCACAAGATTTAGGGCTAAATAGGCCCTTATCTTAACAGGTCCTTTGCCAGGCCCCCTTCAGGATCAAATGGTCGCCCTACTTATTCCTTTTTTTTTTGGTTTGGTTCTTGAAATAATGAAAAACATCCATTTGTTGTTTATTTTTGTTCTGTTTAATAAAGTTTTCATTAATAATACATAAAAACTCCATTTACTGATTCAATTTATTATGATTTATTTGAGAAATTCAATTCAATATACAGCACTATCTAAAACCATTGCATTCTGATATGTCCTACGTCAAAGTATCAAAACTTGAACCAAATCATGACTTACCCTTCGTTTGCATTTTGAATAAGGCATATCCCAAGAACTGCAATCTTTGTTCAAAAACTGAAAATTAAAAGAAGAAATAGCTATAAAAAGGATTACATGTGTCAAATGGTGTGTTTATAAGTATACTTATTTTAGCACAATTTATATCTTAAGTATCAGACTTAAGAAAATTTTACAAAAACTCCTCTTTATAAACTGATATTTTAACATGTTATCAAACTTTCCTATAAGATTTCTCATAATAAATACCATTCACACTACATGTATTTCCAAAAATTAACTAATAGTATGTATACTTACCAATGCCTCTAGTTCCATGTGTCATATACAGTCTGGTTCCAGTTCCACAGTCCTCATTGACCAATAACTGTAGCTCAGTGTGTCCTTGCTGAGACTACTCCTGTGATGACTCTGCAGTCCCCATTGATCCAGCCATACAACCAGTGACTGTAGCTCAGTGTGTCCTTACTGAGACTACTCCAGTCATTACTCTGCAGTCCCCATTGATCCAGCCATAGGTCTGCAATCCCAATTGATCCAGCCATACAAACAGTGAATGTAGCTCAGTGTGGCCTTGCTGAGTCCACTCCAGTCATTACTCAACAGTACCCATTGATCCAGCCATACAACCAGTGACAGTAGCTCAGTGTGTCCTTACTGAGACTACTCCAGTCATTACTCTGCAGTCCCCATTGATCCAGCCATAGGTCTGCAATCCCAATTGATCCAGCCATACAAACAGTGAATGTAGCTCAGTGTGGCCTTGCTGAGCCCACTCCAGTCATTACTCTGCAGTCCCTTTTGATCCAGCAATACAACCAGTGACAGTAGCTCAGTGTGTCCTTACTGAGCCTACTCCTCTGATTACTCTACAGTCCCCATAGATCCAGCCATACAACAAGTAAATGTAGCTCAGTGTGTCCTTACTGAGACTAATCCAGTCATTATTCTGCAGTCCCCATTGATCCAGCCATACAACCAGTGACAGTAGCCCAGTGTGTCCTTACTGAGCCTACTCCAGTCATTACTCTGCAGTCCCCATTGATCCAGCCATACAACCAGTGACAGTAGCCCAGTGTGTCCTTACTGAGCCTACTCCAGTCATTATTCTGCAGTCCCCATTGATCCAGCCATACAACCAGTGAATATAGCCCATTGTGTCCTTACTGAGACTAATCCAGTCATTATTCTGCAGTCCCCATTGATCCAGCCATACAACCAGTAAATGAAGCTCAGTGTGTCCTGACTGAGCCTACTCCAGTCATTATTCTGCAGTCCCCATTGATCCAGCTATACAACCAGTGAATATAGCCCATTGTGTCCTTACTGAGACTAATCCAGTCATTATTCTGCAGTCCCCATTGATCCAGCCATACAACCAGTGACAGTAGCTCAGTGTGTCCTTACTGATTCTACCCCAGTCATTACTCTGCAGTCCAAATTAATTCAGCCATACAACCAGTGACAATAGCCCAAGCCTACTCCAGTCATTACTCTGCAGTCCCCATTGATCCAGCCATACAACCAGTGACAGTAGCCCAGTGTGTCCTTACTGAGCCTACTCCAGTCATCATTCTGCAGTCCCCATTGATCCAGCTATACAACCAGTGAATATAGCTCAGTGTGTCCTTACTGAGACTAATCCAGTCATTATTCTGCAGTCCCCATTGATCCAGCCATTCAACCAGTAAATGTCGCTCAGTGTGTCCTTACTAATACTACTCCAGCCATTATTCTGCAGTCCCCATTAATCCAGCCATACAACCAGTGACAGTAGCTCAGTGTGTCCTTACTGAGTTCACTCTAGACATTACTCTGCATTCCCCATTGATCCAGCCATACAAACAGTGAATGTAGCCCAGTGTGTCCTTACTGAGCCTACTCCAGTCATTACTCTGTAGTCCCCATTGATCCAATTTTACAACCAGTGACAGTAGCTCAGTGTGTCCTTACTGAGACTACTCCAGTCATTATTCTGCAGTCCCATTGATCCAGCCATACAACCAGTGAATGTAGCTCAGTGTGTCCTTACTGAGACTACTCCAGTCATTATTCTGCAGTCCCCATTGATCCAGCCATACAACCAGTGACAGTAGCCCAGTGTGTCCTTACTGAGCCTCCTCTAGTCATTACTCTGCAGTCCCCATTGATCCAGCTATACAACCAGTAAATGTAGCTCAGTGTGTCCTTACTGATACTACTCCAGTCATTATTCTGAAGTCCCATAGATCCAGCAATACAACCAGTGACAGTAGTTCAGTGTGTCCTTACTGATACTACTTTAGTCATTATTCTGCAATCCCTTTTGATCCAGCCATACAACCAGTGACAGTAGCTCAGTGGGTCCTTACTGAGATTACTCCAGTCATTATTCTGCAGTCCCCATAGATCCAGCCATACAACCAGTGAATGTAGCTCAGTGTGTCCTTACTGATACTACTCCAGTAATTATTCTGCAGTCCCCATTGATCCAGCCATACAACCAGTGACAGTAGTTCAGTGTGTCCTTACTGAGACTACTCCAGTCCTTATTCTGCAGTCCCCATAGATCCAGCCATACAACCAGTGAATGTAGCTCAGTGTGTCCTTACTGATACTACTCCAGTCATTATTCTGCAGTCCCCATTGATCCAGCCATACAACCAGTGACAGTAGCCCAGTGTGTCCTTACTGAGCCTCCTCTAGTCATTACTCTGCAGTCCCCATTGATCCAGTCATACAACCAGTGTTAGTAGCTCAGTGTGTCCTTACTGAGACTACTCCAGTCATTATTCTGCAGTCCCATTGATCCAGCCATACAACCAGTGAATGTAGCTCAGTGTGTCCTTACTGAGACTACTCCAGTCATTATTCTGCAGTCCCCATTGATCCAGCCATACAACCAGTGACAGTAGCCCAGTGTGTCCTTACTGAGCCTCCTCTAGTCATTACTCTGCAGTCCCCATTGATCCAGCTATACAACCAGTAAATGTAGCTCAGTGTGTCCTTACTGATACTACTCCAGTCATTATTCTGAAGTCCCATAGATCCAGCAATACAACCAGTGACAGTAGTTCAGTGTGTCCTTACTGATACTACTTTAGTCATTATTCTGCAATCCCCATATAACCAGCCATACAACCAGTGAATGTTGCTCAGTGTGTCCTTACTGAGACTACTCCAGTTATTACTCTGCAGTCCCTATTGATCCAGCCACACAACCAGTGACAGTAGCTCAGTGTGTCCTTACTGAGACTACTCCAGTCATCATTCTGCAGTCCCCATTGATCCAGCCATACAACCAGAGAATGTAGCTCAGTGTGTCCTTGCTGAGTCCACTCCAGTCATTATTCTGCGGTCCCATAGATCCAGCCATACAACCAGTGACAGTAGCTCAGTGTGTCCTTACTGAGACTACTCCAGTCATCATTCTGCAGTCCCCATTGATCCAGCCATACAACCAGTGAATGAAGCTCAGTGTGTCCTTACTGAGACCTCTCCAGTCATTATTATGCAGTCCCCATTGATCCAGCTATACAACCAGTGACAGTAGCTCAGTGTGTCCTTACTGAGACTACTCCAGTCATAATTCTGCAGTCCCCATTGATCCAGCCATACAACCAGTGAATGTAGCTCAGTGTGTCCTTGCTGAGTCCACTCCAGTCATTACACTGCAGTCCCCATTGATCCAGCTATACAACCAGTGACAGTAGCTCAGTGTGTCCTTACTGAGACTACTCCAGTCATTATTCTGCAGTCCCCATTGATCCAGCCATACAACCAGTGACAGTAACCCAGTGTGTCCTTACTGAGCCTCCTCTAGTCATTACTCTGCAGTCCCCATTGATCTAGCCATACAACCAGTGACAGTTGCTCAGTGTGTCCTTACTGACACTACTCCAGTCATTACTCTGCAGTCCCCATTGATCCAGTCATACAACCAGTGACAGTAGCTCAGTGTGTCCTTACTGAGACTACTCCAGTCATTACTCTGCAGTCCCCATTGATCCAGCCATACAACCAGTGACAGTAGCTCAGTGTGTCCTTACTGAGACTACTCCAGTCATTACTCTGCAGTCCCCATTGATCCAGTCATACAACCAGTGACAGTAGCTCAGTGTGTCCTTACTGAGACTACTCCAGTCATTACTCTGCAGTCCCCATTGATCCAAGCATACAACCAGTGACAGTAAATCAGTGTGTCCTTACTGAGACTACTCCAGTCATTTTTCTACAGTCCCCATTGATCCAGCCATACAACCAGTGACAGTAGCTCAGTGTGTCCTTACTGAGACTACTCCAGTCATTTTTCTGCAGTCCCCATTGATCCAGTCATACAACCAGTGACAGTAAATCAGTGTGTCCTTACTGAGACTACTCCAATCATTTTTCTACAGTCCCCATTGATCCAGCAATACAACCAGTGACAGTAACTCAGTGTGTCCTTACTGATACTACTCCAGTCATTATTCTGCAGTCCCCATTGATCCAGCCATACAACCAGTGACAATAACTCAGTGTGTCCTTACTGAGTCCACTCCAGTCATTATTCTGCAGTCCAAATTGATCCAGCCATACAACCAGTACGTGACAGTAGCTCAGTGCGTCCTTGCTGGGTCTACTCCATCCATGATATTGTAGTCCCCATTGGTCAAACTAGAGAAACCATGAATGAGGCTCCTTGTTAAGTGTCCATCTGTGTAGGAGTTCCATTTCTCCAGTTACATATCCAGATCCTAAAAATACAGATATTAAACTGTAGAGTTTTATTTCAATAAGAGTTTATTCTATCTGTGAATATATTTGTTTAATAGTAGTATTACCGTATATATCAGGAACTTTTTGTGTCAGGTACATGTAATTAACTTTGTGAAATTGCCCCAAAACAGGTGATTTTTCATAGTTGGGTCTTATTTGAACATAATCATTTTTTTTTCAAATCTACAAATACATGACCATGGTGAGTCTCATAATTTTGCACAAAGATTTCTTTAATATGTATAATACACATACTCTGCTAGAGAAGAACAGAATTCTTTGCCATAATACAACTCTCTAGAGAAGGTAATTATCCAGGCATTAATCTAGGTAGATAGGCATTCCATAATACAGATCAATTATCTGTTTTGAAAGAAAGCTAGGAGGGGATCTCCAACAATTATAAACACTTTTTGCAACCATAAAATAACCTAATGCAAAAACATGGAGTAGACAAGCATACAAAGAGATGCAAATGGGACAAGAACATCAAACATGAGAGCAAATTGGGCAATCTGTGTAGACTTTGGACAGCCAAATGGTGTGATTATCCGGATAACAAGACACAACCCTCCCACTATTGTTTAAACACTGACAATGTACAATTCATTTCTCTCTTGAGCTTGTCTGACCTGTTTGACTTGGTATATTTGATACGCAAGATGATACAATGATATGCCCCCTCTGTATAAGAAAGGTTTTAAATCCTTCATTCTGAAAAAATGGCACGCAGTCACCAATTTGAATGACCCAATCTGTGAGTGCATCCATAATACTGCCAACCAGTTATATGTGCATGTAGAAAAACTAAAGGTGGCAGCATACACAATTTCACCATGTATACTACAGGGAATGCAGTTTTTCCTCTCCTCATTAACAAAATGTGTATGAAGTTTGATAAAGATCCAATCAAACTGCACCTTTTAGGCTGTATACAAAAGTGCAATGCACACACCCTCCCACTCAATTACATATGAACAATGACATTATATATCCTCCTGCAAATATGTTGTAAGGGGTTAACAAATGAAATGCTTTTTTACCTTTACATGCAGCTGGTCTTAAAATCACAGCTTTCCTTTGCCTTTTTAGTAAACATCAACAATGTGAAGCCCTTATTATCTCTGTGTATATGTCTGTAGTAATTACTGACTGTTGCTTCATCTTCTGTAAAGTATATTAATACAAAATAAATCTTTTATACAAAATATGTTACCTTAATCTCAATACTAATAATTTTTGTAAGAGGCAAATATTGTAACTATTAACAGTAAAATAGAATAGTATTATGTAGATTTTTCGAAACAAAATGAACAATTTACCTTGAACATCAGATGAAGTGTTTTGTCCCGGATCCTTTATTTGACGTTTATCTGAATGCCGTTGACCATTCTGTGTTCTGTCAATTGTTTCCATTTCCTCAGTGGTTGTCCTTCACATTTCCAATACTTTTATACACAATCTGTATCAAATCATCACAATTTTCATGGCAATGCATGGTTTTGATGAATGCCATATCTTCTTTTTATAATGACAAGCTTCTACATCACAATGGCATAATAACATCTGGACCAGGGAACATTCAACATCATCAGCTTTCTTATACACTGCAGGTTAATTTAGGAAGTTAACCCAGAACCAGGACATGCAGGAAGAAGGGAGAATGGTGCAGGATGGTGCAAGAGGGGAAGTGCGGAAACATGCAAAGGTTAAAGTGCAGAGTTAGATGGTGGGAGATCGCAATGTGTAATAGACTGACAATGTGAATTGGACGTCAGCACACCCATCTGGTGGAAGTCTAATACTATGGACACTGGTTTACACCCTGAAGTTTTCATCAGTTTGTTACACGTACATGTTGTCCTCAAATAGGCTGGGACTTTTGGCAATAAAACAAAGCTCACTTTTTTCTGGAAGAGATGTTTCCCTTTTACATCAGTATGTGCAATTGTTCAGGGTATTGAGGCAGCCATTTTTCTTGCAATAAATATCTACGAATAATTCCTTCCACCAATTATGGACATCAGTTTTTGTTCAACTGGTTGGATTTCATTTGACTTCCCTCCACTTGCACCTATTTAAATACAAAAATAGGTATTAATATATCTATTTAAATTTGGTTACTGAAAGTTTAATTCATTCACAAATGGTTAGACACATAATCAATTGATAAAGCAAGGCTTCCACTGTCGCGAATGTAGAGGAGAATGAGCTACGACCAGAGGCGAATGAACAATCATGTCACAATCTTGTCTGTTCTCATGAAGTTTTTCTCGGTGCGATAGGCAAACGATAGCGCTGTGAATGCAACAAGAATATGCTACACTTCTGCTACGATAGTGAGGCAAGTGCGATAAGAATAGAGAAGAATGCGACACGAATGTGCCACAATAAAAAGACGCAGAGGCAAATGCAGGAGATTGAGACACGTCTTTAACCCGATAGCGCTGCGATGCAGGAGTTTGAGATACGACTTTAACCCGATAGCGCTGCGATTATGACAAGAATGTGACAAGGGCAAAACCAAAATCATTTGACATATCCAGGAGCATCAATACCCTTGTTGTTTTCTCTTAAAAAGGCATTGTCAAAGTTTTCAAAATATTGATACACACAATTTTACATCAACTCTGAGATAATTCTTCTTGTCACTGTCGTGTGTGTGTATGTAGTACTATCGTGGCAATATAGTGTCATTATCGTGTCAAGATTCGTGGCTAATTCGCGTTGGTTTTTCATTCGCGTCACATTCTTGGCGCATTCACATCACATTTGTGTCAGATTCTTTCTTGTCGGGGCTCTGTTGGGACTCTATCGTGGTTCATTCTCCTCCACCTTGGGAACAAGAATGCACGCGAATGTGATGAGAACACACTGCAAATGGAGGAGAATGCAACACAAATGCGCTGCGCATGTGCCACGAGTGTGAGGCGATTAAGAATTCAGACCCAAATGTTTTAAACAGTTTGAAACATTCGCGTTGGTGCCGCAAACAGAGGAGAATGCAGAAGAATATGAAACGATTGTGACACGATGAGACAAGAATGCCCACGATTGAGAGGAGGATACGCTACGATTAAACGTAATCACCTAATCGTAGCTCTATCGCCTCTGCATTCGTGACAGCAGAAGCTGGGTTTAAGTATTTGCTTCAGGTCTTATCATACAGTATATAGCTTTGAACTTGTCAAGTGTTATTTTTGACCTACTATTAGATAGCGGACTGATTCACCCAGTATTGAGTTTGCCCACATACATATTTTGTTAAGAAACCCTTTTTACAAACTTTTATTAGGCATCTTGATATCTCCCTTGTATGCCAGTGGGCAAAAAGGGTGAAAATAAAACGGGTAAATATACAATGATATAGATCACATACCTACGAGGTGATAGGGCTGTTTGGGCTGATGTCCATTTCTGACTTGCTGGCTTGGCTGGATGACATAGTCCTTTTTCCACCATGTAGATCCACATTTTCTGACTGTTGTGGATATATTTGAAGCTTAATTCTTTCCTATAAAATACAATTGAAAAAAGATCTCATTAAGCACATTGTTTTTTTTAAAGCATAAAATCACAAATGATTTGTTCATAAGCAGAAAACCATTTTTTAATCTTTAAAGTTTCTACATTTTTGCATACTTATTATTTACCAATTATTTACATTACATGTAATATAATAAGCTCAAAATGCATCAAAGATGCAAAGAGCCTAATTGCAAAATCTGGAATGTAAGTATGAATATGACTTAATACACCAATCGTATGGTCTGTAATACATCCAAATTAAAGTATTGGTAATGACCAAAGTTGCAATACAACTCTAATTTGAAACCATTTTCAATCACCAGAGTCCTATTTCCTTGACCTTTGAACCAAAAAGCAATAGGGGTCATCCTTGATTCATGGGTAAGATTTCTAGCAAGTTTCATGATACATTTAATAGGTGCAATACACTGATACAGACTCTAATATGTTCTGGAAGCCATTTTCAATCATCAAAGTCCTATGACCTTGACCTTTGATCCCAATATAAATAGGGGTCATCCTTGACTCATGGGAAGCATTTCTGGCAAGTTCGGCATGATAATGGGTGCATTATACATTCTCTAATAATGATCCAGAAACCATTTTCCTATATCATCAGCATCCCTTGATACTAGTATGTTCTTGACTTTTGACCTTTTGATCCCAAAATCCATAGGGGTCATCCTTGACTCATGGTTAGTAAGTGTAAAAAGTTTCATTGCACTAGCACTTATCATATTTACATTGTTGACCAATTGTTGATGGCCGCATGCCGACTAGCCTAGCAGTACCTCACATCAAATTAAGATTTTGCAACTCGGCTCACAATTTCCTGGCACATACTAATTGTTACATACCTAGTGTCAAGCTGACGTCCTATCATGGCTGCTGGCTTAACTGAATGGCTGAGCAATCTTAATTCACACTATAGGCTAGTGGATCACTGGATTATTTGTGTGTTCTCCCTTTCTGTGAACAAGAAAAGCAAATAATGTATAAATTAAATCTTTTTCTGGCATAAGAATTAGAAAATAAGTCAGGTATCAACTAAGAGTGATTTCAAAGTGATGTCTGAACAATCTCACTCTGTAGCTTATTTATTATTCCAATATTTAAATTAAAGTTTTTTTTTCGAATATCATTTCTTCTAGAATTATGAAAAATAACTTAAACTACAGAGCACATATACTTATTTACAAGAAGGCTAAATGTTCTGAGCTCTGCTACTGTCCATTTTCAGGTCAAATCTGTTTTGTTGGTTGAGTGGCCTTTCAGCTTTCAGGCCTGGCCTCCTCTTCATTGCATCCACATTGTCTAGCTTGTGGATAAATCTGATACATACTGTAGTATCTCCTTCACTGTTTAGCAAAAATAAAAATCATCTTTCATTACTGATACTTCAAATTATAATTTTATCTTACAGAAAGAATATCCAACTAACGGATTTTCATTTAAAAAGTCAACCTTTGGTATAACACAAAAACAAGAGCCCCAGGGGGGCACAACGCTCACCTGATATCCATGCACACTCTGAACATACTGACATTGAATAATGTTAGAGCCAGAGCCATAGTCAGAATTTTTTGGTCCATATGCCATAAATAATTAAAAAAAATATCATAAAAATTCCAAAAAAGTAAAATGCAATAAATGAGTGTGCAAAATGGAGAAAATGAAAATGGAAAAAGAAAAAAGAAGGTTTTTTTTTGTATTCAGATGATTTAAAAGTGCTTAAAAAGCTTGCAAAATGCAAAAAATGAAAAAAAAATTGGGATGCCAGTGCCTGAATTTGAACCCACAATCCTTGGGTCTATGTGCATGCACAGCATATCTAGATTAAAATATAAACAAGAGCCCCAAGGGGCACAACGCTCACCTGATACCCATGCATGCTCTAATTGACATACTGCTATTGAATACTGATAGTGCCAGTACCGGGATTTTAGCCCACAACCTTTCTAAAAACATTTTTGCCGGATGCAGAGAAGTTTTTTTTTTTCAGACAACCTTTAAAAGTACAAACAAGAAAAAATAGTCACATTTCAAAACAATAACTTTTTTTAAGTCATATGCCCAACTAGTATAGTTCAATTATGTAACATCAAAAATAAAATCATATTGTAAAATCCCACTTTAATGCGCAGCAGAAAAAGAATAAAACAATGAAATGATTTCATAAATTAAGTTTATTTAAAACTGAACGACCATACCTTTCATTATTGATAGCTAGCATGCCAGAAATTATAAAGCCTGACAGGCTGTGTTTGTGAAACGAGAATGCCCCCGGCGGCATCTTTGTTAGTATAAACGCCATTTTCTGTTAAGTATGTGAGAGGTCAGGGTCAGCGTAATATTGGTATCTATGGAAATATCTTGTCACAAGGAATACACATGTAAAATATGAAAGCCCTATCACTAACCAATCAAAAGTTATGCGCAATGTTTAAGTTTTTGAAAAGTACGTCAAAGGTCAAGGTTATGGTCACGAGGTCAAAATTTTGGTATCAATGGAAAGGTATTGTCACAAGGAATACACAAAACCAAGTAAGTATAAAATAATAAGTGACATTAGAAATGTAAATTTTAGTTCAGATCTCTCTGTTCTTATAGAGACAATAAATCTATATTCAATAATAAAATTTGAACTATTTCACCAAATAACTTTGATTTATATCCAAGGATAGCCCATTTAAGCTTTTACAAAGCTTATTTCCAAAGACACTCACTAGGACTTTTACAATATTTTTTTTTTGAAGATGAATTAAAATGGAATATTTTCATACACTTGAATCTTTAAGACTTGACTTACCACTGCAATAACTTTTTCCCTTGCAACCCCCTCCAAATCAAATTTTCTGACTATTAATGCAAACAACTCATACCCCCCCCCCCCCCGCATTTGCAGAGATATCTTTGTGTAGTGGTTCCGGTAGTAGCAGGTACCAATAGTTCAGTACAAGTTCTAAGACTGGGTTCGATTCCCCGAGTCCGTCTCCTGCGAACTACTTCATTGGCGACGAGGTGAACGGGCCAGCTCGATCTGCAGGAGAGGTCGCAGAACCCTGCCAGGGGTTGGAGAGTGGCCACACAGCGGGGTACATCCACGGCCCTCAACGGAAAAGGGGGAAGGATGTAGTGGTTCCGGTAGCTCGATCTGCAGGAGAGGTCGCAGAACCCTGCCAGGGGTTGGAGAGTGGCCACACAGCGGGGTACATCCACGGCCCTCAACGGAAAAGGGGGAAGGATGTAGTGGTTCCGGTAGTAGCAGGTACCAATAGTTCAGTACAAGTTCTAAGACTGAGCTATTGGGATGTCCCTTTAGCTCACTCGTCAACGAGTCTATCAACCGGACGGCCGGGGTTTGATTCCCCTAGTCCGTCTCCTGCGAACTACTTCATTTGTATGCAATAGTCGCTCAGAGCGAAATATTACTTATAGTCCTAATATTGAATTTCTATGGGATATTTAACCAAATCAGCATGCAGCAAGTAACATGTCACACTACGTATATGAATACATAGCCATAGGCCTAGATCCAACTCGAAAACATGTTTATACATCAAAATAATTTAAACCTAGGAATTGATTACTTCAAGAACTATACCATCATGTATTTGTTTTAACATAACCGGTGTTACTAATCTAATTTATGTGAAAAATCGCTGACTTACCTTCACGGCGCTTCGTTGTTTCGGTACGTATATTGAAAGTGAAAGTACTTTCTATGCCTCCCGGTGGGGGCGCTGCGGACACGTGAACATATTGTGCTATTTTTAGAGTCGGCGATCCCTCTTGATATACGTCGAAGGTGTAACTACAGTTAATCATTTTAGCAGGGAATCCCTTCCCTTTTGACTGGTGAACCGGGCTGAATAAAAGGTGTCACCTCATTGGACATAACTATTGAAAATTTAAAAATAGCACATAAAATCAATGTATGATTCCCTCCTGTCTGTAGAAATTGAGTTTTGAACATGATTTTGCCTTATATGTAATCAATAGATCGATTTGAAAATATATAAGAATTAGCAAATTTTCAATTCGGAAGGAGGGGTCATTAAACAAGTGAATTTTGCAGAAAAGGTATGCATGACCCCCTTTTTTCTTTCGTTTTTATACGTGCCAAAGATGACCTAGGCCAAAAATATTCCTTAAAAATCTAAAAGTGGATATCTTGACAAAATTCTTTCACTTGTAGGGTACCATGAGTACCTCATACCTACCAAGTTTCATGACAATCTAAGAAAAAAAGGAAGTTAGATATGATAAATATGCAGTAAATGAGTGTGTAAAATCATACACTTATTGAGTTATTTAAAGAAATAGTGCAAAAATTAGCATTTCTGACTAAGTCCGAAGAGACGTCAAAAAAGCGTCAAAAATTTGAGTTCGGAGTGGAACCAAAAATAACAACACTTCTTAAGACATCTCTCTAGATCATCCTGATGCTTTCGGTTTGTCGATACGTGCTTCCGTTCTGAAGAAGAAGTTTGTCAAAGGAGGGTACCCCCCGTGACCTACTTTTGCCTGTGGTGGCGCCACCTGTTGAGGGATCCGGACGAAAAACAACAACACTTGTAGGGGACCATTAGTACTTTATACCTACCAAGTTTCATCAAAATCCCTTTAGCCATTCTTGAGAAGAAGTCGAAAATGTGAAAAGTTTACGACAGACAGACGACAGACGACGGACGACGGACGCCGGACGGATCGCTATGACAATAGCTCACTAGAGCCTTTGGCTCAGGTGAGCTAATAAGGGAAGAAAAATTTTTGTTGGGGTCCCGCCGGGGTTTGGAGCCACTCCCCATGGGTCCATTGGGCATGGAAAACATACACTATACCTATGTACAATCTTAAAAAATATTCCTTAAAAATCCAAAAGTGGATATCTTGACAAAATTCTTTCACTTGAAGGGTACCATGCATGAGTACCTCATATCTACAAAATGTCATGACAATCTGAAGAGTGGTTATAGAAAAGAAGCAGAAAATGTATGAAAATCACCCCCCCCCCCCCCCCCCCTTCCTTTTTACATAAGAAAAAAATTCATAAAAAATCAAAAAAATAAAATTTAAGCATAAAATTCATATCAAAGCAAATATTAAGTTAGATATGATAAATATGCAGTAAATGAGTGTGTAAAATCATACACTTATTGAGTTATTTAAAGAAATAGTGCAAAAATTAGCATTTCTGACTAAGTCCGAAGAGACGTCAAAAAAGCGTCAAAAATTTGAGTTCGGAGTGGAACCAAAAATAACAACACTTCTTAAGACATCTCTCTAGATCATCCTGATGCTTTCGGTTTGTCGATACGTGCTTCCGTTCTGAAGAAGAAGTTTGTCAAAGGAGGGTACCCCCCGTGACCTACTTTTGCCTGTGGTGGCGCCACCTGTTGAGGGATCCGGACGAAAAACAACAACACTTGTAGGGGACCATTAGTACTTTATACCTACCAAGTTTCATCAAAATCCCTTTAGCCATTCTTGAGAAGAAGTCGAAAATGTGAAAAGTTTACGACAGACAGACGACAGACGACAGACGACGGACGACGGACGCCGGACGGATCGCTATGACAATAGCTCACTAGAGCCTTTGGCTCAGGTGAGCTAATAAGGGAAGAAAAATTTTTGTTGGGGTCCCGCCGGGGTTTGGAGCCACTCCCCATGGGTCCATTGGGCATGGAAAACATACACTATACCTATGTACAATCTTAAAAAATATTCCTTAAAAATCCAAAAGTGGATATCTTGACAAAATTCTTTCACTTGAAGGGTACCATGCATGAGTACCTCATATCTACAAAATGTCATGACAATCTGAAGAGTGGTTATAGAAAAGAAGCAGAAAATGTATGAAAATCACCCCCCCCCCCCCCCTTCCTTTTTACATAAGAAAAAAATTCATAAAAAATCAAAAAAATAAAATTTAAGCATAAAATTCATATCAAAGCAAATATTAAGTTAGATATGATAAATATGCAGTAAATGAGTGTGTAAAATCATACACTTATTGAGTTATTTAAAGAAATAGTGCAAAAATTAGCATTTCTGACTAAGTCCGAAGAGACGTCAAAAAAGCGTCAAAAATTTGAGTTCGGAGTGGAACCAAAAATAACAACACTTCTTAAGACATCTCTCTAGATCATCCTGATGCTTTCGGTTTGTCGATACGTGCTTCCGTTCTGAAGAAGAAGTTTGTCAAAGGAGGGTACCCCCCGTGACCTACTTTTGCCTGTGGTGGCGCCACCTGTTGAGGGATCCGGACGAAAAACAACAACACTTGTAGGGGACCATTAGTACTTTATACCTACCAAGTTTCATCAAAATCCCTTTAGCCATTCTTGAGAAGAAGTCGAAAATGTGAAAAGTTTACGACAGACAGACGACAGACGACGGACGACGGACGCCGGACGGATCGCTATGACAATAGCTCACTAGAGCCTTTGGCTCAGGTGAGCTAATAAGGGAAGAAAAATTTTTGTTGGGGTCCCGCCGGGGTTTGGAGCCACTCCCCATGGGTCCATTGGGCATGGAAAACATACACTATACCTATGTACAATCTTAAAAAATATTCCTTAAAAATCCAAAAGTGGATATCTTGACAAAATTCTTTCACTTGAAGGGTACCATGCATGAGTACCTCATATCTACAAAATGTCATGACAATCTGAAGAGTGGTTATAGAAAAGAAGCAGAAAATGTATGAAAATCACCCCCCCCCTTCCTTTTTACATAAGAAAAAAATTCATAAAAAATCAAAAAAATAAAATTTAAGCATAAAATTCATATCAAAGCAAATATTAAGTTAGATATGATAAATATGCAGTAAATGAGTGTGTAAAATCATACACTTATTGAGTTATTTAAAGAAATAGTGCAAAAATTAGCATTTCTGACTAAGTCCGAAGAGACGTCAAAAAAGCGTCAAAAATTTGAGTTCGGAGTGGAACCAAAAATAACAACACTTCTTAAGACATCTCTCTAGATCATCCTGATGCTTTCGGTTTGTCGATACGTGCTTCCGTTCTGAAGAAGAAGTTTGTCAAAGGAGGGTACCCCCCGTGACCTACTTTTGCCTGTGGTGGCGCCACCTGTTGAGGGATCCGGACGAAAAACAACAACACTTGTAGGGGACCATTAGTACTTTATACCTACCAAGTTTCATCAAAATCCCTTTAGCCATTCTTGAGAAGAAGTCGAAAATGTGAAAAGTTTACGACAGACAGACGACAGACGACGGACGCCGGACGGATCGCTATGACAATAGCTCACTAGAGCCTTTGGCTCAGGTGAGCTAATAAGGGAAGAAAAATTTTTGTTGGGGTCCCGCCGGGGTTTGGAGCCACTCCCCATGGGTCCATTGGGCATGGAAAACATACACTATACCTATGTACAATCTTAAAAAATATTCCTTAAAAATCCAAAAGTGGATATCTTGACAAAATTCTTTCACTTGAAGGGTACCATGCATGAGTACCTCATATCTACAAAATGTCATGACAATCTGAAGAGTGGTTATAGAAAAGAAGCAGAAAATGTATGAAAATCACCCCCCCCCCCTTCCTTTTTACATAAGAAAAAAATTCATAAAAAATCAAAAAAATAAAATTTAAGCATAAAATTCATATCAAAGCAAATATTAAGTTAGATATGATAAATATGCAGTAAATGAGTGTGTAAAATCATACACTTATTGAGTTATTTAAAGAAATAGTGCAAAAATTAGCATTTCTGACTAAGTCCGAAGAGACGTCAAAAAAGCGTCAAAAATTTGAGTTCGGAGTGGAACCAAAAATAACAACACTTCTTAAGACATCTCTCTAGATCATCCTGATGCTTTCGGTTTGTCGATACGTGCTTCCGTTCTGAAGAAGAAGTTTGTCAAAGGAGGGTACCCCCCGTGACCTACTTTTGCCTGTGGTGGCGCCACCTGTTGAGGGATCCGGACGAAAAACAACAACACTTGTAGGGGACCATTAGTACTTTATACCTACCAAGTTTCATCAAAATCCCTTTAGCCATTCTTGAGAAGAAGTCGAAAATGTGAAAAGTTTACGACAGACAGACGACAGACGACAGACGACAGACGACGGACGACGGACGCCGGACGGATCGCTATGACAATAGCTCACTAGAGCCTTTGGCTCAGGTGAGCTAATAAGGGAAGAAAAATTTTTGTTGGGGTCCCGCCGGGGTTTGGAGCCACTCCCCATGGGTCCATTGGGCATGGAAAACATACACTATACCTATGTACAATCTTAAAAATATTCCTTAAAAATCCAAAAGTGGATATCTTGACAAAATTCTTTCACTTGAAGGGTACCATGCATGAGTACCTCATATCTACAAAATGTCATGACAATCTGAAGAGTGGTTATAGAAAAGAAGCAGAAAATGTATGAAAATCACCCCCCCCCCTTCCTTTTTACATAAGAAAAAAATTCATAAAAAATCAAAAAAATAAAATTTAAGCATAAAATTCATATCAAAGCAAATATTAAGTTAGATATGATAAATATGCAGTAAATGAGTGTGTAAAATCATACACTTATTGAGTTATTTAAAGAAATAGTGCAAAAATTAGCATTTCTGACTAAGTCCGAAGAGACGTCAAAAAAGCGTCAAAAATTTGAGTTCGGAGTGGAACCAAAAATAACAACACTTCTTAAGACATCTCTCTAGATCATCCTGATGCTTTCGGTTTGTCGATACGTGCTTCCGTTCTGAAGAAGAAGTTTGTCAAAGGAGGGTACCCCCCGTGACCTACTTTTGCCTGTGGTGGCGCCACCTGTTGAGGGATCCGGACGAAAAACAACAACACTTGTAGGGGACCATTAGTACTTTATACCTACCAAGTTTCATCAAAATCCCTTTAGCCATTCTTGAGAAGAAGTCGAAAATGTGAAAAGTTTACGACAGACAGACGACAGACGACAGACGACGGACGACGGACGGATCGCTATGACAATAGCTCACTAGAGCCTTTGGCTCAGGTGAGCTAAAAAAAAAAAAAATTCAAAAAATAAAGTTATAGCAAATAATGTATATAAAAGAATTGAGTAACTTAATCTGACAAACATGCAATAAATGAGTGCAGAAGATCATATATTTACTAAGTTATTAAAAGAAATAGTTAAAGAAAAATAATAAGAGCACCCTAACATCTCTCTCTTTCGGGGAAAGGATGGACAACCTAAAGAGGCATCAGATAGGATGTCATCCTTAAGAAATATTAAGTGCAGCAAACCACTGTTAGATGGAGTAAATGAAAGAAAGATTAGTATTTACTCTGATTAGTTCATTAATATACAAGCCAATTAGAAAAAAAATATTATTTTGTCCAGTTCTTATTATATCATCTAATAGAAAAAAAAATCTGTCAGCAGATGTTGTTACAGAAATTTTGACCACCCCCCTTTTTATACTCTATAGAATACAAGAATTATTATAAATTCAAATTGTACATGTTGTTAATCAAAAATGCTATCACACAAGCATTCATTAATTTAATTTTACCTAGGATATAGGTTTCAAAATATCAATATGAACTCAAGGGAAATTAATATGGAGAAAATGCCAAACTTCATAAAAAATTCCAAAGTTCAAAAAGTGGCAAAAATGGCATTAAAATTATTCAGGTAAGTTAAAAATAGCATTCAAAGCTTAAAATATGGATGAAAAATGAAAAATAAAGAAAAAAAATTTTTAAGGCCCAGCCGGGATTTGAACTCGCTACCTTGGGACTCATTGACAAAGAAAACATGCCTATTTACAGTATTAAAGAAATCATTAAAAATCTAAAAGTCAAGATATTGAGAAAATTCTTTCACTGTTACATTCCTTACAATAAATATGATAAATGTTAAAACAATCATTCATGGGAAGAACCATAAAATGCCAAAAATGATGAAAATGACCATCCTCCCTTCCTTTTTTACAGTATTAAAAAAATCATTAAAAATTCAAAAATAAACCTTTCAGTAAAATTCTTTCACTAAAGCATTCCTTTGCTTAAAAATGGCTAAATTAAACTAAACTGGAGCAGAATTTTTCAATAAGAAAGAAAATATTAAGAGAAATATCAATTTTTGCATTAAAAATGCAATGTCGAAAAAGACGTCAAAAACGTGTCAAAAATTAGTTATTGGATTTTAACGAAATGAACAAACTTGAATTGTACATCCTTCTAGATCACTTAGATAAAATTAGTTTTTCAATCCATTCAGTGGAACTGGAGAAGAAGATTTTTGAAGAGGGGTACCCTCTGGGGCCTATTTGATCCCGCCCTGGATCCACCCCTTAAGGGATCAAGCCGAAATGAACAAACTTGGTAGAGGACCTTTAGTACTTCATGCATACCAAGTTTCATCAAAATCCCTTCAGCCGTTCTTGAGAAGAAGTTGAAAATGTTAAAAGTTTACGACGGACGGACAACGGACGCCACACTATGACAATAGCTCACTTGAGCCTTTGGCTCAGGTGAGCTAATAAAAAAATGTGAAAAAAAAAAAGAAATTAGAAATTACGTAAAATCACAGAGTACATACTGATTGACATGGGAACTTGGTTTGCTGTACGAGGTTTTGAGTGCTTCTTGCCTGGAGTTGATTGCCCACATCCACATCTGCCTTGTTGACTTGGTTGAATGGCCTTTCAGCTTTCAGGTCTGGCCTCCTTTCTCTGCTTCATTATAAACCAAAAATAAAAATCATCTTTCATTGCTGAAGCTTAAAATATAATTCTACTTAAATCTTGCAACATGACACTGCTTAAGTTATTTCTGGCCGGATGGCTGGCAGACTGTGATGTCTTTTGGAACAATAAGTCCACTGAAAGCATCAGAGATTTTGATATCAATCAAGTCCACTCACCAAGTTCTTTCTTGATTCAAAGTGATATTTTATATATAGAGTATAATGACACAATATAGTCGGATTCAAAATCACATCTTCATATAAATTAAGGTCAGTCCTTAAGGTCGACTTCAATATCATAAATCAGTTCCAATAATCATGTTGACTATCTTCATGCCAAGTTTAAAAGTGTCAAACTTCAAAAAGTATTAGTGAATTCACTTGTTTGTGAGGTACAGTAGTCAAAATTGCGTTTATAAAGTATCTGAAGTGAGCTTCACAATCTCTGGCAGTAGTTAATATACAATGAGAAAACAGTTGGATCTTAACAGATCAAAATAAGACTGTCAAGGTCAAGACCTGAAATCAAGTTCAGTTCTACTGCACATGCAAATTTGTATTGTAATATTTTGCATAGTACAATAAAGTCTTACTAAAAGTCTATTTTCCGGGTCAAAGTCAACCATTGAGGTCGAGAGCAGCACCTGAAGCCAAATCCATTATTATGTTTTATCCTAAAACTTGTTTTAAAGTGATGTTTTGAGCATATATAATCCACTTCAAAGTCAAGGTTAAACATCTAGGTCAAAGTAAATACCATGACTCGTTAATTAGCTCCCTTCTCACTTGTCAACAAAGATACCTGTACTGTCACAAATCAACACATACATTACATACATCTCCGAACAAACAGACATGACAGAGTCAGAGGAAAGTTGATCAACTGTAGACAATAAAGAATTCACATACCAAAGAAGATAGCAATTTTGCAGTGTGCTGACATCCACTTCAGGCATAATGGCTGGATTGAACGGCCTGGATGGCTGAGTCTTTTCAGTTGTGTCAGTGGATGCTTTAATACACCTCCTTTCTCTGTAAATGACAGAATTTACTAAAGTATTTTAAGAATAAACTGCAAAGGCGGTATGGAAGGATTGTGAAGCGCTACTGTCCTGTTCACTAATCCACAGCACCCTGTTTTGGCGATTTATTCTGTCGTCTGAAGAATTTTGCTATAAATTATTGCTTCCGAGAATCGACCTCCTTTAGTCGTAACTGGAAATCAACTTCAACTTACCCTATCAGCTGCCTTCAAAGCGCAATATGGAAAAATAAAAAGTCTACGGGGAATTCCCATGTTAATTTCAAGCCGCCGCCATATTGTTCTCCGTGTCAACAATGGTAAACAGTCAGACGTCAAAGCCTCCGACGTCACACATTTATTTTCAGCGATTTTACTATAAAAAATCCCCGTAGACTTTTTATTTTCCGTCCTATTTCTGACTTAACTGACACACAGCCAAAACAATGGTATTTTCTGTTACGACTAAAGGAGTACTATAAAATTGATATCTTTTTGGAAGATGACATTATAATATTTTAGAGAAAACCGGGAATACAGGGTGCTCTGGAATTAGTGAACAGGACAGTAGTTTTAGTTGATGTATACTTTATGGTATTGTTACCTTTTAAGGATTCTACCAGTGAAATATTTCAGCACTTCCTCTTTTAATTCAAGAGAGATAGCTAAGGTCAAGGTCATATATGAAATGTTCAAGGTCATAGTCTTACTTGCGCGGTCTTGTAATGTAGAATCTTAATGTAAAATATGAAAGTAATTCTGCTTATGCTTCAAGAGATACAGTCAAGTTTTGGGTAGTTTACCAAGTTTAAGGTCAAGGCCACTAGATCAGAAGGTAGGGTTTCATTGAAAGGTGTTGTTGTAAGGAATCTGAGTGAAAAATGGAAGATCTATCCATTACAGTTACAAAAATATAACTAAAGTTTATGTTTTTGAAAAATAGGTCAAACTTAAAGGTCACGGTCACAAGCCAAGGTCACAAATGATAGGTCTTGTCATGGTTAATCATTACACAAAGTTATTTGTTAATTCTCCTCATTGTTAAATCTCTAATGGCTAAAACATAAATTCAGAAATTTCTATCTGAAAGTCAAAGGTCAAGGTCCAATTTTGTTGCTGCATTTGATTTTTTTCAACATGGTCTATCAGCATGTAAAGTTTCAAGTTGCTGCTCCAAACAGTTTTCTCAAAAAAGACTTAAACGCAACACGTACTTTACCCAAAATGTACATTGACACACTGACTGAAGGACAGACAGACTTCATCATTTCATAGACTGGATTTTACTTCGCAATCCGGCCAAAAACAAAGGATATCCAAAAAATATATTGTTTTATTATGATAATGAGCTAAATCTTTTTCAAGATGACTAATTTTTTACATTTACCGTTTCATGAACATTTTCAGGATTTTAATTTTAAGTACTTGTAAAAACACATACTTAATGATAAGGAGGTGTCCATGCTTTTATGACCATTGTCCCCTTTGCCTCTTCCCTGCGTCTTAGAACAGTACTGTATCTGCCTTTGTGACCAATGTTTTCCCTGCCATGCCTAAATTTTTTGAATATTGATTCTGACTTAAGTTTCTCATGGTAAGGTAAAAAGCTAAAAAGCATTAATTAAAATCCATATTAATGACCTCTTGATCTTTTGACTCATATTTCAAATAAATAGGCATAAAATGAGAAAAGGTATTAAATGAGACTAATGGAAAATAAAATAACCACTAGATAAAATCTTTAATAATGAAAAATGAATTTAATCGATTATCAATCTAATAGATTATTTAGATTATTTTTTACCCTATGGACTACTGTTCTCTTGTTATAATACTTGGAATTAGGCCTTCTTCTTGGTTATAGTCGTTGCCTTCCATGTGACATCCCTTCAGTGGTCCTTGTTCTCCAATTGCCAGGGATGATGTCCACCCTCAATAGGCTGGGCATCATCTCTGGCTGGACTGCTCCATATCCTCAACAGTTTGGTGTAATCTTGGATTGATTGTGTGCCCCTCATCTTGGATTGGTTGTGTGCCCCTCATCATGGATTGGTTGTGTGCCCCTCATCTTAGATTGGTAGTGTGCCCCTCTTCTTGGATTGATTGTGTGCCCCTCATATTGGATTGGTTGTGTGCCCCTCATGTTGGATTGGTTGTGTGCCCCTCATCTTGGATTGGTAGTGTGCCCCTCTTTTTGGATTGGTTGTTTGCCCCTCATCTTGGATTGGTTGTGTGCCCCTCATCATGGATTGGTTGTGAGCCCCTCATCTTGGATTGGTAGTGTGCCCCTCATCTTGGATTGGTAGTGTGCCCCTCTTCTTGGATTGGTTGTGAGCCCCTCATCTTGGATTGGTTGTGTGCCTCTCATCTTGGATTGGTTGTGTGCCTCTCATCTTGGTTTGGTTGTGTGCCCCTCATCTTGGATTGGTTGTGTGCCTCTCGTCTTGGGTTGGTTGGTGTTGTCCTCAATATGGGTTGTTGTAATCCTCATCTTGGGTTGGTTGGTGTGGCACTCATCTTGGGTTAGTTGGTGTGGCACTCATCTTGGATTGTTTCGTGTGGCTCTCATCTTGGGTTGGTTGGTGTGGCCCTCATCTTGGGTTGGTTGGTGTAGCCCTTATCTTGGTTTGGCTGGTGTTATCCTCATCTTAGGTTGGTTGGTGTGGCCCTCATCTTGGGTTGGTTGGTGTGGCCCTCATCTTGTGTTGGTTGGTGTTGTCCTCATAATGGGTTAGTTGGTGTGGCACTAATCATGGATTGGTTGGTGTGGCCCTCATCTTGGGTTGGTTGGCATGGCCCTCATCTTTGGTTGGTTGTGTGCATCTCATCTTGGGTTAAATGGTGTTGTCCTTGTAATGGGTTGGTTGGTGTGCATGGGTTAGTTGAGGTCATCATCATGGATTTTTGGTTGGTTCTTCTAGGTTCACATTAAATTAAAGTTAAAATCATAATAATTATCAATCAATTGTTCAAGTGCAACTAAAACTTCAGCAGAAATGTTATACTCACGCTGCCACTGAAAATACCACTAAATTAATTCAGATTTAGTTACCATTACGTAATTCCATATGAAAATCTTATTGAACTACTTTTAACACGCATTTAAAAAAAAATCAAACAATTATTATTTTGCTAAAATAATGATGGACCTACCAGGCTGGTTCCATCATAAGGTTGGTTGGTGTGTCTTCCTCCATAGGCTGTGCTTATGTGCTGAATGTGCCTATTCTACACATTCTTGTTGTGCTTATCACCATCATAGGGACTGGACTTCATCTTGCTAATTCTATCACGGGCTGGATTTCATCTCAGTCTGGTTGGTGTGCTTATACCTCTATCTTGTGCTTGGTTTCATCTTAGCCTGGTTGGTGTGCCTATCTCTTTGTTGTGCTGGGTTTCATCTTAGCCTGGTTGGTGTGCCTATCTCTTTGTTGTGCTGGGTTTCATCTAAGTCTGGTTGGTGTGCTTACCTCTATCTTGTGCTTGGTTTCATCTTAGCCTGGTTGGTGTGCCTATCTCTTTGTTGTGCTGGGTTTCATTTTAGCCTGGTTGGTGTGCCTATATCTCTTTGTTGTGCTTGGTTTCATCTTAGCCTGGTTGGTGTGCTTATCTTTATCTTGTTCTGGGTTTCATCTTAGTCTGATTGGCATGTTTGTAACTGCACCATGGGCTGACACTGTATCAAACTGTAAAATTATTTTATGATTATAATAGCAAAACACCATTTTCATGCTACCGCTAGACTTACATTACAAACAGGCCAAGACCTTACATCACAAATTTTGACATTTTTATTGTGGCATCACATACATCCCATACATAAAATATATTCGTTGTGATATTATGATTAAATTGCATGTTTAAAATGCAAGTCACATGCGTGGTAATATGAAAATGGTATATTTCATTATTTCAATAATTATCTTCTTGGTTTTTTTTACTGATTTTGAAAAAATATGCAAAAGGATGTTGATAGATGTAAAAAATTCCTTTTTCTTACATTAAATTAAATTATGATGGTCATTGCTTTAGAGCTCCATCACGGACTGGGCTTAATTAATCTCGTCTGGATGTTGTGTATAGCTTCATCATAGATAGGGTTTTATCTCAGTCTGGTTGGTGTGCTTTTATATCTCCATCATGGCTGCTTTGTGTCACTTCATCAATCTCAGTTATGTATGTGTGGGCATCCTCTGTCAGTTATGTTTGCTGTATAAAAATTTAGATAAATTTTCTATGAACATTTAACAATTACAGTTGCCTGTCACTTATTTGAATCTAGATATCTGACCTTGACCTTTAATGTGACCTTGACCCTTTATGTTGAGTCTCATCATGCTTGACCATCCATGCAAGTTTAATGGAGATACTTTACAATGCAATGTTACTAGGATATATGTTCTTGAATCCTTTCTTAATTATGACAAATATTGCACATGATATATTAAATTAAACATGTTAAATAGATGGAAAATTGTCTCATTTCTTACCTTAAAGTCAATTATGATGGTCAGTGTCGTTGTTTGTTTTGAGACCTCCTTGAGAATTCTCCACGTAAGTCAGTTTTCAATATAATATCGATCAGGCTAGCTAGTGTGCTTTTACATATCATTCTCTAATTAGGCTTTGTCTTTGACAATTCCTTCTTGTAGTACAGTATATCCCTCCATCACATTTTTACACTGCATGTCCTTCATCTGTGTTTGCTCTCTGTGACTATTTCTAAGTGGGAGTGGTTTATGGTATTTCAATTCAGGTTTCAGGACTTCTTCATAGTGTGTCAGATCAATTCATACTTCATCAAGTAATACAGCGCTCTCATGGCATCCTCCCACTTTGTGGTATGGAAAAGTTCCCCAAATGTCACACCCACCCAGTGATACAAGGCCTGAAGAGGGGAATCTTGAAGGTTTGAGAGACCATCAATGAAACAACTCAGACAGGATGGATCTGCAGGGGTTCAGAAACTTCCTTAGCCGTCTGCGTCTCCCTCAGTCTACCAAGCACACTATTACCCAAAAATCTTACCAAACTGACCCACCTGGAAAACAAGAAAATAAATAAAGAAAAAAAATAAACAGACCTGATGAAGACAAGGCAAGGAAGTATCTCAATCCCTGTAGAAACATCCAGGGGCGTCTGACCTGCTCCTAAGTCTGCCAAACCTACATATTCCTCACTCCAGGTCCCAACATTGAATGATTGTGACACCTGGTTCCCTTAACCATACCACTGCACACCAATAATTCACCACTGCACATCAATAATCCACCACTATTCACCAACAATCCACCACTATTCACCAACAATCCACTGCTGAACACCAATAATCCATCACTGCATACAATTAGTGGACACCATTAAACTTCCTCTGCAGCATGGGTACTAATCATACACTATAGTTTTTCTTCGAGTTACATATAATGCACTAATCTCTGTACATTCAGGCAGAATGATGTATGGGATTTTTATTTTTCATACACTGATCACAATTAAAGTAGAAAGACTGGAAACTTTTCTTCATGCACTGGTCACCATTCATCAACGCAGTGGCAGTTTTTCTTCATGCATTGGCCACTGTTCATCAAGGCAGAGTATATTGTTTCTTCATGCACTGGTCACTGTTCATAAAGGCAGAGTGGTTGTTTTTCTTCATACACTGGCCGCTGTTCATCAAGGCAGTGTGGTGGGTTTTCTTCATACACTGGCCACTGTTCATCAAGGCAGTGTGGTGGGTTTTCTTCATACATGAACTGCTCAATGTTCATGAAGTTATAGTGGATGTTTTTTTTTTTCTTCATGCACTGGTCATTAATCATCAAGGCAGAGTGGTGCTTTTTCTTCATTATAACACTGGTCACTGTTCATCAAGGCAGAGCGGTGGATTTTCTTCATGCACTGCTCACTGTTCATGAAGACAGAGTGGTTTTTTTCTTCATGCACTGGTCACTAATCATCAAGGCAGAGTGGTTTTTTTCTTCATGCACTGGTCACTAATCATCAAGGCAGAGAGGTGATTTTTTCTTCATGCACTCAGGTCACTGTTTATCAAGACGTAGTGGTAGTTTTTCTTCATGCACTGATTACTGTTCATCAAGCAGAGTGGGCATTTTCTTCATATGCTGGTAACACTGTTCGTCAAGACGGAGTGATGGTTTTTCTTCATGCACTGGTCCCTGTTCATCATGGCTGCAGTGGTGGTTTTTATTCATGCACTGGTCCCTGTTCATCAAGGCTGCAGTGGTGGTTTTTATTCATGCACTGGTCCCTGTTCATCAAGGCTGCAGTGGTGGTTTTTATTCATGCACTGGTCCCTGTTCATCAAGGCAGAGAGGTGTTTGTTAATGCACTTTTCTGACTGTTAGTCAAGATGGAGTTGTGCCTCTTCATGCACTGATTATGATGGTTATGGTTTTTCTTTATGTGGTGGTCACTGTTCACTATTGCAGTCTCATTAAAACCAGACCCCCATCTCCTTTTTCGTCAAGGTCTGGAGTACACCTGGTAAGTGTTGTCACCGTCACAGTTCAATAAACTTTTGACCGCAATTAATATTCACAAGATTTTATTAACCAATCAGAATGCCAATTTCATCAATGTTGTATACATGCTCCTGTGTCAATTTTATATAAAAGGAAAACCACATAAAACACAAACATTGTCTGTAAAATACAATTTTGTTGATGTGCACTCTGTGGTCATGGGTGCCGCCAATTTATTCAATTTGTCCCAATTCCGATTATAAAAGTTTTCATAATTAGATATTGCATACCTGTAAGTCTCAATTTGATTGGCTAAATGAAGGTGAACAGAACACGACCCCTAACAGGAGTACTCCAGACCCTGACGACGAAGCAAAAGGGGGGCTGGTTTTAATCAGAATATCACTATTGGAGAGCTGTTGTTTCTTCATATACTCTTGTCTCTTTAACACACATGTACATCAATACAGGGCTGGTTATGTAGGTCAGGCTGGTTATTTAGGTCAATTATATCTTTAGTGTATCTAAATCCTTCTGCCGCTGCATTCTCCTATAGTCATTTCTCTGTCGATCTGAAATAAACAAATACATCACTAGAAACAAGAGAACCAAGTAAGCTTATAGCACACTATACGAATAATGAGAAGGTTACTAAAGAAAAATAAAACCTAGGCAACGCAAAGCAAAGCATCCCCTCACATGGCATGAGGATCTATTTAATCTGTATAAAAAGATTTTGACCATTTCTCATCAGTGACCTTGACCTTTGACCTTGAAAACCGATGCAATTCTTCCTCTTGTCACAAGCAATATGTTTGGTTAAGATCCAATCAAAACATCGAAAGCTGTATACATGTACAAGTATTTTACCATTTCTAATCTGTGACTCTGATCTTTGATCTATGACCTTGATAATCTATAGGGTCTTTTCTCAAGCAATCATAAGCAATAAGTGTATGAAGATTGGTTATGATCCAATCAAAGCTGTGCCCTCTAGGCTGTATACTAGGAAGTGACCATTTCCGATCTGTGACATTGACCTTTGACCCCTGACTTTGAAAATCAATAGGGTTCTACCTCTAGACATAACCAATAAGTGAATGAAGTTTGATTAAACTACCATTAAAACTGTGCCCTCTGGGCTGAAAACAAGGATTTTCATCTTTTCAAATGTGACCTTGACCTTTGACCTTGAAAATCAATAGGGTTCATCCTCTTGTCATAAGCTATAAGTGTATGAAGTTTGGTTAAGATCCATTCTAAATTTCACCCTCTAGGCTGTATACAAGGATTTTGACCTTTTCCAATCTGTGACCCTGACCCTTCACCTATGATCTTGAAAATCAATAGGGTTCTTCCTCTTGTCATTATGAAGTTTGGTTAAGATTCAATAAAAACTGCACCCTCCCTCTAAGCTGTATACAAGTATTTTCACCTATTCCAATCTGTGACCTTGACTTTCAACCCATGACCTTGAAAATCAATAGGGTTCTTTCTCTCGTCACAAGCTATCAATGTATGAAACTTGGTTCAGATCCAACAGAACTGCACCCTCTAGGCTGTATTCAAGGATTTTCACCTTTTCCAATCTGTGACCTTGACCTTTTACCTAAAAAATCAATAGGGTTCTTCCTCTAGTCATAATTTATCAGTGTATGAAGTTTGGTTAAGATCCAATCAAAACTGCACCCTCTAGGCTGTATGCAAGGATTTTGTGATGCACACGCATATACACTCATCCTCACACGAACAACTGCGTTACTTTATCCCCATGCAACTATCTTGCATGAAAATCACGAAAAATCAGAATTTTAAATTAAAATCAACATTAAAACAAAATCACACATTAATAACAGAGTTATTTAAAGAATCAGTTAAAAAGACACCACTAAAGAAAGTATTAACGGCCAGATTAACTAACAATCTTCTACCACTATGGCAAGTTTTAAAGTGATACTTCATAGAGAAATGGCATACATGCACATTGCAGTTATAATAAAATTGTCAAGGGCAATGACAATTCCTGAAATCAAGTCCAGTTATCATGTTCTACCTCCATGTAAAATTTTAATGTGCTATCTAATATAGTACATACAATAAAATCTTACTCATGGTTTCATATGCATGTAATACTGGTATAACATTGTCTGATTCAAAATCTTGTTTTCAAGGTCGAGGTCAAATCTTAAGGTCAAAGGTCAATATCTGAAATATTAAGGTCTACTTGCTAAAATCTATCTCCATGCAAAGTCTAAATGTGATATGTGATGTATTATTGGTACCTTACTATGGTAAAAGCAAATTCGAAATTGTATCTCCAAGGTCAAGGTCAGGTCAAGGTCAATACCTGAAATAAAGTCAACTCATTTTTTCCTATCTCTATGCAAAGTTTGGACGTACAATTCCATATAGTATTTGTACCAGAGATAACCTCTAAATAACATTTTTCAAGGTAAAGGTAAAAGACAATACCTGCATTCATATCATCTCACTGCTTTATCTTTGCACCAAGTCTGAACATTGTATCCTTATAGTTTTTTTCACAACTAACCTAATCACAAAATTGAATTTTCAAGGTCAAGATCAAACCTCAAGGTCAAGGTCAAAGACAATACTTGCAGTCAGTCTGAGTCAGATCTCTCACCATGCTTTATCTTTATACCAAGTTTGAAAATTGTAACCCTTAGTTATTTCACAACTAACCTGAACGCAAAATTACATTTTTCAAGGTCAAACCTCAGGGTCAAGTTAAAAAAGAGTACCTACATCTCGGGTTTTTTTCCTTATTTTGGGGCCGAATTTCGGCCTCTTCCTGATGCCAAATTTCCTGTATTTTTCCCAAACAATCACTCTTAAATTCCCAAAGAGAAATTATGAAAAAATCACTTGAGAAAGTAGAACTCAAAACCTGGAAGTCAGCACAAAATGTCCAATTTCTAAGTGCATCTTCAGGTTTTTCATTCAACCCTTGTTCATTTCAAGTAAATAAATTGATTAGCAGTGTAATAAATGATACTTTAATGTAATACAGTGGTGAGAATTTGTATAAAAATTTTCCCAATTTCAGCAAAATGTCGCAAATTTTCCCAAATGGGACAGGCAGAGGCACCTTCCCCAAAATAAAAAAAAAAAAAACCTGTACATTCAGATCCTCTCACCATGCTTTATCTTTGTACCAAATTTGAAGATTGTAACCCTTATAGTTCTTTAACAACTGACCTTAACACAAAATAACATGTTTCAAGGTCAAGGTCAAACCTCATGATCAAGGTCAAAAACAATACCTGTGTTCAGATCCTCTCACCATGCTTTCCCATGATACATGAAAGGTCTTGTCACAAGTAATCTACATGTTAAATCTATAAAACCTGTATCTGATCCAAAGTTATGGCCAAGGTTAAAGTTGATTAAAATTCTAAAATTGAGGTCATTATGCATGCAGTCACGAAGGTTATTGTCATGGGTTCAAGAGTTATGTTGTAAATAGAATTGTATTGTCATAAGAAAGGCACATGTAAAATAAAAGCTTCCTTTCTTTAACTGTTTAAAGATAGAATATCATAATTGTGAAAAGTGTACTTTCCTAAAAGGAGGACAAACTACAAGGTAAAGGGGTCAAACGTCAAGCCTGCCGGTCAAGGTGTCAAATAAAAGGTATTTTCACAACTCTACATGTGAATATCAAAGCTATAAATATCATACAGTTATAAAGTTATGGCAAAGGTTTATGTTTCAGACAAACAGAACAAAATAATAAGACTATGTTCCCCAATCTTTGATGCAGGGGCATAATAGTCCAGTCAATCTAGCGAAACATAGGGTAATCAAAGATTACATAGCTCGCCGTAGCAGGTTTTTGTCAAAAATCAAACAACTTCTAAAATCAAAAGCATAATGTTATGAAGAGACTATGCATATAATATTAACCCCATCCCCTTTTGGTGCACAATTCCTCATGAACACAGGAAAAAACTTTAAAAATCCACATATGTGAACGAATATTCTGATTTTTCTGTCATTTAAAATGACATGATTTTTCAAAATTTCAGACTATTTTGATATGACAAAAAACAGATTTTTAATTAATTCTAGGATACGTAATGCAGAAAAAGCCATTCTAAGCATGGAAATGACCTTGACCTTTTATGACTGACATTAGTCCTACGAACTGTCCTTTATGAATATTTCTGTGAAATATGATCAAATTCTGACGAAGGGTAAGCCGCCTGAATGTGATATGAGCTTTGACAGACAGGTTGATTGACAGAAATATACAGACAGATGGCAAACAGACACAACAGCATGCGCCAACTATGTGCTGTGGGAAAATTTTTGGGGAGCGTAATAAAATCATTTGACTTCTACCAATATTATATCATTTCTATCATAAAGTTGAGGTTATTAAACAAATAATTCTATGCCTTAGAGGGGTTCGTGCATTTAGTCCTGTGTTATCATTTAAACATGTTAAATGTTAAACTTAATCCTGAATTTTTTTGAATTTTTTTTTTAATTTCAAGGGGACCTATAACCCTGAACATGATTGAGCCACATGACCCATAAATGAGCTTGCTGGGGTTTTTTTTTTATTATTTTCGGGAAGGTGCCTGTGCCTGTCCCATTTGGGAAAATTTGCGACATTTTGCTAAAATTGGGAAATTTTTTGTACGAATTCTCTCCAAAGTATAACCTTAAAGTATCATTTATGAACACTGATAATCCATTGATTTGCTTGAACTGAACATGGGATGAATAAAAAACTTCAAAAAAATGCACTTAGAATTAGGACATTTTGTGCTGACTTCCAGGTTTTTGGTCTTATTTTCTCAGGTGATTTTTTCATAATTCCTCTTTGGGAATTTCAGGGTGATTTTTTGGGAAAAATAGAGGAAATTTGGCATTGGGAAGGGGCCGAAATTCAGCCCCAAAACAAGGAAAAAAACCCTGGCTTGACCTGTACTTCTTGGTACAGAAGCTATATCCAACAAGAAGTAAATAGATATTCCACAGAATGGTTAAAATTCCCTAAAAATTCTGGTAACATGTCTCAGATTTTCAAGGTTCCTAGGGGCATAACTCAGCTCATCATTGAGAAACACGACTCTTATTTATACTTGACCTTATTTCTTAAAAACAAATTCTAAGAAATGAAGTGACTCTCAGTGCAACATTTTGCCTTTTAATATATGGAAACAATCATTAGACGTTGGTCTCAAAATAAGAGATGTCAGTAGACACATTCATTTTCCTTTTTATCCTAAATCTTTTAAAATAAAGCTTTTGTCAAAGTCCAAGGCCATGAGGTCAAAGGTCATGGTATTAATAGAAAGCTTTTGACAAGGAATTGACATGTGAAATACTATAGCTAGTATTAAAGTCCTACAACTTATGGTTAAAAGGATACAGCCCAGGTTAAAGTATTTTTAGAGCAAGTTTAAGTCCAAGGTCAAGGTCACTAGGTCATAGTTTAAAATGAAAGCTCTTGACATAAGGAATTATCTAAATGGGAAGTATCAAAGCTATATCCTTTATGGTTCAGGAGAAAAAAGTCAGGTTAAAGTTCCCTAAAAAAAAGGTCAAAGCTTCCGTTTTGTGATGACCTGCTAAAAAGTCTAAATTTCCCCATGTTTCAAGGAGACTATAACTCTTTACATAGTTGAGTGACATGACCCAAATTATTAGCTGACCTACATTATTTGGTGTAGGGGTGAAATGACTTTCCAATAACATTTTAGAAATTAGAATTCAGCGAAATGCGAATCATTTAATTTCCATTGCTATTCTTAAGAAACGATGATTCTGATTGGTCAAGAAATTTTCTTGATACCTGCATCAACCTAAACAGGAAGTTGAATGCACTAAGCAACCTTTTACGCAAGGTCACTAGCAACACAATTTCAAAGCTGTAAATAAACATTGAAACGTGACATAAAAATTTTTGATAAGTAACCAATTTAATATTTTTTTGATTAATTGAGGTATCAACACCGAAAATTTAGGTAAAACTTATGCATCTTGCCCTACATGCACGATGCATTTTCCCTCAAATTTTTTGTTACCTTGATCAACCAAAACATATTCCTTAAAGAAACCACAAAAAATTGAATTTTTCAAGGTTTCATTGGGCATAACTCTGCACATAATTGAGCAACATGTCTATTACTTGAACTTGGCTAGTTTCCTGAAGTGTAAATTGCTATTCAGACTTTTCATTCCCTTATAGTAGTACTTGTTATGGTGAATGTATGTATGAAATAAAAAAGCCTTATCACTTAAATGTGAAAAAATAGCAATCCAAGGAATGCTTGTGTCGCCTGTGAAGCCGCTTAATTTTAAAAATTGGATCAAATATGTAGGTAAAGGTCACTTGGTTCAAAATTATTGGTATCAGTAGGAACGTCTTGTCATATAAAGTTCATATGTGAAACATCATACCCAAACTTACTCAAGGATTAAAAGATATGATCAATCTCAAATTTTCATAAAAGAGGGTTAATCATCTAGGTCAAGGTCAATTTTGGTAACAACAGAAAGGTCTCATCATAAGAAATACCTGTGTGTAATATTAAAGCTTAGCCATATCACTTACAAATCAAAAGATTAAACCAGTCTTAATCTTTGAAAAGTAGGTCAAATATCTACGTCAACGTCACTTGGTCAAAAATTATGGTATGTTAAGCAAGGTCTTGTTACAAGGAATAGTCAATGCAAATGTGAAATATTAAAGCCACATCACTTACTAATCAAAAGGTATAGCCAATCTGAACTTTTTTGAAAAGTACGTCAAATATCTAGGTCACAAGGTCAAAAATTATGGAATGTTTAGAAAGGTCTAGTCATAAGAAATAAAGATATGAAATACAATGCATCAAAGCCCTATCACTAACCAATCAAAAGATATAGCCAATCTTAATTTTTTTTTTTTGAAAAAGGTGACCAATCTTTATTATTTTTTAAAACAGTAGGTCAAATATGTAGGTCAAGGTCATAAAGTCAAAAATTATTTTATGTTTAGAAAGGTCTTGTTACAAGGAATACACATGTGAAATACCAAAGCCCTATCACTTACAAATCAAAAGCAGGTCAAATATCTAGGTCAAGGTCATGAGGTCAAAAATTATTATACGTTTTGAAAGGTCTAGTCACAAGAGATAAACATGTGAAATATCAAAGCCCTATCTCTTATCAAATCAAAAGATATAGCCAATCTTAATTTTTTTTAAAAAGTAGGTCAAATATCTAGGTCAAGGTCACTAGGTCAAAAATTATGGTATGCGTAGAAAGGTCTTGTCACAAGGAATACACATGTGAAATACCAATTAAAGCCCTATCACTTACCAATCAAAAATTATGGGCTGAGACACCCTAAGTGGACAGACGAAAAAGCACAAAGTGATCCCCAAGTGTTGTTATGCTTCGCAGGCGACATAAAAATATATGCTTTAAGAACTTCTTAACCAAAATATAATTATAAGGTCAGAGTTCAAGGTCACTAGGTCAAATGTCTTGGTATCAAAATGTAGTACTTATTATGGTGAATGTATGTTTGAAATATGAAAGCCCTATCACTTATACTTGAAGAGTTATTCAGTCGCTATGTCAGTCGATATAATAATTATAGAGAATATTGACACAAATCTAGGGAAAGGGTGGGGGTATTCAGTCTATTAGTGTGGTCATTTGGTTTCACAATTTTTCATAGAATGACGCCAAATAATCAGGTTAAGATTAATTTCATTGCTCTAAAAGAATTCGAGCAAAATATTTCTGTTTAGAGAATCTGAGGAGCCAAATAGGCGGTAACTGGTACGGTAGTCTTGCAAAGTATTCAAGTTTATGCACATTTCAAGACACTATATAAACAAAATTATGAAATTTTTCCCCCAAAAATGTTCATTATCAAGTGTAACAAGAGTCAACTATTAATCATATCAAGTTTCAACAAAAAAAATTGTTAATTATAAATTTAATTGGCAAAAAACCTTGAAAAATAGGTGGCCACTGGTCCTCAACCAATAGAGCTTAAATAAATAAAATTTTCATTCATAACGATGTAAAAAATGGCAAAAATTGCAGCCGGAAAACATGCTTTTACACACATAAATCATGTCATTTGGTGTTTCCATACATATAATTCTTGTGCGGAAATTATTTAAGTTTTCCTAACAAATTGATTAAAACAGTAAAATGGTGAAAATGTATCGCTAAAAATGGCTATTAATATTATAGCTATATATGTTAACATAACTATCTTGCATGTTAACATAACTATCTTGCATATTGACAAAATAATCTTGCATGTAGGGGGCAGAAGTATGCCACCATAATAATGGCTATAATTATTTGGTTGTTTCCCGAACCTGCTAAACGCAACAGCTAAGCCAAATTGTTTACGCAGACGGACAAACATCGCCATTTCATATACGGGACTTTGATTCGCAATCCGGCCAAAAATAGTGATCTTGATTAGCCTTTGTGGATTTTCGCGCCAAATTTCAACCTCGCGAAGGCCGAGTTCGAATAATTACATGATGCAAAGTTCACAATACAACTCATTTTTCTATTTCACATTACCAAAATATCTCAGCCTCATGCATTTATTTGTTTTAAACTACAGATATTTACCTGCCTTTGATTTCTTTCACTTTCTTGTCGTCTTGTGTCTCTGGTCACGTTCGGCGAAATGAATTCTAATCACTCACACACCTGCACAAAGACAATGGAAAAAGTCACGTGACTCGCACCTTGGTCAGGTAATATCACAAGAATCACAACATGCTCACTTGATTATGTTGATTGATTTTAATCAAGGAAACAAAACACTCTGTCCTTTGCAATTCACGGGGTTCTAGATGTACACCAAGTGCTGCAGTGAACAGAGAATATGGCCCAAGGCATTGGCTGTGTCTAGATTTCCCGGGAGGGGACAGTCCGTCAGAGGGTGTGATTACCAGCCCATGCTTTTGGAAAAAAAGGGTAAAAGAATTAAATTCCAACGGCGTCATCGTACTACCCTCCTCCTCACCCCTCTCCCTCTAGATTAGACTAAATAATCCAGTCTCTCCGCTACCGCTAAAGTCTAGCGGCAGCGGCGAGTCCGCGCTAGTAAAACTAGTAGGAGGTGGATCAAAGACGTTTCGAAAAACTTAAGCCATTTGAGATTTTTCCTGTTTTACCGATAGATCCAAAATACGTAACTAAATCTAGTGCAAAGGTGGATAAAGTATAATATAAACATAAATATCATTTTCCGATGAAATACATAGGCGGATCTAGGATTTTTTCAAAGGGGGGGTTGAAGATTTTGAAAGGGGGGGTAGGTGTTGATTGCATACTATCAAAAGCTTCCGTTTCGCAATACTACCTTATAGGGTGCACTATTGACTACACAAATAATCTATATCTGTTTTATTATCTTTTAAAGAAATGGCGTAGCTCTGCCTGAAAAGTGGAGGGGCACAACATCCGAAAATTTCTAACAAGCAAAAAAAAAAAAAAAAAAAAAAAAAAAAAAAAAAAAAAAAAAGGTGGGAGGAGGAAGACGAGATTTTTTTTTTAAAATATGGGGGTTCATGCACAAATTTTAATATTTCTGGCGCAATTCTAAATTCTAAGTACATGAATAAATATCTGGCGAGCGGTAGCGAGCCAGGAAATTTTCTTTAGCAAAATATTGACTTATCAGAAAATACTTTCTATACCCTCTATCATTAACAAGTACATATAGTTTGAGTTAAATGTCTTCATGTACGTTGAGGATGGATCAGAATAGCTAAATTATTCAGAAAGTCTATAAAGAACTGGCGAGCGGTAGCGAGCCAAAGAAAAAATTTGAAAATTGACCGAAAAATTGTAGATTTATGGTACATAATGTTGCTATTTTAAACAATGTTAATGCATAATAAAATTTTGTGATTGAAAAATGGGGGGGGGGGGGGGGGGGCATATGTACCCCCGCTGCCCCCCTTCTCCTACGCCCTTGTAAAGTAAGCACAATTTCCTATTTATAACTAAACACGCATCGGAGCAAATATTATTTTATAAGCTTCAAATCTTCAACATTGTAATATTCAGACTTCATGTCACAAATGTTGTACACCTTGGTGTTGAAAGCTTGTTAAGTAAGAAGGACAGAAATAAAGTTTTTTTTAATATAAGCTCTCTCTCTCTCTCTCTCTCTCTCTCTCTCTCTCTCTCTCTCTCTCTCTCTCTCTCTCTTTGTTTGATTTTTTTTGTCCAACCAAAGGGGGGGTTGCAACCCCCCTATCCACCTCGCTAGATCCGCCAGTGAAATATTTAGGCACAATGTACGCACGTATATATTCTTCGTTCGCCCTTTCACACTGGCAACTATAAGAAGAATTTATACAAAGTCAAACGAAAATACGCACCATTTCCTGTAAATATCCTTAAAATGTCTTAATTTAAGTTTTCAACCTCACCCTTTCTTTGATTCTGAATCTGCATATGGAGTATATATACAGCTCTCTGCTTCTTGTATGAAGATTTTTAATAGTGAGGCAAGGACAGTGGCGGATCCAGCGCCCCCTTGGCCGAGGGTCAAGGGGCGAATTTTGCAGATTTTTACTGAAAATGGGCCAAAATATACGGTTTTGGGGAAAATTTTGGGTCAGTGCCGGGGGGACGCCCCCTCCGCACCCCCCCCCCCCCCTAAATCCGCCACTGAAGGTCAAGGTCAAGGTCAAAGGGACTGGGACGAAAAAGTTCTCACCACAGAGAATCTACAAATAAATTAATCTTGAACAAATGACAAGGTCAGAGTCACACATTGCCACAGCAAATCACAGTAGCACTCAAGTACCATTCATTATAATTATAAAGGACACTATAAGAAACGCATGGTTGTGATCTATAAATAAATATTACAACATGATATGTACATGTTACGAAAGCTTACTAGTGCCATTTTTGGGAAAGAAAAAAAAAGTCGTTCTAACAAGATAAAAACTCGTTCAAACAAGTTAATAACTCGTTCAAACGAGATAAAAAGTCGTTCAAACGAGATACAAAGTCGTTCTAGATAACAAGATAAAAAGTCGTTCAAACAAGTTAAAAACTCGTTCAAACGAGATCAAAAGTCGTTCAAACGACTTTTAAAAACTCGTTTAAACGACTTACGTAACTTACAAACAAGATAATGACAGACTAAAGACCGAGACTGGCTAAAATCGTTGATATTTTGTTGCTGTTTGAATCAAAATACACACTTAGCAGAAAAAATGTTGGTCTGACAATCTCGATCTAGACAAACTCTTGGCTTCAAGATTGCGAGAATTCTTCTTCTTCTTTGGAAAATAAACACACGGTCACTATTGACCATTACGTGCCTTTTTTTTTGCGCAGTGGCGGGGAAATTAAAATAATTTAAACAAAACAAAACAAAATTTTAAAACTATTTACAGTGATCTGCATGTGTGGTTCTATATGAATGTTGCCTTCAGGACAGGTATGGTGAGCTGTTCCCTGAAGGTGTCAAGTGAGTCTGAGGATGTAATTATGGTTGGTAACTGATTCCATTGTACTAATGTTCTGGGATAAAAAGAGTATTTATATGTATCTTTTCTGCAGTAAATTTGTTTGAAGTTGTGTGGGTTTGTGTGTCTGGTTCTGCTGTCTATTGGGTAAAGGAGATTGTGAGGATAGATTTTGACAAGACCATGGAGTACTTTATAGAAAAAGATAATTCGTGTCCTTAGACGCCGCTGCTGTAAAGTTGGCCATTCAAGGTGTTGAAGCATGTTGGTAACTGAGCTGGTGTTATGGTACCTATTTGTGACATATCTAGCTGCTCTGCGCTGCACCATTTCTAGTTGGTTTATTTGGGTCTGATGGTAGGGGTCCCAGGTACAGCAGCTGTATTCAAGTTTGGGCCTAACAAGGGATTTATATGCATGTTCTTTAACTTTAGGAGATGAGACTTTTAAGTTACGTTTAAGGAAATTCAGTTGTTTGTTTGCATTTGCTGTGATGTTTGAGATGTGTGTGTTCCATTTGAGGTCAGACTGAAGGGTTATTCCAAGGTATTTTGTATGTGTTTCAGTGTCTAGGGTGTAATTATGTAGTGTGTATGTACTTGTGATTGGATGTTTCTTTGATGTTACGTGCATTACAGAACATTTATCTGGATGAAAGGACATTAACCAGTCGCTTTCCCACTGAGCTGCGGCGTCTAATTCTTTCTAATTCTTTCAATTTTTTTAACAAAACCAAAGTCCAAACTCCTCGGGCGAGCTCCCATGGTTTTTAGGTAACCGATCACTGGTAGAAGTTTGACTTTGAGAAAAGTCAAATATCTGTGATATCATACTCATAGACTAAAAGTTCATTTCACTGTACATACACCAAAACTGGAAACTGTTACCCTGACCTTGCAAATATAAAATGACATACACTGGGCATAATTTTGTGACAGGGACCGACATCTAACTATGTTATTTTGTTATGACTTACATAAATACATATCTTGTTGTGTGTGTTTTTTTTGGGGGGGGGGGGGGGGGTAGGCGATTTGGCAAAATTTTTAATTCGTTCGTCATTAAAAATAACAAAGGGTGTCCAAGATTTTACATTAAATCAACCATGTATTTTGAAAACTTAAAGTGAAAATTTGTTGGAACATGAGATTAGGGAGCAACCATTTTATTTTTATGGGGGGGGGGGGGGCAGGAAGACTTTTGCCAGCCGGAAATTTTTTTTCGGCAATTTTAAGAGCCGGAAAATTTTTTTCGCCGGCCCTTCGGGCCGGATTATTTTTTTTTTTGTAATTTTCCAATATTGAAAATTACCCTAAAGTTTAAATAATTCAGCGTGATTTTTCGGCGATATTAAACATCAAACACACAATGAGTTTATCTCTTGCCAGCAGATCACTTCATTTTAATTTCTTGAATGGCATATGGTGCCTATAATCTGTTTACTTAAATGATACTCAACGGAGACAGGCTATATGGTGCTAATGATTTTTGAATTTTATTTATTCACTCCAAATTGCGTAAAGTTTGTTCCATTTTTTATACTTTGTTTATGATACACAAAAAAGTGTTTACTGGGCAGTGGAAAGGAAGAAGAGAGGGGTGAGGGGCAATTTATGATCCGGAAATTTTTTTTCGCCGGCCCTTCGGGCCGGAAAATTTTTTTCCCTGAAATTTCGATCCGGAATTTTTTTTTGAAAAGTCTTCCTGCCCCCCCCCCCCCCCCATAAAAATCAAATGGTTGCTCCCTTACCAGTGTTTTGAATATTGATCTTTTATTTCGTCTGCTTTGTTTTTGTTTACTTGACACAGGAAGTACGTCGTGCGACATGCGCATTCTGAAAAAATCCGGGCACCTGTCACTTCTCCAGGATTTTCAACATGGCCGCTCAAAGTGAGGGCGGAGGAAAAGATGACATCAAAACACAATTTGTTACAAGAGAAGGAACATATAAACTTATGCAGTTATCAGAATACACAAAACCCACCAGAGTACCTTATAATGGACAATCAAATACCCCTGTCAGGGCCTCATTCATTGATGTAATGGACGAAACTGCCTCACCTGAGCGAATTTGTTTTAATGTTGGCAGGGAGTTGTATTTCTATGTTTACAAGGGTCTTAAGAAGGTACTTAAACCTGTTTTTGCATTTTTAATTGTAAATTGATCCTATCCACAAAGTTTCCTGCATCGTAAGTGAGAATAGTGCAATTTGACACCTGATCTCGTCCCGATTTGGAGATCCACTTTTGCTTTTTTGCAGAGTTTGTGTTGTTTCGTTGCCTTTCATTTTTCATGGTCTTGTATATCCATTTATCATAATTTTTGGTAGCTTCAATATTTCGCCAGTCTCAAATGTTTCTACTCGGCCTTTTTGTGTGTTAATGGGCTTCAATTCCTTCACATCGACTGCTGTGGCCCATGCCGATTGTGTACATCAGAGATGTGCGATATTACTGGTATATCGCATTGCCATTTATCACATGATACACCTGTTATGCACTTTCATAAAGCCATTAACTTTAATAATGTGATTGAAAAATATATCTATCTGTCTTCACATTCAGATCAGGGATTAATCTACCTCTGCATCCTGCGTCTCTGACGCATAAAAATCGCCCAGGACCCATTGATTCTTGATTGCTGAATCCCCTTTAGTTCATGATTTACATAAAACTTACAAAGTTGAGAAACTGGAAGTGTATTTTAGCTGTATATTGTATTAATGTCTCGTGTTTATATTTTGTCCACGTTTTTAAACCTTACAGAAGGTTGATCATGTCTGTAGTATTGTATGAGAAATTGTTGCACATAAAAAAATTTGATTTGCGTTCACATGACAAAATTTATATGCGGTCCGATGCGAGTCTTATCATTCAGATTTAGATGTGCATGTAATGTATACAATATTATGAAAAATTCTTCCATGGAAAACTTTGCAGGATAATATGAATCAATCAGTTCAAATCGTTTAATCCAGGCCTAAGTGTAGTAAGTTGCCATCTTCGTACACCATATATAAGTACTTTGTTTGTTTGGATAACTTTTAACCATACACATGTACGAAGCCTCACTTGCTCACAGCAACTAAATAAACAATAACATAATGATCTCGCTGACATAAAACGCTGCAAACCATTCATATCACTTGTTTTCGCGAACTTAAGACACCGCGAAAAAAGGACGGTTTATAGACATAGTACTTGCTTGGGACCCATAAAATTCTACTGGGATCCATTGTTTTGGCTAGGGACCCATTGGTCAAATTTCATTGGGTCCAAAGGACCCATTAAAATCAAATTGTAGATTAATCTCTGCATTCTACTAATAAAATTATTGTGAAAGATAATATTATGTATTAATAACAATACCGCGAAAACTCTTGCTTCCGGTTTACCATGAAATATTGAGAAGGCACAAAATTCATATCTGTGACATCATTAGCGTCATTTTGTAAACAGCAGCAAGGACGCTGAAGCTGAGCTCAAATCCTTGAATTTTGAGCCTATCTACGGATTTTGACTCTGAAATAATCTTCATTTGACTCATTGAATGAATTCTATTACGTTCAGGATAGTTCAGCGACAGATCATGCTGATATTAACAACTCCAGAAATATTTTCAAATAAACGTCGATGTCAGCCATTTTAAAAAGGTACCTTTATAAATACTGATTAAGTCCACTATATAATAAAACAATTATGGACTTTTCACTCGGTGAATATGGTGTGATATTTTCTGAATTTGAAAATAATGTATATCATGTTACATAAATGCATGATGCAAAATATATTGATCTGTTTCTGTGTTGTTCCACACTGGTGGATTTAGGGGATTGTGTAGCCTCCCATCCCCAGGCAGTGACCCCAATTTCCCTTAAACCCTGTATTTTGGTCCAAATGGAGAAAACTCTCCCCTTGACATGCTTGAGCAGCAGAGCCCCCGTCAAACGTGGTACTGGATCTGCCACCGTTCTTTTGTAACAACAAAATTGGTGACCTCTCAAATTGCACATTATTGGCCATCGTATAAAAATTACATGTAGGACGACAGTTCTTTCAACCCTATTAATTTTCGCCTCAAATAAGTTCTTGAGAATGCATTCTCAACTATCGCAGTATCAGTCAACTTAATTTGTTGTCCCCCGCTTTTGCTTAAGCGTGGTAACATTAAAACCAGCCAACATATACATACTGGTACAGTATTTCTATGTTATATACCAAATTTGTCTGTGGTGTTAAAAAAAATCTTTCCGTGGATACCAAAGTTTTTGACCTTGTGACCTTGACCTTGGAGTTTATGCTATTAAGATTTAGTATTGTGATTATACATGTTATATACATGAGATTTATTATGAAAACTAAGGGAAGGGGTATGTAAGCATTTATTCAAAGACTAACACCCAAAAGCAGGGAACCTCAATTCCTTAAATTCCTTGATTTTTAGCTCTACTGGTCTCAGACCAGTCGAGCTTATGCGATCACCCTTCGTCCGGCGTCTGTCCGTCTGTCCGTCTGTCCGTCTGTCTGTCTGTCCGTCTGTCCGTAAACAATTCTTGTCCGGACAACTCCTCTGAAACTGTTAGAGATAGAAACTTAATTCTTTTTGTATTTTACTTGGTCCATGGTCTAGTTGTGCACCTGACATTCAGTTTCAGTCCCTGACTCCCAGGGTCTTAGAAAATGGGCGTGGTCATTAAATTCTATGTAGTTTTGTCCGGATAGCTCTTCTATCACTATAAATGATAGAGACATAATTCTTTTTGCAATATGATGGGTCTGTAGTCTAGTTGTGCACCTGATATTTTGTTTGAGCCAATGACCCCCAGGGTCTTAGAAAAGGGTGTGGCCACTTTCTTTTATATTATTCCATATAATCTTATGCTTACAGCGCTGACACTATAAATAATGGAGACTAAATTCTTTATGCAATATGATGGGTCTGTAATCTCGTTGTCCACCTCATATTTTGTTTGAGTCTCTGACCCCAAGGGTCTTAGAAAATGGGTGTGGTTGTTTTCTCTCTATTAAACTACATGTGATCTCATGATAGCTAATTTCCCAGAATTTATGGATAATAGTTAATTGATTTATTCCAAAATATTATCGGTTTGCAGTTTAGATGTCATTACAGTATTTTACTTCAGTCCCTGTTCCCTAGGATTCTGGAAAATGGGTATATGGCTATTTTCTCTTACCCTATCTACATGCATTTAGAGTACATAAGTGACAGAAACTATAAATAAACAAAGATATTGCAATTTTACAATATTATCATAGATGAGTCTGTAATTTAGTTTTTCTCATATTTTATTTGGGACCTGACCCAGGATTTTATCTTCAATTCTATAGAAACGCTACGGGATAGTTTCGGAATTTCCTCTGATCAATCAATCAACATGAAAATCTTTTCTATAGTGTTTATACAGTGGAAGAAAGATATCAAATAGTCAAAATGCATGTATTTCTCACTTGTTTTTTATTTGTTTAACATGTTTAAGGTGTAAGATTTTTGGGGAGAGTAGTGAGAATTTTTGTTGCAAGAGTAGAATGTCCGAAGTGATCACAGACTTGAGCTGTGCTTTCTGTTAAATGGGAACACCAGAATCACAAAGATTGATCATTTTATCAAATAAAATAGCAATAATGCATCCTTCACATTGCCAAATGAAAGGAATATTGTGCTTGTGTAAGTTTTTTTTTTGAGGGGGGGGGGGGAGAGGGGGGAGGTAACTAGAATGTCCTAAGTGATCACAGACTTGAGCTGTGCTTTCTGTTAAATGGGAACACCAGAATCACAAAGATTGATCATTTTATCAAATAAAATAGCAATAATGCATCCTTCACATTGCCAAATGAAAGGTGCTTGTGTAAGTTATAGAAGTTGAATTTGTAACAGGAGAGGGAGAGATGTGACTGTACCAGGAATCGAACCCGAGATCTTCTGCTATCAAGGCAGACGCTCTTACCAACTGAGCTATCTGGGCACAATGCCCGTTCCTGCCACACTCCTCTCTACCAATTTTTCAGGTTTCCATGCACTGGAAACCTCACACAAAACTCCACTTCACCTTGAGTCATTTAGTTTGGTGCCAATTCTGTAACAGGAGAGGAAAAGATGTGACCGAACCGTGAATTGAACCCGAGACCTTCTGCTATCTGGGCAGACGCTCTTACCAACTGAGCTATCTGGGTACGATACCTGTTCCTGCCATAAATTAATGGTAATAAACTAATGTTTCAGGCCTTTTTGTCAATTGGACCTCGAGTCATTTTGTCCTTTTAAAATTTGACCAATCAAAAACATCATTTCAGCCTCATGCAGATTTTGAAATATTTTTCTGAACTGGGTTATATGGTAGAAATGTTTTCTATAGAGGATCAAATATTTCATACCGGTATGTAAAAATATTTTGTATTATATTTTAATAATTAGCTTCTGTCTACATTAATACCACATTCGCCCTAAAAGTTCATGTTCTTCATTCAATATTCTATTTACATTGTTTTACATTTACTAAATAAATAGCCTAAAACCTTTTTAGGTTTTAGAACAAAATGGCCGATTCTTTTAAAATTTCACTCGGTAGGCCACATGTCCTATTATATTTAATTTCAATCTGAAACTGCCTGATTACTTGATCTAGGTATTTTCACGGGTCAGTATAAGAAAGAAGGAAATATCTCTTATAATAGAGTATCCTATGCAATACTATTTCAGCTCAAATGTATATACAAGTTTTTAGTAATTCTCTCACATTCTAGAGAAATCTAAGGCACGGTCCATTTGATATTCTTGGGGGGGGGACTCCTGTTTTTTTTTTGCTCTGAATTTTGATGAAAAAAATTAATTAGGAATTGGTGGATATGCATTGGCATGTGGTTGTTGGTTCTAATAAAAAAAAACTTGATACACATTTATCCCGCCTCTGGCAAATTTCTTGCAATCTGATTGGTCGAGAAGAACCAAATATTATGTTGTATTATTTTACTAACAGAGTATTATTTTGATATCCTGCTTCTACTAAGATGCTTTATGCTTTTGACGTCACCAAAATGCTTTAGAATATGTTGACGTAACATACACAAACCAAAAGCGATTCAGCGGGATAAATTCGTTATAGAGTGTTTTACAGGGGGGATACAGAAATATATTGGGTCGATGAAAAAAGTGGTATTAGGCAAGGTGAAGTCCAGCATTCATTCTCTTGAGTGTATATGTACAAATCAACCAGGAGAGCTTCAGTCTCATCAGAGACTTCTGGTTATGAATCAGTGGCGGCTGTGCCCAGAGAAAATAAGAAGGGTGACAGGCTCAAAGGTTTTATGTGGTTAATATACACTAGCTTGCACAATGTACTCTTGATCTAAATTCATACTCAAAAGGGAAAACAGAAAACAAGGAGGGGAGGGTTTCTATTGACAAGTTTTGAGATTAATCAGGACTAATCAGATCGCAGTAAAAGAGATTATTCCTACAACGAGCAGCTCAGAAATGAAAGATGTTCTACAGTACCTTTCCCCTTTACATGTATTAGTCCCATCCAACCTTTAATCTTTTCAACCTCTATTTTATAGGCAGCAGATCTAACCAAACCTGTGGACAAGAGGCTGTATAAGGGTACATTCCCCACGTGTCATGACTTTAACAGTATCTGGGTATCACCAGAATCTGTACGACTGCTTGTAGGATTTACTGCTGGCCAGATTCAGCTCATAGATCCCATAACAAAGGAACCAGGAAAACTGTTCAATGAGGAGGTAAGGTGTCCACTCTGCTAGCTGGTATTTGATATTTTTGTTTGTGGTATTAACATGGATGTACCACAAGCAAGTGGAATTAACATGGATGTACCACAAGCAAAACTCTATAGGAACAAGTAATTGCAATCTTGGAAGCTAGCAGATCTGGGTTCATTCAGATCCCTTCGCCCTTTCTTTGCAACGGCATAAAAAGACTCAGATGCCAATGGTTAAAGGTTTCGTCAAATTGACGTAAAAGTAAAAAGGCACTTTTTCAACATTCAATTTTCTCCAACTTGATTGAGTAATGTTGTGGGGAACATATTTGTCAGTTACGATCCAGTGTTGGAACTTGTATTTCATGATAGATTTTAACAAAACTAATAGATCAACGGGGAACTATTTTTAAAATGGCGCCGTCTGATGTCCTAGTTTTTTTTTTTTTTTCGAAGGAAAAGGTCGAGGCTGATCCGAATGATCTGGGTTAAGTTATGATGAATACAACATACAAAGTTTGGCATGGGTATCGTAGAATATTTATTATTTAAGCATGTGTAGTCATCATGAATGGCCTACCTTTGATCCAGGTTCATGTACATGTGTAAGTGTTAAAATAGGGATATTGAGTGTCAATTAAGATATGGATAGCATTTAAAAGACTCTAAGACTAAAGTCCTGATATATATATGAAATTCTTTTCTATTTAATAACTTTAATAACTTTGTCAGTTACAAGACAAACTGTTGCCTTTCATAGCGTTTACGTTGTCACACTAAATTGGTGTACTCTTACTGGGTAAAGTTGTGTAATGGCTACTTATGGAATAGTCAACTGTTTTCTACAGTTAGTGGAGAAGTCAAAACATGGTAAACGCTTACTTTCAGCCTCGAGTAACAATTTGCCTGTTCTCATCCACTACCTCTAGATAATAATTTGATTGTGCCCAAAGTAATCGTGAAATAATGATATTATCTAACAAACATGGTAACAATTTCACAATTTAAAGGTGAAATGTTAATTGTTAGAACTTGAACAAATGTCAATGACTATTATAAATGCATTTTTGAAAGATAATACCTTTATCTATTTCCTGTTTCAGCGATTGATAGACAAATCCAAAGTGACCTGTATCAAGTGGTTACCAGGATCTACAAACCAGTTTATAGTGTCCCATGTTAGTGGCCAAATGTACGTATACAACGAAGAGCTTCCATGTGGACCTACGCCGCCTCACTATCAGCTATTCAAACAAGGAGACGGCTACTCTGTGCACACGTGTAAAACTAAAAGTACTAGAAACCCTCTGTATCGATGGGTAGTGGGGCAGGGTGCTATCAATGAATTTGCATTTTCACCTTGTTCTAAGTATTTAGCGGTTGTTGGTCAAGATGGATATTTGCGAGTGTTTAATTACGATACTATGGAATTAGTGGGCTCGATGAGGAGCTATTTTGGTGGCATTTTATGTGTGTGCTGGTCACCCGATTCCAAATTTCTTGTTGTGGGAGGAGAGGATGATTTAGTAACTGTGTGGTCTTTCCTTGAAAAGCGTGTTATATGTAGGGGTCAAGGCCATAGGTCATGGGTCAGTGTTGTGGCCTTTGACCCTTATACATCTGTGATTGACGATGAGTCGTTAAGCTCTGATAAGAATTTCAACAATTCGGAGAACAAAGACATCATGCAGGATCATATGGCAAATGGTTCTGAGTCGTTACGGAATTCATCCGATAGTTCAAAATCATTACCCCATTCATCACAGAATATCACTACCTATCGATTTGGGTCTGTCGGACAAGACACCTTATTTTGTTTATGGGACTTAACAGAGGATGTTATACGACAACCTGTTGGAAGGACTAGAACGAGTATTCTCATAACCTCAGCAAATACAAATGCAGTACAAACAATACCACGAAGTAATAATATCGCACAGAAAGCAAACTCTGTAAGCGGAGGTGAGCATCTGCCAGATAGCAATGCTCACGTTCTTACGAATTCTATAGGTAATGCAACAGGGAAATTTGCAACTCTGTCACTCGGTGAACGCAAGGAGGTCCAAAAGGAGAAGGAACACAAACGAAACTTTAGCTTAGCTAGCCGAAATAGTGATAAAAATAGTATACTGAAATCCAATCATGTGAAACAGGTAGATGAATCCATCAAACTGTTAGGTACCTGCTCATGTCCTAGACTAGAAGATGTGCCATTGTTAGAACCGTTAGTGTGTAAGAAAATATCGTGTGAACGATTAACGGAACTCAAGTTCAAGGAAGAATGCATTATTACTGCCTGCCAGGAAGGGATTGTGAACACATGGGCTAGACCAGGAAAGGCGCAGGTATATTTAATGATTATTTGAATATTGTTTGTTGAACCACTTCTTGGTATATTATAACATGCACAACATTTTATCCACTAAACATGTATACATTTTAGTGTTGTAACGATTATCGCCGACATCGGCGACATCATCGCTAATACCCTTTGATTTCGATTAATCGATTATGTTTTCAAGAATCGATTATAATCGGAAATATACAACTTAGAAAAGAATGACATAGTTCTCGGTCAAATACGCGTATGACAAGTACGAATAAAACGAAAGTAGATTGACGATCGTTACTACGAGTTAAAGTTACGGTCGTAGCGTAAATAATTCGAAAAGAATACACTTTCTAAGGCATACAATGGGTGGAATTAGGATTCTCATTGAATTGAATAGTAATGACAAGTACTCCAATAGAAAGCTTCAACGTCAGATGCGATACGTCAATATCTACTGTACTCATCTAGAAAAAAAAAACACCCAACTTTTACGCCGAACTCCAGAGCTTTGTAAGAAGGACTAGGCCAGGTCAGTGAAGTTCACAGTACTGTTAGCCTAAACTCCACAAAGATACTGTATGATTTCTCGTTGAATGAGCAAAAACCTTACTCTAGGGTCGAATGGAACACCCCCCCCCCCACTCTACATCTGCCGTGTAAAGTTGCCGACTATTAGTATTACAATCACATACAATGTATTTGTTTTGGCTCCATTACTGCTGTGATCTTGACAAAATATTTCATTTACTAGACAGGATTTTATCATTCTGTGGTTGGACTTCTCTCTAGACATTTTATTATGTATATTAGCATACGTGGTAAGATTTAGTGAAGTTTTATCATTACTTGTCATATTCTTTTCTGTAAAAGCAAGTAAAATTTATTTCCGATTAAATCGAAATAATCGATTAAAATCCTCTCCGATTATAAACCGATAATCGATTATGAAATTTGTCCGATTATACAACACTAATACATTTTGTAAGAGCTTAATGCTGAGTGCAACACACCACAAAATCATCCAAATCAATCCCGTTTAGACAACACTCATTGTGGATCAAGGCAGGGCTCACACTGGCTCAAAATTTTGTGCGGCAGCACAATATTGCGCGACGACAAAGTTACACTTATTTAGTTATTAGTTTGATTGTTCTATCGTAGATGTGTTGATCAGTGTATACTACTGTCCTGTTCACTAAATCCAGAGCACCCTGTTTGGGCGATTTATTCTGTCGATTGAAGAATTTTGCTATAAATTATTGTTTCCGAGAATTGACCCCCTTTAGTCGAACTGGAAATTAACTTCAACTTACCCTATTAGCTGCCTTCAAACCGCAATATGAAAAAATAAAATGTCTACGGGAAAATCCCATGTTAATTTCAAGCCGCCGCCATATTGTTCTCCGTGTCAACAATAGTAAACAGTGACGTCAAAGCCTCCGACGTCACACATTTTCAGCGTTTTTACTATAGAAATTCCCCGTAGACTTTTTATTTTCCATCCTATTTCTAACTTAGCTGACGCACAGACAAAACAATGGTATTTTCTGTTACGACTAAAGGAGTACTATAAAACTGATACCTTTTTGGAAGATGACATTATCATATTTTAGAGAAAACCGGGAAAACAGGGTGCTCTGGAATTAGTGAACAGGACAGTAGTACATTGTTTATATGTGTGTGTTGATCTTTTTGTTTTATTTGAATATGTTACTAGTACATGTACATATCATTCATATATAAATCAATGAAAAGAAGCAATTAAGTAAGAATAAATAGAATAATTTATTGAATTCAACAGACTAGTATCAGCACTTGAAGGTCACTACTTTCAAGGTCAAATCACATGTTAAGGCTCAAACGTGTGACAGGCAACATAGATTAACCTGCTCTTGAACAGTTTAGCTATTAGTGTAAATTAACTTTTGAACTGGCCATTCAAAAGTCATTACATGTACCGGTATGTAATTGTGTTGAACACAAGAAGTTCCGTAAATTGTTTGTGAAGTTCCTCACAGTCTCTATCAGTACATGTACAACTACAGGAGATCATACGTAATGAAATCTATCACCACTCTGTACAGGATCATGGAAATTCCACCCTAATATCAAAGTTGTGCAATCCACAACGAGGCTTGCAGAGTTGTGAAGTTGAAAATCTTTGATTTGAGGGTGGAATTTGAATAATTGCCCTTTACAAAGTGGTGATTGATTATTTTCTTTCGACTGTATTGAGTATGATTGTATAAATTCAGAAATAATCATCTATAAATTATTCAACCGCTTAATTATGACAAAGATCTGTACGGGTCTTTTTTATGACATCTTATTTAGCTAGACCTGTAAGCCATTATAAGAATCTATAGCGTTGAGACAAACATCAGAAAATGAGTGACATCAGAGTTTTGTCAAAATGGGTTAAATGTGCGGATAAATCTGATAATTCCTTATCCAGGATGAGATAAAATTAGTTTTCTCCATTATTTGTCTGTCTACAGGTACACAGCTGTCAATATACTAGTATTTCAATTTTCAAAACTTTGCAACAGTAGATGGTCATGGAGATATTGCATGAAAAGGCTGAAATTTGAACTAAGGTCTAATATTGATGTTAGAATTTTGATGATATTTTGTTCTACTTTTCAGGGCTTAAGTCAACATACAGTAATAAGTCCTAGTGCATCTAATGGAGGTATGTACTGTATATCATGTTCATTTCGAAGTTTAGTCTTGACTGCGTTATCATGTGGTAATAGACCATTTTCCGATCTTCTTAGAAAACACAAAATATCCAAAGCGACATCTTTTGGCGTTGTTTTACATGATGACGTCACTGATAAAAGACGCAATTCCATTGAGACGTAACAATGAAAAAGTGCACTAACATTGGCTACTTGGACATTTTTCGTCATTTTGGCAAGTGGCAAGTTACTCCAGTCCATAGGCTGTTACTGACCATCTTTCTTTTGCTCTGCTCTGCAACATCTTCTAGTTCAAGAACAGCTTATCTTGTAAAAGGCTTTGTATACTCATAACTTCATTTGTAGGTCAATAGGACTTTTATATTTCACATGTAGATTCTTTAAGTCAAGACCAGAGCTTTCATTTGGTACTAGGAAAATATAAATATTTATTATGCAATTTAGGGCATTGCCAATGTCTGACATCACACCTGTTTTCGGAGTTTTTCATTATGACGTCACAATCAAATGTCCCGCCAAAGCATTGTTTAAGTGGTAATTATTTATGATGTCATATTGTAAAAGTCTGTCAGCAGGTGGGATGTCTGACATATGGTGATACCTCAATTGACGTAATTATGACATAATATTTTCAACGATTGTTAGGGGTGTAACAATACATCAGACTATCGATATATTGCAACAGTGATCCTTCAGATGACAATACATCGATAGCAAATTTGAGCAGCAATAAATATTGACGATAGTACGCTGAACTATTGATCTGATTGTTTTGAAATTAAGGAAATACATACCTTTATTGCAGTTGAATCATGTACTGGTAAGATTACTTAAGTTCTCTTTCTAAACATTAGGCATCCACTAAGTATACATGTATATAGGGGATTAAGATGTATTTATGATCACTTTAACTTATTTAAACATGCCAAGATTTGAGGATCCCTATTTGTTGATTATGGTATTAATTAAATGGATGTAATTTTTCCAACAAAAAGTGTCTCTTCTGCAAAGTTTATTCATTTTATGCACATTTATAAGCATTATGTACATGTCAGTACTGTTGCAAATTAGATGCATTGCAATAGTTATGTCAGGATAATAATAATATTGCAAATAGTAATTTCTGCAATAGCATAGTCATTTTCCTCTTCAATAGCCCCTCTTAAAAAGTTAATCTAGCAGCATTAGGGTAGCTATTGTTGTAGAGACATATAAGATGTCTGCATTGGAAAACCAATCAAAAGGAGCTAACTTTTATAAATTTCAGCAAGATTTCCAAAGTGGTTTCTAATAAAACTCTTCATGTTCCTTTCAGAAATGTATGCAATGTAGTGCTGTATAACAACCAAAGTGCAATGCCTGTTTGTGGATCGGATTCAACTGGAAGCCATAGGGTAAAATAACGATAGTGCTGTGACCAGACACCAGAAAGAATGACCAGGGCAGGGATAGTCAAACAGATTGTGAATGTTATATGGATGTCAATCCATGTCGAAAGTGAAGGATCGATTATCATGGTACCGTATGTATGTCTAGTGAAGGCTGTAGGGGACAGAATCTGTACTATTTTCAACATCAGATATCATATTACATTGCTAATATTACTGTAAGATAATGTGACCATATGCATTTACAACGTAGTTTGACATTTCTCTCATGTACCTTAAATTTCCTGAAAAAATCATTGATTACATAATAATTGTGCATTTTCAGAGTTATGTGATTATGAGATATATTTACACATAAAAGTGTACGGTAAATTTATGGCTCTGTTGAAGCAACAACATGCATATTAGAAAATCATTTCACCATGAAGTAAGAATCTTTTTTTAAAAAGTTAAAAAAACAAAAAATCTCACCAATTGTTTCCAAAGAGAAGTAACCTTAGACACAAAATTTTATATTCTGGATGGTTGCCATGGTTACCTAGGCTTTTTACCCCTTCTGTGTGGCAGTGTGACTTTTTAAAGATTGCTACATGGTACAAATTTTTGGAGTTATATTTGACTGTGATATTTTGTACATTAATGCAATCAACAAATTCATCTTGATATTTCCTACTGTAGGTGCATGAAGTGTGTTGATTAATTGTGGTTGTCATAGAAACAGAATTTTCATTAATCAATTTACGTGTTTAGAATAAAAAAAAAGGGATAAAAATTTGAGAAACCTCTCCAGTACATTTTGATACAGTATGTTACCAGGTGATAAACACGATAAGCATGAAATTTTTAAAGTATCATACGGCATTTTGTGTGAGCTTGCCTTTATATGAATATTTCGTAAATTGATGAAGTTTGTTTTAGCAGCAGGTTAGAGTACATTCCTTATTTTGTACACTCTCATTCTTTTAGCTATGGAGTAGTGTACAGTTTGGATTTTGCATCTGTTGTTTAAAGCTTTGATCTTCTGTCTTCCTCCTTTAAGCTCTTTTGTATATGGTTTGAAGGGCAGTCACTGGCCAGGGGCTAATTTGGGGCCAATATTTGGTTCAATTCTCAAATCGTACCTTTTTTTCTCAATTTAGGCCATAAAAATTCCCAATTTTTTGTGGTCTTTGTTTGATTTATGATATTCAACCATCAATTAACGGCGAATCTTGCCTTAGTGAATGTGTTAAAATGAATATTTTTGATCTTTCAATTCAGTAGTAAAATTACCAGTTTTGCTCAAAATGCCGCTGTTTTCCCAATTTGAAAGGCTCGGTCCTGTTACCAGAATAACCTGCGACAGCCCTGGACTGGATCCTCTATTGTCTTCCTTTTTAGAGCTATCTGACCATATTTTCTCAAATTCCAGTCAAATGAATATCGTGGGAAATTTAAGAAAAGAATAAATAAAAAAAGGCAATTAAAATTATTAGTGAATTTAAAGTTTACATCTGATTATATTCCTCTCTTTTTATCAGATCTGCATTTATTAGGTTGTTGGTAAAAAGTAAACAATGACCCAAATGTTGCATTCATAAAACTAAGCCAAGGAGAATAATTTCTGTTCTGTTTCCTTGGATTTTGAAACTTTCCTACTATACACAGTACTTTTAAGAGTTCTAATATTTCTGACATTTGTCGAGTTAACTTCAGAATTACATATAGTTATAACCCCCGCAAACGAACTTTAGGGGGTACATAGGAATCACCCAGTACGTCTGACCTTTCGTCTGTCTGTCCGTGGTTAAGAAGTTTTGAAAGCAGATTTCTATTATACTATTAATGATAGGCCTTTCATATTTCATACACACATTGACCATAAAGAGTCATACATTTTGGTGCCATGACTTGTGACCTTGACCTTCACCTTATACAACATTTTAGGTTAAGAAGTTTTGAAAGCAGATTTCCTTTATACTACTAATGGTAGGCCTTTCATATTTCATACACATTCACCATAAAAAGTACTACATTTTGGTACCATAACTTTTGACCCTGTGACCTTGACCTTCACCCTATACAATATTTTAGGTTAAGAAGTTTTGAAAGCAGATTTCTTTTATACTATGAATGGTAGGCCTTTCATATTTCATACACACATTCAACATAAAGAGTACTACATTTTAGTGCCATGACTTTTGACCCAGTGACCTTCGACCTTGAACTTCATCCTATACAACATTTAAGGTTAAGAAGCTTTGAAAGCAGATTTGATCTTAACTATAAATGGTAGGCCTTTTATATTTTATACACACATTCACCACAAAGAGTACCACAGTTTGGTATCATGACTTTTGACCTTGTGACCTTGACCTTTGCTTTGGACCTATGTAAGAAGTAATGAACTTAATAACCAGAATAATAGTATTTTGGTGATGAAGTTCTGAAAGCAGCATACTTAGTACTAGATTTTCATACCAAAGCATTAAATCCTGAATGAGAGTTTCAATTTGAACAATTGAACGTTGTGTCATAAATGGTCCCGTTTATAAAAAAAACATCCCACAGGGGTATAATTTGTCCACTTTACTTTCTTTAGGGTATGTCTAGTTCCTGTTATCTAGCTGAACTGCGAATGCGGAATTGCAATGCAAATGCTGATTTGGCGATTAAACAGTGAAATGTTGATCACTAATGCAGCAATTAGTTGAATCAAATTTAATCGGTAATTGGCAAATTTAATAAATTTATGCAACAAAAACGAAATAAATTCCCCTGTAATTTTGAATGTTTCATTTCAAATAAATAGAGATTGTTTATTTCCTTCTCTGTGTGTATTTTCATATATATCCTGGAAATGGATAATTTTACATGTATGTCATTTTACTCGTACTATAAATGGGGAAATTATCATGAGTTTATATGAAAAGAGGAGATCTAGGATTAATGTCAAATATTGATTGGAACAGCTGGTTTCCTTGAAATTGATGTGTTTTCACTTTTATGCTCTATTTCTGCTTATTTATGTGCAGCTATTAACTTTTGTGAAGAATCAGCATTACATCATTACTTTGTATCGAGCTGACATAATTTATGAAAAGTGTTTTTTGCATTTTTAGCCATTTTTTTTTCTTCAAAATATGTATTTGTTGAAGACTAAACTTACTTCACACAATTCTTGATAAAATAATGGGTATGTGAAATACATGTAGCTTGTCTGTCTTTCTGTCTGTCATTATTTCGAAGCAATTTCATTTGTTATTTTTCACTAGAATTAACATGGTTGTATTGTGGCCTTCTGACTCTTGAAGAACATTGCATTTATCAAAGATACAATAACTATGATATTTTTTTTCCTAACTATTGTTATGTAATCTAAAGCTATCCGACGTGTTGAAAAGAAAACTGCATGCATTTCATTAGTTTTAGCAATGCCAAAGATATTCTATGTAGTCCCATTGTAAGCTTGTGTGTTGATATTGAAGCTTTCAAATCAGCTTTCTGTGACTAATTGTTGACTTGCCAACTCGATAAATTTCACAATTATTTTCAGAAAATTTCAAAAGCAAAAGGGACGGGGGCCCAACATATTGAAAATTTATTTCAGCAAAGTGGTGTGATGTCATATAATACCAATTACTAAAAAGTTCTTGATTAATGAATGTAACATTCCTACTTTACGTATTTACGGCAAATGTATTTCTTATTGAGCATAATTTCTCTAAACTTGATCTTAGTTTCCATAGCATGGAGTGGTGTCACTTTACGTAACATCAGATCCTTGAAACAGATGGGAAGTAAATATATGTTTCAAGAAGACCAGTTGACGTCATTGGGTCTGTTTAAGTGTATTAATTTTGATTTTGATTTTTTTTTTCTCTCTTTGGTTGTTTAATTTTTTATTTAATGTTTTTTTTTTTTGGGGGGGGGGGGGCGTCTTCAAACAAATTCTTCTGTAAACCATTATATAGAGTGGTGAGACATCTTGAAATGTTAAGGGAGGCATTTTATGGAAGAGTCACAAGGCTGAATTGCTCGTTACTTTTTCTCTGTCTCTGCATCTTTTATCAGGGTACTACATATTAACTTCTTGGCTTCTCTTATCTCTATCTGCTTGCTTAGAGACTGGTACTTTGTCGGAAATTCAAGTTTACTATTTTAAAGGGATTTTTTTCAATTTCAAGGCTTAAAATCAAGAACTAGGGGAAGTATTGGCACTTGTACATTAGGAGGTGCAATATATCTATTCAGGAAATTAGGAAGTAAAATTATAGTCATCTATCTAGCATGCATTCAAAATCTCATATTTATTCCAGACTGCATTATAATATTCAGACAAGTGTATGTAGGGCAGTATTTACATTAGCCGTAGCATTTCTATAATGAATTGACAGTCCACAGTTCATTCTGATCGAGAGCTCTAGGGACTGTCAGATATACATCCTATATCTCACCTTACCAGATTTATGCACCGTTGTTATTTATGAAATGTGATAAATCATATCTTTTCAATATTCAAAATGATGTTATTTTTTCATTGCCATGATTATACTATGTATATAAAAAGATTGTCAGTTGTAATCATTCATTGGTGAAAGGAGATTGGAAGATGACGGCACTTTAAACATTTCATGTCAATTTCCTTGTTACAAATTGTTTATTTGATGGTCTACACTGAATATGAAATCAATTGCACATGGTGAAAATACCTCATTTCAGCTGCCCATCTTTGCAGGCGTAGAAAATGATAAAATGTCTTCATCTCCCCTTTGAATTTGACAAATAAAGCATGTGCCAACTTCATGTTGCGACATCTATTGGCTGTTGGTTATGCCCTTTGTATCCTGCATGCTTAAGGTCACTCCCTACATGCTGTTTCTGTCTTTGATGTACTGTAGTTCTGCAATTTAATTTGAAATCTCTGATGGACGGAGGTATGAAAATTTTGCGTCCCAGTATTGTTCTAACGTATAGGTCCACGTAAGAATCAGGCAGGGGTGATACATCAAAACTTTTTGCAAAACTTTTTATTTCAATTTGAAACATACATGTATATGTTGTACAAACCAGCATATGAAATTCATTTCTCAAGGTAGCAATGGTGAAGCGAGATTTTCACTTCATGTACGTGTACTGATTTTGGCACAACCAAATTTTAGCGGATACAGAGCAGAATTGGGTAGATTGACATATTAGCGTAATCATGAATTAGCACTTTGACTTATTTTCCACATTAATCTATAAGAGATTCATGATATAGCGTATTCTTGAATTAGCGCAGTCTTAGAAGTGCTAACTTTGCTAAAATATGATTCCCGCTAAAATAAGTACACATACAGTAGTTCATAAAGGATTGTGAAGGGGGGGAAAATGGCTGGGAAAATTTCTCTATATAATTCAACCAAATTGAGTGCCCTTATCACTTTTTTTCACCATCCAAGTTTGTAGAAAATTACTTCTGATTTCTACGTGGACCTGTACTTATTAATTTTACAAAATTCCATGTCTAGCATGCTATTTGCATTTTCAGAATTCTGTCAGTAGAATTATAGTACTTGTGGAAAATATCTATATGGTATAAAGTATAAGGGGCAGTGTGATTTGATTAGTTTGGCTGAAATTTCACTCCTGCAGGTGTAAAGGGTACATTGACCTTGTAGTCCATCTAGGGGAGATGATAGGGTTGAATCAAATCTAAGACCCTGTAAGATTTGCAGCTGTTCAAATCATGATTGCGTCCCATTCATACCTAGCTGCAGAAATGACCAATGACACTGTAGCTATTTAGATGCACACACAAACCATCCAAATAGAAGTGTTGTTGGCAATTCTCTGCGGCTAAGTCATACCTTAACAAGGAAACCTTCTATCTGTGATGTTAAAGTATGATGCTAATGTACTGTCAAAAGTATATATTGCTTGTCGTCAGTGAAATTGACTTTGTGAAATTACCGTTACTCGAGAGGAATTTATTTCATGTCGGGTAATAGCCATTCCAATACCACCCCGAAGAGACAACCTTATCATAGATATTGTTATTGTTGTTCATCTATAGTTTAAGTAAATTAAAATTGAGGGGAATCATATTAAGGGCTAAAATGTAATTTTTCATATTTTCAGACATCAGTCTGGATTATTTCTTAAAAGAAAATAGTTTTCTCCTACGAGAGAATTCTCTCAAAATACATATTTATAATTATTTTCTGAAACGACAAAGAAAATAATTCAATTTTGTAAATTTGTACTTGTTCCTTACCTTGATGGATGACTAAAGTGAAACAAGTACAAAACATTTGTAACCATGGTAATAAATATTTCCATTTCTTAACTGTTGAGAGTGAGAGCCATTGTTGTGTATGAAATAGTTTTGAGTGTATTAACTTGAGTCATTGTGGAATTTTACATGTTTCTTGTTATACTTTGTTCTGAAACCCTCAGTGAGTGCTTTTAATATGTCATTATATGTATTATTTAATATAAGAAATTAAGAAAAGAGTAAAATATGAAATATAGAAATGTTTTGTATTTTTCTTCATTTGTTTCCCTATGTATGCTAGATGGGGAAAGTTTTAGGTTTGCATTGTGGAGTTCATTGCAGTGTGGAACAAAGCAAATCTAGATGGATCATAGGACACCTTTGGTTGGATTCTATTGTACATGTATTAGCTTTATTTGGTTGGAATCATTATCAGTGTTCTTTTGTGTTGTGAAATATTATAACTTTTTGCAGTAACACTATCTGGATCCTTGTTCCGGTTGTCTCTAATCTGTTTCTTCATCAGATTTGATCTATGAACATATTAAACTTTATGAGAATGAAGTAGTGTCCTCCGTAGGGAAGTTTAATATAATAAATAACAATGAACACTCTATATCCACAAATTTTCGGCCACTCGGCCTTTATCAAGTGGAAAAGCCTTCACTTGATAAAGGCCGAGTGGCCGAAAATTTGTGGATATAGAGTGTTCATTTAAACTTTATGAATACCTCCGATACTGATGGAAGTTGGTGTAGGACTTGTTTTTTGGTCTTACAGGCTTGGAATAAGCTTAGTAAGTAGGGCCCTGCATGATAATGCGAGCGACCTTTAAGAATCATGCTTTCTGTCTCTCTGTCCATCCATTTGTTCATTTGTCCGTTGATACTGTTCTGACAAAATACAGCAAGGTAATCTTTCATATTTCATCATGTTCATATACAGATATCACAAGAGGAACATGTCTTTCATTGGCAAATGGCTTAGGTCAAACTTGGGCAAGTTCCGATGACGACTCAATAATTTGTCTCTTACTCTTAAGTACAGATTTCATATACAGATACAAGAGTATGTGATCATTATAACTAACAAGGTCAAGGTTAAACTTTGGTAAATTTTATGAAATATGAATGTTTTTGATGTTCCCCAGTAACTAAGAGAAGTTTTCAGGAAAAAGCTTCCATCTTTACTATATAGATAAAGGATATTACATACTAGAAATGCGTATGGTCAAATACCAAGTCAGGTTTTACAGTGTATTTGACTTCATGCATTTACTCCCTGTGACTAGTTCAATACAGTGTACGTAATGTTATGTATATTACGGTTTTACAGAAATTTTCGAGATATCTCAGCAAAAAGAAAGGGGTGGTTGCAACGTTATAAGTTTAACACATGGCGATATATATTTCGAAGTCAGACGTACCAACTATTTACTGTCTGCCAAAACTTCACAAATTTCCTTACAGATTCGATTTATTGCTAACACGAGCAATTGTACTACTACTGTTTTACCTAGGAATAACAGCAATTAAAGATCACGTCTCAAAATATTGTGATACTGCATTCAATAATAATGATATCAATTTTTTTTGGTCCATAAAGAATTCTGGTGATGTTATTGATCATTTAATTTTAAAGCCGAATCTATCTCATCCTTCGTCTTCTCTAACATGTTCACCACCCTCCCTCATGAACATGAACTTGAGAAGATAAAAGATCGCTTATCAAAACTTATTAAATGGTGTTTTGATCGAGAGGGTAAACCATTTATATGTACATCTGACAAAAAAGGGAATTCTTTTCCTCTGTAGAATACAAATCGTACAAATCATGGATTCGATCTGAGTTGTGCAAGGCCTTGTCCTTTCTTTTAGACTACATTTTTGTAAGATTTGGTGACACTTTATACAGGCAAGTTATTGGAATTCCTATGGGTACTAATTGTGTGTCTCTGGTTTACACATACGAAAAAGAAGACATGCAAATTCTGCAAAAACTCAAGAAATTTGAGGACTTGAAATGTTTCAACGACACCTCTAGGTATCTTGATGATATTTTGAATATTGATAACCCACGTTTTGACCAATACAAAAATCTAATTTATCCACCAGAGTTTACATTAAATAAAGCAATTACAGGTGATTTAGCTACACCATTTTGGGATCTTGATATCAAAATCAATAACGGAGAAATTCAGACACACATATACGACAAAAGAGAAGACTTTGGCTTTCAACATAGTTACCTTTCCTTGGCTTGTTGGCGGTGTTCCAAGATTGCAATCGTACGGCTTTTACATCTCTGAGCTCATCAGATACGCTAGAGCTTGCTCACATGTTTCGGACTTCCACGATCAAAATAAACAAATTACAAAAAAAAAATTGTCGGTCAAGGATTTGGATATCATAAATTTGTCAAATCTTTTTGAAATTCTACACTTCTCTCTAAATTTGGGACAACTCAAGCATCAACTGAAAAATCACTGGGAATTTCATTGCCTTCATTTTACGGTGACATAATGAACAAAATCAGAAGGATCAAAGGCAGATCAAACTTCAACCACAAATGTAAGAAATTAGTCGGTCGACTGCTTTACCGAGGATATGATCATAAAGTAAAAAAAACCACTGGGAATGGTACTGGACCAATCTACGGTTTTGTACCAGTGTCTTTCCCAACGTTGCACACTGGCCAACCGTGACGACGGGAGTTCATGACGGGCCTTGTTCAAATCTCGTCAGAGAAGACTGGGTCCTGGTTCTCTGTCCTATCTGAAAGTTGGTCAGATTTCTCGGGTGATTGATCTTGAGCTCGCTTCAGCCAGCATAGCACATACTTTTATACGCATGCCATCAAATTTGTAGATCCATTTACATAGAATCACTATCTCGTTTATGATATCACCTCACAGTGAGAAGTTTAACTGTGCGTCTATGGAGACCTCTGTTTATCTAGATAAGTGGGAGGGCTCTGCGCACGTAATCCGGATAACTACACCATTTGCTAATACATAGCAGATGGCTGTCCAAAGTCGGTGCCGGGTGCACATTGGTCTCCTTCCTTTAATGTGTTGTCATTAATGTTTAGTATTTCTGTGTTTCTGTTTCAATTGTTTTGTATGTTGTTTCAGTGAATATTGTGTCTTTTTGCAGTTTGTAGTTTTGTCTGATGTCATTTATTTGTCACCTTCTTGTGGGTTTGTTTCGCTGAGTGAGTGCCTGGTTGGTCATGCTGGAGATCCTTCCCTTCTCTTGAAGTATAAGTGGTACCTAGGGTTTTAATATTTCGAATGTAAATTACTTATGACAAGACCGTTCATCTTAGAATATGACCTTTGACTATTTGACCTTGAAATTTGACCTACTTTTCTCAAACTTGATACTTGGTCATAACTTTTGAATGGTAGGCCTTTATATATTTCATATATGCATTCCTATTGGAATAATCTTGCCATTAGTATCAATAGTTCGACCTTGTAGTTTTATTAATAAGTTAAATAGTTTGTTACGCCCTTGTAATTGGAGTTTCGAGGGCATACAGTTTTTGTCCTGTCCGTTTGTCTGTGTCTCTGTCTGTCTGCAAAAACTTTAACCTCGGTCATAACTTTAGAATTGTAAGGGATAGGACTTTCATATTTCACACGTGTATTCCTTATGACAAGACCTTTCCCTGCATATTTGACCTTGTGACCCAGACCGTTGAGTTTGAGCTACTTTTGAGAAACTTTAACCTTTACCATAACTTTTGATCGGTAAGTGACGGGGCTTTGATATTTCACATGTGCACTCCTTGCGACGGGACCTCTCTGTTGGTACCAAATGTTTCTAACCTTCTCATGTGGAATATGGAAGCCTTATCACTTTCCATTAAGGTTGAAGTTTCTGAAAAGGTCGCAAGGTCAAATTTTTGGTATATATGGAAAGGTCTTATCACGAGGAATAAACATTATGGTAAAAAATGTTGGTATGGATCCATCCATGGAAAGGTTTTGTCACAATGAATACACATGTGAAATATAAAAGGCCTAGCTATCACGTACCATTCAAAAGTTGTTGTCGAGGTTAAAGTTTTATAAAAGTATAGATCAAACATCAAGATCAAGGTCACAAGGTCAATTTTGTTGGTATCCATCATAAAAGGGTCTTGTCACAATGAATACACATGAGAAATATGAAAGCCATATCACTTACCATTCAAAAGTTATGGTCAATATTAAAGTTTTTGAAAAGTAGGTCAAAAGGTCACAAGGTCAATTTTTTTGGTATCCATGGAAAAAGTCTTGTCACAAGCGAAAGCGGGAGACAAAAAGAACAAATCGTAATTCCTACACGTACCCATCCTCGGTTCCCCAGCCTATTTACGCTTCAAATGACTGTTTTGCCAATATACAAAGCGCATGCACCGGGTACGAACGCAGCATCACGGGGGCTTGTTGTGCTGCGACCCCGGGCTTGTGCTGAAGCGATGAAAAGCAGACCGAGCTGTACATTAGCTTCTATAACTCCAGAAGTAAGATACCTAGGCTCCTAAAACTGATTTTACGGAACTCAGCAAATATCAAGGAATGTTCCCATGTGCTTAATTTTGTTTCACGGTCGTTTGTTCTCTCAACTTGTACACTTCAACACTATTTCGCGAATTGGACGATCCAAACACAGAATTAATTTCAATAGGACATTAATGTCTTAAAATAGGATTTAACGCACAAAATAGAATTTGTGATATAAAAAATATTGATTTTTTGATATCACAAAATAAGACGGAATTTCTGATATAAAAAAATCGAATTTGTGATATCACAAATTCGAATTTGTGATATCAAATATTAGGGAATAAATAGTAAAACGGCGCCTCATAGAGACATGATAAATGGTCTTATATATATTCCTATTTTGAATGCTTTCATGTGGCAATCCAGCGTAATAAATGAAATATTATACAATATCTGATGTTGTGTATGGGGAACCGAGGATGACTCGTACCATGGAGTCAGTTGCATTTACGGTGTATGACTCAATGGAAGACTCCAGAAAAAAATTATTTTCATGTTAGGCATGTATGACCTAGAAAGGATATATATATAACTCCAGAAATTACTACAATAAAGCGATAGATCTACATATTTTTTAGTCGGCGCCGTAAATAGATGACACGCCGGATTCCAGAGTACATTTCTTCCTTTTTCTTTTCTTTCTTTCTTAGAAAGGAAGAAAGGATACATAACTTCCTGGTAACACTCCCCATCGAGGCGGTGGGGTTTTTTGTTTTTGTTTGTTCGTTTGTTTGTTTGTTTGTTTTTTTTTTGGCAAAAAAAGTTAAATCTGCTATAATGCAGCTCGTCTCGTTGCAGAATCATACTTCAATTTTTTTTGCAAGAATCATACTGGACTGGATAACTCCCCCCCTCCCCCCATTTCCTTTCTCCGTCCTTTGACCCAAGCTTGTCTATCTAAAGTCACGAGATGTTTCGAAAGCAAGAATGTTCTAGAAATGATGTCACATCCGCAGAAATTTCCCGAACAAACACATTGCACAGTCTATTAAAGCAATGCGTTCGCCTTCCGTCAAATAGTTCTACGATCATCGCGAATGCACGCAGCTAAGTTTCAAGAGCTACCAATGCTAACTATTGTATATATGTAGATATTTTTGTCAAAGACACATCTGAAGGTAAAATATATTATTTGAAAGGCAAAATCGAGAAATAATCAGTAAAAAAATTAGTTTGTAATTACTACGCGACCTATTTTTCATTCGACCAGCTCGCACGTGTTAGCAGACGCTGATTGCCGGTCGAAGAGAGCAAGTCGATACTTTACTACTCAAACCTACTAAAAGTACAAGGTAAGTTTTAGTATAACAGATTATGTACATGTATTGCAATAAACTACAGCACATAAATAAGCAGACAAAATATTGTACTTATTTTCTTAAATTATATGATCACGAAACAATTCAAACATGGAATTTTGAGTTCCATTTGGTTTTTGCAAATTGTTGGTTTGTCTTGCACTGTATGTATTGATTTCTCGGAAGGATGTGTATAGTGTGTTTATCATAAAAATGTGTACTAACTTCGAGATCCATGAAGAAATCCTTTCAAAAGTGTTTGCACCTTGACAACGCCCCCCCCCCCCATTCATAGTACGACTCGTCATAACCAAATGCATTTGGGTATGACCACAGGTTGCAGACACAACCCCCCCTTTCACTCTTCTTTAGATCTTTAACAGGTTGGGGAAAACTTCAGATCGAGCTATAATAGCTTGATCAGGCTATAATAGCTAGAACAAGCTATTGCCTAATAACATTTTTCAATACAAAATTAAACTAAAATCAAAATTTTTGAAAAATATTTACTGATTCCATTTGTACTCGATATATATCAAAACTTTTAACAAGACATACATATTCAAATGTATACCGATGATGAGCAACAAGATTTTGAAAAAATGAAAACTTTGAGGTTCCTTATCTCCTCATCTGTTGGTATTTCAATAGGGGTTTCTATACAAAATTTGTAGTATTTTATCGGTACTAGTGCGACTTGTAAACAAAATTTAATTATCATCAATTTTTTATTTTTTCATAGGAAAAAAATAGTTTTACGATAGCTACATGGAGCTATTATAGCCCGATCGAACTATTATAGCTCGATCTGAAGTTTTCCCCAACCTGTTTAAAGAAGGAGGGATTGTGTCTGCAAACTTCAAGGTTCGGGAAACTACTAAGTATAGCTATAAAAGCTATATATATCTATAATACATGTAGCTTTATATTTAGCTATATATTTTGGCCTTTTTACTTCGTAATATTTTTGCAAGTAAGCATTTCCTATTACATTGTTATGAATAGTAAAGCATAAATAAACATGACTTTCATTCATCTAATAATGTAAAAAATGGCAGAAATTGCAGTCAGATAATATGTTTTAACAAACATGAATCATGTTATTTTTTGTCACTCTATCCATACATATTTTTATGCAGAGATGATTATTTTAAAAGTTTGCCCGAAAACTTGATTGAAATGGTACAAATGTATAGCTAGAAAAAGCTGTAATAGCTTTATTTGGTAGTTTCCTGAACCTGATTAATTCTGCATGAATCACTGAAAAATATCTGGTGCTTCATACTTGCCATTAGTACAGTACTTGCCATTAGTAGTACTTTAACTCGTCCAGTGCAGCTGAGACCATGGAAACTGAAGAGTGCTCAATGTTTTGTTTAAAAGCTGGAGTATTTACTAATACTACCAAATTTGGAAGGAATTGAAATTATGAATTAAGTTGTAATTTGAAATTGGATGGGTCATATAGCTGTCCTATTATTCCTATTTTTCCAATAAGAAATAAAGGAACCTTTAAAAGTCCTATATTTGATAAATTTGTCCTATAAATCCTATATTTTGGCAGCAAATGTCCACGAAATTGCTATATGTAAATTTTTTTGCCGCATTGATTATAACTTGATGATGTTTTAAAAAGGAAATTCCAACAATTTCTGAGAATAGTACGATATAAAAAAATCCGAACTATATTATAATACATGTATATTCAATATTTGAATTTGAAACATCCTATAATTTCCCTTTTTTTTCTCTGAAAAATCCCTATATTTATCCTATATTTTCATACACAATATACCTATATTCCTATCATTTGAGTAGAGTAATTCGCTATGACTCGTGAAATTGAAGAATGCTTACAATTCAGTTTTTGTATTTCAGATGCCTGAACCAGAACAAATGCAGGAGGAGGGAGAGGTTGAGACCTTTGCTTTTCAAGCAGAGATTGCTCAGCTTATGAGCTTGATCATCAACACCTTCTACTCAAACAAAGAAATCTTTCTTAGAGAGTTGATTTCCAACTCATCTGACGCCTTGGACAAAATCAGATATGAAAGCCTGACAGATCCATCCAAGCTCGACTCTGGCAAGGATCTATTTATCAAGATCACCCCTGACAAGGATGCCAAAACTTTGACCATTGAGGACACAGGGATTGGTATGACCAAGGCTGATCTTGTCAACAACTTGGGTACTATTGCCAGATCAGGTACCAAGGCTTTCATGGAGGCCCTGCAAGCTGGAGCCGACATCTCCATGATTGGACAGTTTGGTGTAGGTTTCTACTCCGCCTACTTGGTTGCTGACAAGGTAGTTGTCGAGACCAAGAACAACGATGATGAGCAGTACATTTGGGAGTCCAGCGCTGGTGGTTCATTCTCGGTCAGACAAACCAAGGGTATACATAATATTTAAATGTTTCATGTTCTACCTGCCTGTTACATGTATTGCCTTCTTGCATATGGCATTTAATTTTCTAGAATTAAAAAAAGGGAAAAAAGATAGAAAATAGATAACATTTTAGAACACCTGACTTGTTGACTTGAGTTTTTTTTTTTTTTGAAAAAAATGTAGATACAGATATTCTTAATCTATAATGTTTTGAAATTGATTTTAACTTTATGCCTTACCTATACAAGTACATGTAATACTATAGCTTCCAAGTTTCTTTATCACTTCATTATTATTCTATTTTGACTAGAAAATGGAAATTCTCTTAAAAGAAATCCACCTAATAATTATGAAATGAAGTATTCATGACACATTGTTATTTTACAGAAACTGATAACTGGAGAGGTACTCGTATCACCTTGCACCTGAAGGAGGACCAAGTTGAGTATTTGGAGGAACGTCGCGTGAAGGAGGTGGTGAAGAAACACAGCCAGTTCATCGGCTATCCCATCAAACTGCTCGTGGAGAAAGAGAGGGACAAGGAAGTATCTGATGATGAGGAAGAGGAGGAAAAGAAAGAGGAGGACAAAGATGAGGAGAAGGTAAGGGAGATAACTCGCTGAATAGTTAAGTGGTATTTATAAAATATAATGATGTAACATGTTGTATATCATGTCTATTTCAAGAAAACAGTTGACAAAATGGGATCTTGAGCTTGCTCATTTCCACAATTAGGTCCCTGCTGTCCTGTAACATTAAAAATGATTCAATTAATGAAAAGTCAAATCTTTTCCAAGATATCATGAATATTGCATCAAATATTCCTGTCACTATGACTTTGAAAGAATTTATTGAACTGAAATTAGTCACAATGTAATGAAATATGAAGAAGTGGTTTATTGAAAGATTATTTATTTGCAGAAAGAGGAAGACAAACCAAAGGTTGAAGATTTAGATGAGGATGAAGAAGATGAAGGCAAGAAGGACACAAAGAAGAAGAAGAAGATCAAGGAAAAGTACACAGAAGATGAGGAACTGAACAAAACCAAGCCAATTTGGACCCGTAACCCAGATGATATCACCCAAGAAGAATATGGAGAGTTCTACAAATCACTCACCAATGATTGGGAGGACCATTTGGCTGTAAAGGTATGGAATGCATGTATGATTATTAGTTAATTAGGAATGAACCCTAATGAATATGCATAGTTTTGGATATGAGAGGTCTTCCAGCATAGTTTTAGCTAATGTATAACAGCATAAGAAATAAATGTTTCGATATCTGAAAGGATAAATTACACTCATATGAACTCTCATTTTTCAACATGGCAATTTCGCAAGTATTTAAGAATTCATACAAAGAAAAAATGTAAAACAACTGCTATTTCATCAACAGCACTTCTCAGTGGAAGGTCAGCTTGAATTCCGCGCCCTGCTCTTCATCCCACGACGTGCTCCATTCGACTTGTTTGAAAACAAAAAGAAGAAGAACAACATCAAGTTGTATGTGCGTAGAGTATTCATCATGGACAATTGTGAAGAGTTGATTCCCGAGTATTTGAACTTTGTACGTGGTGTTGTAGATTCTGAGGACTTGCCATTGAACATTTCCAGAGAAATGTTGCAACAAAGTAAAATCCTGAAAGTGATCAGGAAAAATCTGGTGAAAAAGTGTGTTGAACTCTTTGACGAGATTGCAGAAGACAAAGATAACTACAAAAAATTCTACGAACAATTCAGCAAGAATCTCAAGGTAAGAAAACTTTGGTCTAATCCATGTAAAAACTCATTATAGAACTATTATTTTGACTTACAAAAAAATTCCCAAAGTTGCAAATTTCACAAGAAATTTTAAAAAGTTGGGAAATGCAAAATGGTATACTCTGAGGTCAATAGTCAAACTCTAATAGACATATTTAAAATTTTTGTATCTAAAATGAAAATAAAACTTTTTCTTGTTTTTGAAACAAGGTTATTCATGTATAATTCACTTACAGCTTGGTATCCATGAAGATTCCACCAACAGGAAGAAGCTTGCAGATTACTTACGTTACTACTCCTCTCAGTCCGGAGATGAATTGACGTCACTCAAAGATTACGTTTCCAGAATGAAGGAGAACCAGAAATGCATTTACTACATCACCGGTGAGAGCAAAGAGACTGTGATGAACTCAGCATTTGTGGAACGTGTGAAGAAGAGGGGAATGGAGGTCATCTACATGGTAGACCCCATCGATGAATACTCTGTCCAACAGCTGAAGGAATACGACGGCAAAACCTTAACAAACGTCACAAAGGAAGGTCTGGAACTCCCAGAAGATGAGGAGGAGAAGAAAAAGTTTGAGGAAGCCAAGGCAGAATTTGAAGGACTGTGCAAGACCATGAAGGAAATCCTTGACAAAAAAGTGGAAAAGGTGTGAACATTGTAATGAAATTCTACATAATTCAAGCTCTTAAGTTGACAAAATATCAGTAGAAAAGAAACATCAAGTGCACGTAGTAACAAATACAACATCAAACATTTTAGACTACATGTACATTTGTTTTGATTTCTTGGTTTTCAATGTACAGTGTATTTTTACTTTTTGAAAAATTAAAAAAAAAATCTAATGAATTTGAATTTCTCTATGAGTTAACAATGCACAAATGTTTTGTATCCAACCCTTATAATCTGTATTGTTATAATATTTTCACTCGGCAATTGTAGGTGGTAGTATCAAACAGACTGGTCACATCTCCGTGCTGCATCGTCACATCACAATACGGTTGGTCAGCTAACATGGAGAGAATCATGAAGGCCCAGGCGCTAAGGGACTCGAGCACCATGGGATACATGGCCGCCAAGAAACACCTTGAAGTTAATCCTGACCATTCCATTATCAAAGCATTGAAAACCAAAGCAGAAGCAGACAAAAATGATAAGAGTGTGAAAGACTTAGTATTACTTTTGTTTGAAACATCTCTGTTATCATCTGGATTCACATTAGAGGAACCTGGACTACACGCCAGCAGAATACACAGAATGATCAACCTTGGTCTAGGTATGTACATAATATATTTAAACCTTCCTTCTTATCTCAGTTACTGATCTCAGATTTCGACTTACTTAATAAACTGGCAAAAAAAATATTTTCTACTTAAAAACATGCATTATTTTAGACGTTTCCAACGATTTCATAAAGTGTCCAAAAAGAATTTTTCTTAATTTGACCAAAAAGATAAAGAAAAGGTTAGCATATAGCATTTAAAATTTGCTGCATTTAATATTCAAATAATTATAACACTTTGATACATATTGTAGGTATTGACGAAGAGGAAACACAAACGACAGAGACGACGGAAGGATCAGAAGAAATGCCACCGCTAGAGGGAGATGATGATGATGCTTCAAGGATGGAAGAAGTTGATTAAATGTTGCTTATACGTGTAACTGACTACTCAATCTTCTATAATCATCAGACTTGAGAAATTACAGAACATCTTTTCTCGTTCTGCATGCTTATGAAAAATGTCTTAATATTGCGTCTCATTATTTCATTTGTCATGATCATGTTTGCATAGAGATTCATTTTATACAAAGATAGACATTTTTGTTGAAACACAGTTTTTCATTGCCAATCATTAGACGTCAGTCGAAATATTGTGATCCTTTTTGTATGTTGTAACACTAAAGTGTTAACATTTTCCTGTTCAATAAAAAACTAAAAACCTGATTGGTCTTAAAACTTGCACTGCGGAGAGTGATGTCTCAAGTAGCCTTAACCTATAGAGCTATCTTTTGTCTCCTTTGAAATGAATTTTCTGTTTGGCCAGTGTCATTACAGAAATTCCCACCAAACAATGCATTATGGTTGTAGGTACATGTAAATAAAACATTGCTTTATTAATAGTGTGAAACGGGCTAGTCTTCTCGTGAGGTAGTACGTGTACTTTCCACTAATTACTATACATGTGTATTGTGAAACACATACCTCCTGGAATGAAAAGAGCAAAAGATTGCTGATGAGGTAACCTTAAACCAATCCAGTTATGTAGACTTGACTGAAATTGAGCTTGTATTTGAAACTGCTCTTAAAATGATTTAAACCAAACCTGGCATAAATTCATTATTGATTTGCTTTTGATTCTCAAGGTCACCACTTTTGTCAAGGTTATAAAAGTGTCGAGGTTACGAAAGCGGGTACTCGGAGGCCCAAGGTTATCGTAAGGAATAAGCATTTTCTTGCTACTATAGTGTAGTTTTATGAAGCATGACATTATGTTGTAGTATATTTGTAAGGCCAAATGGTGTTTCATCTTCTAAAACTTGCTGTTTACAAAGCCTGGTCAAGCTGCTTGTTAGAAAAAAAAGGGAAGTTTGCTGTGTCTGGGCACCATTGCTGAACAACACTAAAGAGGTATTCATTCCTGGAACAATTATTTCAAGGTTGTGTCGGACCAATTTTGAATATTTCCGTAAACTTGTTAAAACATCCATCTAGATGTTCGTACTACAAGGAACTTTCAATTTGCTGATAAAAAGTATCATAAGAGTAGAGAGCCCCTTACAACTAGATAATTAGTAATCCCGATTAAGATTTTGAGTATACCAATGTGGACAGGATGCCGACTTAACCCTTCAATCAGTCCACTTTTCGCCCAGTGTTGTGGATGAGCCTTGGTTGTGGACATTATTTCAGACTAGAGCCTTGGTTTTGGGCAGTATCAGGACAAGTATCGTCTTGATAACGTAATAATAATGATAGTAATAAATTCTTTAAGGAAGGTTAATTAATACAAGACTACTCTCCCTTGAGGCCTTCACAAGGACAAACCAACATCAAATGTTCATTGGTTTCATAGAATTGTTATTAAGAACCCAAGACCATGAACTAAGGTCGAGGTTATAGTATACTTCTTAGTTTTAATCTGGAACTTGACATTTTCCCTCTGCATGGTCTTGAAGAATATTTTACAGAATTGTGCTAGGGACAAAAGGAATGTGTCATGACCTTGAACCAAGGTCAAGGTAACAGAACACTACTTGGTTGAATTCTTGCCTGAGCCATGAACTTCAAAAATATTCAAAGAATTGTTTATTCAGACCAAAGGATGTGCCATAATCTTGAACCAAGGTCATAGAGAAAAGCTCAAGCTCACAGTTCACTTCAATGGTAAAACCTTGTCAGGGCCATTTCAGTCCCTCTGCTTTGATTTCAATAATATTTCAAAGAAAGTTGTGTTTGACCTAGGGTGTGTTGTGAACTTGAACCAAGTCAAAAGTCAAGGATTCAGTAGACGTCTTTGATGAAACCTTGTCTGGTCCTTTATTTCTTTACCTGTGCACAAATTTCAATAATATTTAACTGAGCTATTTCTAACAACCCAAAGGTTGATTATGACCTTGAACCAATTTCAAAGGAACAAAATTACATGTATTGTAAAGGACTCAAGGGTATGACATGACCAAGGTCAAAGTATGCTGTAGGTAAAGCTTTGTCGGGGCAATAACTTCTTCCCAACATCAAGGACTTCAATGATATTTCTTGGAATTGTTGCTTAGGACCAAATCTTGTGTCATGACCTTGAACAATGGTCAAAGGTCAAGGCAACGCCACATGACATGTGAAACCTTGTCTGAGGGGAAATTTGTGTAAATTTTATTAATACTGAAAAGAATTTTTGCTTGGGACCAAAGGTTGTGTCATGACCTTGAACCAAATTATAGAGAAAAGCTCTAGGTCACAGTACACTTTAAGGGTAAAACTTGTCAGGATCATGACTCCTTTGCATTGATTTAAAAATATTTCACATACATGTATTTGTTTTTTCAGACACGAGGGTGTCACGACCTTGAACCAAGGTCAAAAGGTTTTCAAGGTCTTGATCAAATCTTTCCTCTTCACACTGCCTGCTTAGAATATGGATTGATGAATATTTCCAAGAATTGTTTTCCAACATCCATTGAAGCATCATGACCTTGAACCAAGATTATAGGTTAAACTTTTTACTGTCAGCACAAACTTTAATGATACTCAATTAGAACTTCCTTCGATATATTGTTTATCACTGAAACAAGTGACAGGTGTATAATGTACAGTTTGTGATACAGTTGTTCCATTATAAACAACATATTTGAGGGTTTAATAATTTTTTCGTTTATTAGACTGTATTGAATTGGGGCATAGTTAAAGTAAGTTTATTTAATCTTTGTGGCCAATTTTGTAGAAGGTTTAGCAATTTTATGTTGATAAACTTATCCTTTGTATTTGCTAGGCATGCATTATCTAAATGGACCTCGAAAATTGACCTCTGACCTCGAGTACAATTATCTCCTCATGACGAACATATTTATATATAGGTCTTTATTGAGTCTTTGTGGAATACAGAATTATTTCCCATCTGAGATGGTATCTGACATAAATCCGTCATCACATCCAGGAAATGGTATGTTAACGCCAATTTTAAACTGTCATTTCCTAGAATGTAAGGACTTTCTGTAGAATTTGACGACATCATGATAACTCTACATCAATTACCATCCTAAACGGGAAGTAACTCTGGTTTTTGAAAATACCAAATATACATATATTTGACAGGATAAGGTGTCTCTTATTCTTTAAAAAATGTTTGAAGCACAAACGCATGAAAATGATGTTATATGCCAAGCATCTTTCTTCTGGGCTAGTTAAATTCTCCGATTTATTGCTCTAAACAGAAAATTGTACCAGCTGTCTCATTCACAATATTTTATGTCATCTTCCACACCTGAATTTTCCGAAAAACTCTACAGAACTATTACAATAACAAGTTGACTCAAATATCTCTTGAAGCCATGTATTTATTTAACAAGAAGTGAACAAACTGGTTTTAAATGTTTCAATGGACATGCACTTACATTGTACATGAATCTTCACCATGGGAAGAACAGAATAATGAGTATGAAATCAAGTACATGTAAATTTGTTTTTCACTACGCATCATACATTGAATTTCACCAAGGACTTGATATATTTAATTTCTATTCGAAAAACGCAATTCTAAAAAAAAAAAAACACACCTTCTATGATAATATACTTTTTTTCTATTTTCAGAGCATATCTGTAGTAACTGCAGATAATAAATGGCACTTATTGTCCAATCAAAACTATGGAAACTGATCAAAAAGCAAATATTAATGTATGGTATAAATGGGTATTTTTAACCCCTAAATAAAGTATAGACTTTAATCTATAAACAGGGTGTCAGGCATAACAAACAACTGGGAATTTTCAAACAGAATAAATTCCAATCAGTAAAGCTTGCATCCAAAAGAAAAACTTTGTGATGATGAAATGAAACATTGTTTCTATCACTTGACTGTTTGTCCTTTCATAGTGTTTGTAGTAGTTGTGAATTTATTTCACTATCAACAAATCTTACTCACCAAATATTACATTTAAATTGTAACATACATATCAGTACCTGAATTGAACATAGTACTATTTTCTGGTTAAAATGATCATGGAATGTAAAGAGTCAATCTTTCATCCAGCATATTTATATAAATAGGTTCATAGATCACATTGTACAAGTAAATGGTATTTATGTTTCACATTCACCATCATATAATATTTTATGACGGAATTTTAATTTCAACGAACAATTGATTTACATTTTTTTCAAAGAAAAACATGTATTGAGGCAGTCCTATATGTACTTTTAAATGATAAGGAAAAACAGGGTTTTTTTTTTTCCATAAAGAAAATTTTCACAATGATTCCACATAACAAAATGTTGTTTCAGGAAAGCAACAATAACAAATCACATAATGTCAGGTTTTTTTTTCTGTGAATGCATCAGTCAGAATAAATAAATAACATATCCACAGCACCTGATTCAACTTATTTCTTGTGAGAACCTGAAAAAGTGCATAATACTAACTGTAATTTACAGGTGTTTAATAAACATATGTGTCACCTGATGTTAAGAACTTAAAAGTAATGTATCATACAAAATAATTTTTTTTCCAAATTTCCTGACGATAAAAATTACATTGAATAATAAAGTAACATCCAGTGAAATTTTAAACGAGAGGAAACTAAGAGTCCCCCTCCCCCCTCCAGCTTTCCTGGTAGGTAGGGGACTAAAAAATATTACTGCCTGATTGACAGACAATCAACAGTGATTCCCTAAATTCAGAGAACTTTTCTTGTGAAACAATAAACTGTAACATATACATGTAAATATATCAACAATTTAATACATAATCTTAATTTTTTGGACGGAATATTTTTGTAATACTGGTATCACAGACTTATTTGTATAAACAAAGCAAATCATTGAAACTACTGTACTGTACTTTTCTCGTAAGTAACAAAGATTAACAAGAATTTTAATGTAACTAATTTGTAGTAACTGAATAAGCAGAATCATGTAATATAAACTACTCTAATGAAACCAAAGCAAATTTTTTGTTACTAAAACTTGTCATATTGCAATTGAAAAAATGCAAAATAGACATTGGGCATAAAAGGATTTGTTATACATGTACTTCAGATGAATAAATTTTGGTTACATTCTATTATTCATAGAAATTTAATCAAATTTTTTTAATTTGACAAAGACATCTAGAAATTTCCAAAGCTGCTTAAAAGTCTCAATACATAAATCCATTTGAGCCCAAGATAGTCTAAGAATTCATCTCTGCCAAATTTTTCTTTCTAGAATGAATTCATAAAACATTACACTGTATTTGAAAACTTCTGTCATTTTTACAGTATGGCATACTTACTGACCTCAATGAAATGCAAAATTGACATTTTAAATTATGTTAATACCTTTTTTATAAGTGAATTTAAGTCACAGTTCATACATGTGCAATATGAATATTAAGCTGAACACACAAATTCTTGATATGATTTGCAATGTGCACTTTGACAACCCTTTGTCATTACGCAAATGAAATGCCCATTTTCTAAATATACATGTATTTCCAAAGATAAATGTGGTACATTTACCCTATTAAATATGAAATAGACTGCTAGAAGCATATACATGTACACTTGCATTCATTGAATTTTGCAAGTAAATTATCCTCAGTGACTAAAATAAAACAATACAGCACAAATATCTCTTAGCAATATATATTATTCCTAATCCAATTACGTATAGGTCCGCATAAAAATTAATCAGGCAAGTGATATTACCTTCAAATTTTTGCAAAACTTTTCTCTTTTGAAATGTGCTCAGATCCACCCCAAAGCATATCCTTCAAAGGAATTTTCTACATAATAAGATGGTGACAAAAGTTACAAGGTTGAACTGTCAGTTGAACAGTGCTAGTGTGAATTCTGTGAAATATTGAGGAATAATTATCAATACATGGATGTGTGAAAACTTATCTAGGAAATTCAAGAAATATTATAGGAGGCACTTTTATAAATTTCAAGAAAATCTTCTATTACCAAATGAAAATGATATTTTCTCCCTTTTTAATCCAAGTTATGACTTATAAGATTTTTATTATGTCATTTCAGCCAAAAAAAAAAAAATTAATTTGTGAGTTTTCAACATAAAGAAAACTGAATGAAAAATAAAACTGGAACTGTTGTAATAAAAGGTACTGATAATGACTCATCAATTTACTAAAACTTCAAACAATATCTTTCAAGGTTTGTGTATAAGTCACAAACAGAGCAAATTCAAATGACATAATGGTATTTTTTCTATAGAAAGGCATGCCTCTTTAAATCCGAAATTTGGTTTGTTATGTAAATGCCACATTTATGCAACATGGAGAAATATAATTGGTTGAAAAAACATAATACGGTGTTACTAATTGGTGAAAAGAAAAAAAACCCCACAAAAATAGAGCCCAAACTGTGAGGTCAACTCACTATGAGGTACAGTATATTTAAGAAAGTGGTTCTCAACCAATCAGATGCAATTAAATTGGCAAAAATCTTGTTCAATAATACATATGAATTCATGTTCAAACAACATACAAACATGTCTCCCTCAAGAATACATACATTTTAAAATCATGATTTCTATTCTCAAACATTATCTCGAATAAACCGATAACGTTGCAAATTTGCTTTCCACACGGTTCCTTTTTCCCCAATAAATAAACATGTATGAACAATAAACAAGTGACAATTTAAGCTTGTGTATCATACACTTCAATTTGAAAATATATACTAAATTAAACAAAATGTTTTTCATAAAAAAACAGATGTCTCCCCCCTCCCTCTAAGTTACTTTGACCTTAGGCCAAAATGCAAAATGATGTCCTTTGAGTCATGGGCAACATCATACTAAAACATGAAAGTGATTCATTACATTGTTTGAGGTAAAGCCCAAACATGATTGGCATATACAATTTCATTATAAGCATATTTAAAGAAATTGACTTTGGTCACATGACCTTGGATATAGGTGATCTGAAATCTACACTCACTGACGAGGGTTAAGTACCCGAAACATGCATGTCTGGTCCATGCTGCAAACTTATCTGCTTTTAAATGATGCTATTGAATTTGAAGATGTTTAACATTGTATGGATCATGAGCAACAAAAAACTGAATTAGTGATTGGATACACCGTTCAAAATATAAAGCCTAAACATTATTAGCAGAGACAATTTCAGCCTGGACATGCTTAGCATATACAATTTCATTACCAAAGTAAGAAGCTACCTTAACCATGTGACCTTGGGACAATGTGATAAGAAACATTTAGTCCTTAGAAACAAAATACTAAAATATGAAAACAATTGGAAGAAGGGTTCAGGAGATATAGCCCAGACAATATTAGTACGTACAATTTCATTAAAAAGAACTAAATGATCTTGACCTTGGGCACATGACCTTGGGTCAAGATGATAAGAAACCCTCCAGTCCTGAGCAACAGCATACTATAGTATAAGAGTGATCCAGTATACGATTCCACAGATATAGCCCAGACTCAATAGCATTTACAATTTCATTAAAAAATGTAATACTTGACCTTAGTAATATGACCTTGGATCAAGGAGGTGTGAAATCTTTGGGTCATCAGCACCATCATACTAAAATATGATGTGATCCGATCACGGTTCAAAAGATTAAGCTTGGACATAAAACATGTAACAAATACAATTTCATTTAAAATATACTAATTGACCTTGACTTTGGTCACATGACCTTGAGTCAACGTGATGTGAAACCTTTACGAGATAAGCAACAACATACTAAAATATGACGGTGATCTGATAAATAGTTAAAAGAGATACAGCCCCAATGGGATAGCATGTACAATTTCATTAAAATGTACTTAGTAACTTTGACCTTGATCAAATGACCATGGGTCCAGGTGAAACCTTTTGGTCATGACTAAATACATTCTTAAACTTGAAAGCAATCCAGTATGCGGTCCAAGGGATAAAGCCTAAACAAGAATGTATCTACAATTTCATTAAAAATGTAGTAAGTGACCTTGGCCTTGGGTCAAGGTGATGTGAAGCCTTCGGGTCATAAGCAAAAACATACTAAAATATGAAAGTGATCCGGCAAACGGTTCAAGAGATATAGCCCGGACAAGAATGTATGCACAATATCATTAAAAATGCATTAAGTGACCTTGACCTTGGTCACATGATCTTGGGTCAAGGTGATGTGAAACCTACGGGTCATAAGCAACAACATACTTAGATATGAAAGTGATCCAGCAAATGGTTCAAGAGATATAGCTCGTACAGGAATTTATGCGTAATTTCATTAAAAAATGCACTAAGTGACCTTGACCTTGGTCACATGACCTTGGATCATGGTGATGTGAAACCTTTACGTGATAAGCAACAACATACTAAAATATGAAAGTGATCGGGCAAACGGTTCAAGGGATATAGCACGGACAAGAATGTATGTACAGTTTCATTAAAAATGCACTGAGTGACCTTGACCTTGGTCACATGACCTTGGATCATGGTGATGTGAAACCTTTACGTGATAAGCAACAACATACTAAAATATGAAAGTTATCCGGCAAACGGTTCAAGGGATATAGCACGGACAAGAATGTATGTACAGTTTCATTAAAAATGCACTAAGTGACCTTGACCTTGGTCACACGACCTTGGGTCAAGGTGATGTGAAACCTTCGGGTCATAAGCAACAACATACTAAAATATGAAAGTGATCCGGCAAACGGTTCAAGAGATATAGCCCGGACAGGAAAGTATGCATAATTTCATTAAAAATGCACTAAGTGACCTTGACCTTGGTCACATGACCTTGGGTCAAGGTGATGTGAAACCTTCGGGTCATAAGCAACAACATACTAAAATATGAAAGTGATCGGGCAAACGGTTCAGGAGATATAGCCCGGACACGATGTGTGACAGACGGACAGACAGACGGACGATGAAGGCAAAACCAATATGTCTCCTCCCCGTTGGGGGGGAGACATAATTATCTATTTACAATCAAAATGTACAATGTAATGTAAACATAATATTACATGTAATAAACAATAGACTTGAAGAACATATTTCTTGTAATATTATTACTAATTAGTGAATTCGCCTATAATCTAGATCATCCTATCTACCTTCATTATTCCTAAGTATGTTACTACTGCTTTACTATAAAACTTCATTATTCCTAAGTATGTTACTACTGCTTTACTATAAAACTTCATTATTCCTAAGTATGTTACTACTGCTTTACTATAAAACTTCATTATTCCTAAGTATGTTACTACTGCTTTACTATAAAAGTTTTAAGATAGCACAATGAAATATATAATCTTATTATACATGTATTTACAGTATCATTTCTATTAGTCTTTATTGGAACAATTGAAAATAAACTTGTGTAATACTGATATTTTGCATCATATATTAGTTATTACTGGCAAGTTGGATAAAATCTTTTTATGTTTTCTACAATAGATACTAGCAAGCTTTTCAAAAATGGTAAATACAACTTAATGAAATATTATAATAAAAAATTAACGAGTACTTGAAATTGTACAAACATAGTACATAAAAATGATATAACAACATTTCTCCCCTTTTTTCTTAACACTTATTGAAAAATCTGTGAGAATGGTAGAAGAATTACAAAAATGTTTAATTTTTTTCAGGATCTTAGACAACATTTTACCAGCTAATAGACACTTACACGAAACAAAATTTAAAGCTCAGTTCTGGAGGCCTAACAATGTCTTTGTGACATCATTTGCTTGTTATAAAAATGCTTCTCTAAGGACTTTCAAGTTTAGATCAATCTAAAACAAGCAAGTGACGTCACAAATCTCTTTGAATTGAGCTTCAAATTTTGCACCTACCACAGTTATGAAAGTGTTTGTTAAAAAAAAAAACATGTATTATCAATAGAGATCTAGATTATAGACCATTTTTTGTCAAGAGTCGAAGAAATCATCATCTTGTCCATTTACAGTTGCGCTAGGAGGTTTACGGTGAAATGCATTGTCATTATAACTATCTAGAGTTCCGGCACTAGGAGGGGGTTGTTGAGATCTAACTTGTTTCTGAGGACTTGAATGTCCAGAGTATATCCTTTCGTCATTTGCCGAATTTAAGTCACGGTCTTTGTCTCCGGTTTCTGTCCAAGAGTCGGCTATAAAGAGAAAAGCACACCGACAGTCACAAAAACAGACATCAAGGTTTGTGTGAAATTGACGCCAATATTTTTTGTGCAGATTAAAGTTAATGCAATCAGAATAAAACACCTGAATAAAATATACTGTGTATGTAGAGCATGCAATTTGAATTTCAAAAGAAATTTAATATTTTAACAATTTTTCAACCTTAATAAATAGACTGAGTTCATATAAAAAGAGGTATTGTTTGTTACCATATATTGCAAGCATTACTAAATTGAATTGAAACAAAAAAAACCTAGCTGTGATTCTTAATATCTAATGGGACCAATTTAATTTATACAGACTTGAGGTATATCTCTCTCTGCAATTCTCATCGTTTAATTTTCCTCAATTTCACACTATACAATCTCTTCCCTCCCACTCCCCCATCTCCCATATGAGAATTGACCACAGTGTAAAGAATCAAATTGTTTCAAAGAGATTTACGCACTAAAGCAATAAAAAGTAATGCAAAAAAAACATAAAAAAGTAATGGAACTTTCCATTTTTTTTCTCACTATTTAGCTGACAAAACAGAGACAAATACTTTAGAAAAATTGACATGCAATGTTTTCATAATCTAACTACATGTTAATGTATAATCTAACAAAAGACACTGGTTAATTACCACATTGAAAAAAAATTACAAAAGTTTAATGAAGTTCAATTCAGTTTCAAATGTTTTGTTACAAAATAAATTGACACAAATAACAAATGGTTCTTTTCAATCTAACCTACAGAAACACTAAAATGCTCAAAAGCAAATGAGAGACCTTTTACACTTAAAGACTCTTTTAAAAAAGTCAAAATTGATCATGACCTTGAACTTTAAAGGGATGGTACCTTATTATGTATTGAGCATGACCTTGTACTTCATATGGAATAGTACATCACAACAAATGAACATGACCTTGAACTGTATAAGCGATGGTGGATGAGTGAAATATCAATATAAAAGAAAGCCAACAACAGCCATTGATTTGAGACAAGACTGACAGATATGACAAAGTTATCTTATGCTATGCTTTGCAGGAAGCATAATTGATATGGACACTTTCTTCGACAGAAGTAACGACATATAATAAAGCAATGTGTTATAAATGAATCAAAATTGGAAGGAGATGAGTGCTCTAATTTTTTACATATTTATAGAAAAGTAGAGAAATCAAAACAGTAAAATTACGTCTTTTTATGCACAACAAGTATTTACGTATACTACACATATACAAACTTACTGAGTCATTGCTTAGAATCTGGGAGCATAGAATTACAAAAAAAATAAGTATTTTTCAACTGAAATTTGATTGCTGGATTGGCAAATGTACAATATTGCACTTTTTACACTATTATGCCATTAATCGAAATTGCCAATCAAAATGAAAGTGGGTGTGGCTAAAATGAATCTGGCTATCCCTCAATCTTATATGCAATAAAGCTATATACTGAACATATGATACTGAAACAGACAGTGACCTGGCAGTGTAACAGCCTGTGTTTGCTAGTGTATGTGTATATTCCATCTTTTTAACTTCCCTGAGACGTGAGATGGTATCTGACATAAACACATTATGATGCAATGAAATTTCTATAGATGCGTCATATTTGAAGCATGTTTTCCCTGAATTTTATGCTTTTTCCCATAGAATTTGATGACATCACAATTACTTTACGTCAGATACCGTCCCAAATGGGAAGGGAACGAAAAGATGGAATTAAGGTGTGGGCACTGCTGTGAAGCGATGCTGAAGTGTGCTGGATGATACCTACCATCCTCTGTGTTGAATGTATAATCCTTTTCTACCTGGTCAAGGATTCCCAAGTCTTCTTCATCTGCCTCAATTAACCGTTTAGCCTAAAATAGCGTAATGATGACTATATAAACATGCACTAGCTAACATACAGATATAAACATGACATCAAAGCTTATTTTCTCAAGTCTAACTGCAAACAAAAACCTTGTAAGTATCTAGAACCTGTGAACAGGCTAACTACTAGCACAATAATCAATAGTATTCGGATTTTCTGTTCAGAATTCACTAATCACTCATGATGTAGACTTACACGTATATAGATACACAGTTACATTACACATGCATATATTTTATATCCATACATTTTTCAGTAGAAATATCAGGTGATAATGAAATTACAGCATCTACAATCATTTAGTTAATATACATGTATATCTAGCATCAATGACGGCACTAGTACTTCCTACATGTTTCCTTGTGTACCTGAAGTCTTAACACACAGACAAATATCTCGATCACCCATTAGTTCTTGTGTACTCACCTTTTCTCGAGCCCGCCTCCCCCTTTCCTCTCGTATTCTCTGTTTTTCTTTCACTTCTTGAAGCTTGGCCTCTCTCATTAATTCTGCGTTTTTCAGGGAGGAATCAATCTGAATACAATGTAGATACATTGAGTATTAAATTTGATTTTAGAAGCAAAATGAGTACATTATTCTTTATTCTAATATGACTTAGATTTTCTCAAGTTTTTATGACTGAAAGATGGATGGACAGACAGATGGATTATCCATAAGTGTCCTATTCAGGCAATTTAATTACAAAATCTATCATCATTGATGAACACTGATTATTTAATCGTTACCCATCACTTTGATATCGCAACATGCACTTACTTTTGTTTTTTCCTGTTCCTGCTGCTGTTGTACTTCAAATTCCTTCGCTTGTAGAATTTCTCTCCGTCTTCGGGAGGATTTCTTTGAGGCGCTGACTTTTCTTTGCAAAGCCTAAAAAAAGTACTGTAAATTGATCTCTTTGGCTAAACATAAAATATCTCCTCTTGATCTTGCATGATTTTTTATGCCTTCGTAATTCGAGAGACGGGGGCATATCACATGCATCAATAAGACTTGTCAGAAGACAACATCGCTCACTGTGTAGGTTTTTGATAGTAAAATGGCAATTTAATGAAATAGTGAGATACGGCAAAATTTTAAGGTTTTATGTAAGTAGGTCAAGGTCACTAGGTCAAAGGTTCCAAATGAATAGTCTGGTCATCAGGAATCTACATGTAATACAAATGTATATCAAAGCCCTACCTTTTATATTTCACGAGATATAGCCCAGGTTAAAGTTTTTTAAAAGAAGGTCAAATTCCATAGTCACTAGGTCAAAGATAAAGGTCCCAAGACAAAGGTCTGACTCTGGTGATGAGGAATCCACAGGTGAAACATCAAAGCCCTACCTCTATTAATTCACTAGATATAGCCCAGGCTTAAGTTTTTTAAAAGTAGGTCAAACTCAAAGGTCAAGGTCTGAAAAGAAAGTTATGGTGATAAGGAACCAACATGTGATTTTTCAAAGCCCTACCCCTCATAGTTCATGAGATATAGCCCAGTTTAAGTTTTTTATAAGTTGGTCAAACTCCAAGGTCAAGATCACTAGGTCAAAGGTCAAGGTCCCAAGAGAAAGTTCTGGTGATCAGGAATCCACATCAAAGCTCTACCCCTTATTGGCTTATAGTTCATGAGATTATAACCCAGGTAAAAGTTGCGTCCACACAACTAATGCCGACGATCTTTTTAGTTGTTACTTTTCAATGGAATTGTCTTTTGTAGTGACGTCATAATGAAAAACAACGCCAAAATGTTGGCTCGGACATTTAACAAGATCGGAAAATGATCTAATTCCTAAATATAGCAATTGTTAAATTGTCTAATTCCTAAATATAGCAATTGTTTTACTTTAACAATACTGCCTATATCATGTGAATGATGACATACAGTTTACTCTCGTTTACTCAAACTCGGTTAACTCAAATTTCCGCTTAACTCGAACTGTTTTTAAAAGTCCCGATTCTCTTCCATTGATTTCTGTGCATTTCTACTCCTGATAAGTCGAATTCCGATAACTCGAACTTTTCGTTAAGTCGAACTAATTTTTAGGTCCCTTAGGTCATTTTACGCTGAAAATTTATCTCAATAAGTCGAACCACAAACTTATTTCAATTCTTAAACAAAACCAATTAATTATAAGGAGATCGATGGACGGATTATTGATACGTTTTTGCTATGGAGTCTTAAATATAAGCATTAAAGGTAGCTTGGTCATTACAAATGGACAACACAAACGTTCGTGAACGATTATAGAGAAAGGAAAATAATTCTTTTGGAAAATCGATTGCTTATCATGTAATCAATAAGTCGAACTCCTGATAAGTCGAACTATTCCTGATGGTCCCTTGAAGTTCGACTTATCGAGAGTAGACTGTAATTTCATAAATCTTCCATTTTATTAAAGCACAACACATGTACTTGGATATATAATTCATACATTTAATTAGACATAGACAAAATGATCTGAATGCTGAATTTTTTAAGGAATCATTGTAATATTTTTTTGGTTTTTTCGATCAACCAAAATAATATTACATTGATTACTTATCATTCATTTCGTCACTTTTCAACGTTTATTTGCAGCTTCAAAATTGTGTTGCTAACACTTATTTATGACGTTGCTAAGCGCATAGTTCCATTTTGTGTTGATACAGGTATCAACAAAATTTCTCGGCCAATCAGAATCGTGGTTTCTTAATAATAACAATGGAAATTAAATGATATAAGAAATCAAAACATTTTAAGATCTTGCAAAACTGATACTATATTGCCTTTTTTTTCAATCTACAGATGAACCAAGACAACTTTATTTGAATATGGAAATACCTGAAGTATATAAACATACCTTTTCTCTCTTTTCGTCAGCAAGCTTTTGTTTTTCGACAAGTTCCTCGGCTGTTAGTGTAGGAAGATTCAGTGGGGCTAATTTCTACAATGCATAATTGGGTTTGTATCAAAATTTATGGTATGGATAATCTATTGAATAGTGTTAATTTCTTACATTGTATTTGCTTCTCTTTTAGAAACTGAAATTCAAACACTAAACTGTTCACAAACAAATATGTTGCCTGTTGCATGTCTGACCTTAAGTATCATCATCACTGAATGTGACCTTGACTTTGATCATGGCCTTTGGATATGTTGCCTGTTGCATGTCTGACCTTAAGTATCATCATCACTGAATGTGACCTTGACTTTGATCATGGCCTTTGGATATGTTGCCTGTTCCATGTCTGACCTTAAGTATCATCATCACTGTATGTAACCTTGACTTTGATCATGGCCTTTGGATATGTTGCCTGTTGCATGTCTGACCTTAAGTATCATCATCAATGTATGTGACCTTGACTTTGATCATGGCCTTTGGATATGTTGCCTGTTGCATGTCTGACCTTAAGTATCATCATCACTGTATGTAACCTTGACTTTGATCATGGCCTTTGGATATGTTGCCTGTTGCATGTCTGACCTTAAGTATCATCATCACTGTATGTGACCTTGACTTTGATCATGGCCTTTGGATATGTTGCCTGTTGCATGTCTGACCTTAAGTATCATCATCACTGTATGTAACCTTGACTTTGATCATGGCCTTTGGATATGTTGCCTGTTCCATGTCTGACCTTAAGTATCATCATCACTGTATGTAACCTTGACTTTGATCATGGCCTTTGGATATGTTGCCTGTTGCATGTCTGACCTTAAGTATCATCATCAATGATTGTGACCTTGACTTTGATCATGGCCTTTGGATATGTTGCCTGTTGCATGTCTGACCTTAAGTATCATCATCAATGATTGTGACCTTGACTTTGATCATGGCCTTTGGATATGTTGCCTGTTCCATGTCTGACCTTAAGTATCATCATCACTGTATGTAACCTTGACTTTGATCATGGCCTTTGGATATGTTGCCTGTTGCATGTCTGACCTCAAGTATCATCATCAATGTATGTGACCTTGACTTTGATCATGGCCTTTGAATATGTTGCCTGTTGCATGTCTGACCTCAAGTATCATCATCACTGTATGTGACCTTGACTTTGATCATGGCCTTTGGATATGTTGCCTGTTGCATGTCTGACCTTAAGTATCATCATCACTGTATGTGACCTTGACTTTGATCATGGCCTTTGGATATGTTAACTGCCTGTTGCATTTCTGACCTTAAGTATCATCATCACTGTATGTGACCTTGACTTTGATCATGGCCTTTGGATATGTTAACTGCCTGTTGCATTTCTGACCTTAAGTATCATCGTCACTATATGTGACCTTGACTTTGATCATGGCCTTATTAGGGTATTGAGTATCAACACTGCATGAAAATGCACATGAAGTAAATAAATGTCAAAGATGTGAATGCATGACAACTAGACAGGTGGACAGACAGATAAACACAGCTAGGACAATGTTATGCCTTTTCGTTACAGGTGGTAGCAGGATGGGCCATTTTCACATTACTGCGGTAGACTTTAACTTTATACATACTTTGAGTTTTAGTGGTGGATGTTTTAGCACCAGACTATCTGTCTCTTTACCATCCAGGTCCACATTGAACACAATTGATTTTGGAACTGAAATCAAAGTTTATTCAAGGTAAATAGGTATGCAAAGCCACTTAATTTAGAACATATTACTCTCAGAGTAATTCAGCAATAAATTACACATATATCTAAGTCTTGAATTATCATTACAAGAAAAGTGAATGTCACACATTTTCTAAAAGATACCTTAAAGTTTTATAAATACTGATTAAGTCCATTATATAATAAATCATTGACATTGTGAACTTTTCACTCAGTGAATATGGTGTGATATTTTCTTAATTTGAAAATATTGACCTTGGCTGTCTCCTTGGTAAATATTTTAGAATTAAGAAAATATCACAACATATTCACCTCGTAAAAAAACCCTAACTGTTTAATGATGATTAGTGGAAACTGCATTCTGTTTATGATCCAGAAATTATTTTCAATCAACTTGCCTTTGACCTTTTGGCCCAAGTCAATAGGGCATATCCTTGACGTTGAAGTTTCAGTAAGTGCCTGGTCACATAATGAATGAAATTTCAGAACAATGTTTGCAATAAACTTTATAATTATTTTCATCATCAATGTCCTGACCTTGACCTTTGACCTTTTGATCCCCAAAACAACAAGCAAATGTTCAACTCAATGGGAGTGTATGAAGTTGGTCACATCTTAAAGTCAAGGTCATTATACAGATCTTATATACTCAGATTTATAATTATTTAGTGACCATACAATGAATATTCGATTCAGGAAATTTGGCAGCTATAACCTCCGGGATTTTAATTTACAGTAACTCCATCATTCCTGACACAGAATAGGTCTACATTTATACATTATAATGCTTTAAAATAAGTGACCAAGTAATTCATTTAACTGATATTTTGATTTTTAAACAATCACAGTCATTGTAGAATGGATTTAAATGCCGTAAAATGACTTTCTTCACATCTGGCTGAATCAAACTGTTTTATTGATTTAATGCATAGGAACTTAATGGTTTCAATTCTAGTGTATATGAGCAGCCAATCTAGAATGCTGCCAATTTCTCTCTGCTTAGAACAAAGGGCCCTCTGTGGTTTGACTTAATGAACAATATAACGCAATGTGCTCAAGTGTAGAATGCTGCCGTTAAAGAACACCTAAAAACCTCCTGAATATTCCTTTTGAATCAGAAAGGATGTAGTATCAAAAGGGTACCTGTAAAGTGCGAAACGAAACAAAAACGAAACGAAACGAAACGAAACAAATCGAAACGAAACGAAACAAATCGAAACGAAACGAAACAAATCGAAACGAAACGAAACAGATCGAAACGAAACAAAACGAAACGAAACAGACCGAAACGAAACGAAACAGATCGAAACGAAACGAAACAAAACATAAAACTTAAAGAAAATGAGAAAAAGAGGAAAGATCGCCGAAAACGAACATTTCAAGGCAAGATCTTATTGAAGGGTACCACTCTCCTCCTGCCGCCTCCCCCTCCCCATGGGGAAGGGGGGTCTTGGGCGGTCAAGACAAATGTTTAAACTTTAAAGTGCAATTGTGAAGTTATTTGGCTTAGTTCCTTTTAAAACCTTGAAAAAAAAAAGAAATAAACCTGTTTAGATGAAAACTAAGGTGAGCGAAACGAGCCTGAAGTATTTGAAAAATGAATTGAAAATTGCGGCGAGCGAAGCGATCGGGAAACATTTTTAAGGTATATATAGATGAATTTCGTGGTAATTTTTAAAATTGAGATTATGTACATGAACGCATAAGAGCAAGATTATTTATATTAAAAGTAATTTCCTATATTTTTTTTGGTTACTGTTACCCTCCCAATCATCTGTCCCTCCTCTCGCCACCTTTCCTCTCCTCTCGCATCCTTCTTCCCTCCTCCCGCCCCCTTTATCTCCCCTCCCTTTGTCCCTGTCCACCCCCAAATTATTGCCTTCAACCGTTAGTTCTTGTGGCTGGAGGGGTTTTCAATGAATCAAAGTTGACGAGTAAAACATAATATATATTATACGGTATATAGCACAATTGCATTTCAAAGGAGAGTGAATGGGATGAATAACCTCGTCATAGACGGAAAAATATTATTTAGCAGGGAGGAGTCTAGCGCAGAGGAAACAGAACTGTTCTGTTGTGTGTATTTGAAACTTTTATCAGAAAAATGAGAACAATTAAAAACTGGGGGGGGGGGGGGGGGGGCACATTTCGTTTGAAAAAGGATAAGATTTTTTTTTCTGAAATGTGCCCCCACCCCGTTTTATGATCTCATTACGGTGTCATAGCGTGGTTTTCTATCCCCTCCCTTTTATTCCTCTTAAATACATGAATGGCACTTGACATTTACTTTTTTTAATTGTCAACTCTGACTCTTTCAAGAAACCCTTTCGGCACTAGTTACAAATGTAGAACTTGGATTAAGGCAATATTACATGCTGATCTTGTCTTGAGATATTCGTTTTCGGCGATTTTCCCTCTTTTTCTCATTTTCTTTATGTTTTGTTTCGTTTCATTTCGATCTGTTTCGTTTCGTTTCGATCTGTTTCGTTTCGTTTTGTTTTGTTTCGTTTCGATCTGTTTCGTTTCGTTTCGATTTGTTTCGTTTCGTTTCGATTTGTTTCGTTTCGTTTCGTTTCGTTTTTGTTTCGTTTCGCACTTTACAGGAACCCGTATCAAAAAGATATTTTAATGATGTGAGGCATTGTTGAAGAATGATTTATGATTTTACAACCTCAGACTATTGAAGATTTTTTTGGTTCACTAAATTCTTAGTCACAGACAGTAACATTTCAGGTTCACTGTTACAATTGTTTGGCTGAATTAACCAAACATAGTGTATCAGTTCACAAAAAGGTGCAATGTCAGGCATTTAGCTTTATATATATATGTACTATAAATAAAACACACAAAGCAAGATAATTTCATTGTTTACCTGGGTTATTTGTTGCTACGTCAGATCTATTGGCATTGCTGTCTTCTATCGTTTTCTTCTTTGTATTTCCATTCCCTATATGCCCATTGGCTGCCCTGGGTTTCTGTGCCCGCTCGGCAGGCATAGGTCTCGGCGTGACAGCCTCATTGTTACCGTCGGGATTCACACGCGATGAGCCGCAGCCCATTCTCAGCTAGCTCCGTTACACCAGTGAATATACGTTGTAGAATGTTTTGAAGATCTAAGTTCCTACATCACACAATGTAAAGTTTGCTTCATATCTGAAAAGAAAACCATAAATCCCACTATGATATATTGTTAAGCTATTGTTTTTAAATAGCAGACAGTATATGTGGGTGTATACTCCAGTGAGAACGATATCTCAGATTAAATCTGATAAAAGATTTTTCCTGATTAAATCATTTATCAATGACAATTCACATAATAGCACTTTCAAATTAAGCACCTTTAGGTTCTACTGTACAATGTTGATAACGCCTTCAATATACTAGTATATATACCTGAAGGAAAACAACTACACACCTATACCAATCATTAAGTGAATTGCATGCATGGACTGACTCCAATTTCTACCCATACTAAATCAATCAATAAATCAATTATTCATAGCCAGCCATTCAGGTAAAGCCAAGTCTCTAGTAAAATTCACGAACTCTCGTTAATCTTCAGCACAGCCCATGGCGTTTGTTTAATAATTTGATGATATATTGATAGACCTTATACTTAATTGCTACGACTAGCTTAACAATATAAAGTAAGGGAGGCAGTATGAAATATTAAGGAGCATCAACTCAAGCTACCAAGGAGATATTATTGTCATCGATGGGTCATAATCCTGATGTATCGTAACAAATAACACCTTCCTTAATTCATGAATTTTTAAACAATCTGTAGATCTATTTATTAATATATTGATTGCTGTCTTGAGAACATTACCAAAGCTAGCTTTAACTCTCAATATGTCTATGATGTTACTCAAGAACGATAACTTATCACACCTCAAAAACTTTTGATCCTGTCCAAACCAAAAATGTACATATGGGTATTGATCAGGAGGGAAGAATACTTAGAAAAATACTTATTCAAAGTAATTTTGGGGTCAATCGGTCAAAGGTCAAGGTAGCCATTAAGAAAAAAATAGAAATATTTTAAAATTGGTTTCCAGATGATAGCTCCTGAACCTTTTAACATATTAAAACCAAATTTGAATATATGGATACTTATCAAGAAGGAAAGGTATGTGCATTGATCTTCATAATTAGAGTTAAATATGCTGGGGGGTCAAGGTCAAACTTATTTCCACTCATTAATTGCTGTTGCAAAAGATAAATGCTATGGAAGTGGGATATGTTTTACAAAAACTTCTTGGAAAATTGTCCTTCATATCAGGGCTTTTTCTCTATCTTTTGGGAACAAGGTCGTATGCAATGGCAGTCATATTGGGAATTTTGCAACGTTTCAGTCAGAATTGGAATTATTAAGCAAAGAGTAGGGTATTGAAATCAGTGGCAAATACTAGTACCTGTAATAAAGTGTCATTCTTAATTGTGTTTGAGAACTTTTGTAGTTATTTTGTTTTCATTTACATTTTTGCAACAATTGTTTATCTTGTAAAATTCAGTGTTTTGGACAAATTTTTTTGCTTATTATTTTTCATGTCTATGATAATCTCTACGATTGCTAATATCTTGCTGGAAATTGGAAAAAAAAAAAGATTTGTCACTGGGAATAGGACTTAATTTTGGACCTTAAATATGAGCAAGAAAAAGCCCTGCACAGGGGTCTAGAATTTTTCCTTTTAAATCTACTTGCCACAAGCAACTCATGACATTAAATTTACTTGCATGACCCTAAAAATCACTTGCCCATTAAAAATTATATGTATAAAAATTATATGTAGAGAAGGATAGGTCTTGTAACTTATACTGCAACTTATTTTAAAGGGTATGTTGAAATGTGGCATATTATAGCAAACCCAGTGCTTGATTCCTCAGAATAAATAAAAACCCTGTCATAGAATTGGGAGCTTAGAAAGAGGGTACGTAAAAATGATCACGAGCAAGTGAACACCTGCTTTGCACTTTGACCTAGTCCACTCACCCCAGGCAACGGGGAATGGGAATTCTAGAACCCTGAGTGCATATAATTAATAATGAACATTGAAATTTTCAAGTACAAGTATATGTAAATAAAAGTAAAAACAAAATTATAAAGAAATAAAAAGATGAAAAAATGTAGGTTGTAAGTCACAATTTTTACAGATAAGGGTCTTGGATATCTCAAAACCAATATTTGTCAATGCATGTGTATATGTTTTTGCGCAACCAAATCTTTAGTCGAAACATGGCAAAATTGAACAAACTAACATTAAAGCATAATCATGAATTGTGCAGTCATTTTTTTTTTCTATATACTTAAATAGATTAATAATTCAGTGCACTATAGTTTTGAATTAGCGTCCTCTTAATTAACAACACTTTATATAACTCAGAGTCTAACTCCGCTAAAAAAATTAATCCCAATAAAAATGTATAAATACACTAAAATAAGTACATGTGCGGTATTTTTTGCAAATCATGTTACTTGGATGTTTGTGCATGATTCCTCTTAGAGAGATCAAGCCTCAAATGATAGGTACTCCCTTCTCTCATAGACACTTAATTGAGCTTTAATTTCTATGAAAAATCCTGACAAGTAATTTGAATTTTTTTTTAAGTATCCATGTATATGTACCTATATATGGTTGAAAGATTCTTTGGATACCGATATGAATCTCATTCTGGAAGCTAAAGTGAAAATACAGCAAGTGATAATCATGAAAATTGGTTAATTTCTTTCTGCAGTTCAATGAAAATATAATGTATATAACATCATTCTCATTGTTTGTACATGTAAATTGCTTAATACTGAGTATCTTGCTTCAGAAATTTGATAGTATACTCTCATGCTTGGACAAACAGTACATAATCAATATTCTGAATTAAACTTTCATTAAATCAGACGTAGTACAACCATGTCATGATTCATGAAGCAGAGATTAATTTACAATTTGATCTAAATGGGTCCTCTGGAACCAATGAAATTTGGCCAATGTGTCCCAAGCCAAAACAATGGGTCCCAGCTGAACTTAATGAGTTCCAAGCACTTTAAACCATCTTTTTTCGTAGTATTCTAAGTACTTAGGTGTGAATTCATTGATTCATAATGTCCTGCAAAGTTTACCATGGAAGAATTTTTCATAAATATATTGTATATAATTATATTTCATCTGAATCCGAATGATAAGAACTAAGAAGTAAGACTAGCATTGGACGGCATATAACTTTTATGTCGAAAAATTTTGCGCGGAAACATTATTTCTCATACTATATAATATATCAAACACATGATCAAGCATTTGTTAGGTTTAAAAGAGAGGTAAAAAATTTTCAGATCGATTATAAACACGAGACATTTACACGTTATACACCTAATACACTTTCTCGACTTTGAATTACGTTCATGCAATTTTGAACAAAAGTGGTGAGGGGGTAAAGGAATAAAAAGCGAACACTGACAAGGGTTTTAATTCTATATTTGCGTAACGTGGCAACTGTGATCAATGTTTACAACTCATGATACAATATCACTTAAAAGTAATAAAACTATGAACAATTTATCAATGAGAGAAACTTATTGAATGACGTTATAACCAACTGCAACATCTCACAACCTTTCACCATTCACACTTGCTGTCTTTTGACAGTAAATGTGTTCAACTACATTGAATATATACCAGGATATGGTACAGGTAGAAACATGGAAAAGTATCATATCCAATCCAAGCTGTTAAAAGTGTAAGATATTACCTGGACTATGTAAATGGGAATACAGTTCTTTGGAATTACAGAGGACATCATGATATACATAATTATATCGAGTTAATGAATGATAAATGAGAATGACGTAGACTAAATAATCCAGTCTCTCCGCTGCCGCTAACAGAGACTGAACCCCACTTTGGTTGTTACAGAACGAAGTCGGACCAAACTTTTGCCCAACGATTTTTCCAAATAACAGACCTTTAATATTGATTTTCTTGCGAGTGACACTTAAGTAAACATTAAACTAATTATCTATACCCACCTCGCTTTTTTTTCTCACTACGTTGTTGCATTTGATTGGTCGTTTCTCCGAACTTTTGCTTTGCTTGTTTGGTTTGGTAGGGAGTTAAAAATTGGCAAAAATGCAACAACGGTGTGAGAAAAAAACGTGAGGTGGGTAGAGATACTTAGTTTGATGTTTACTTAAATGTCACCCGCAAGAAAATAAATATTATAAGTCTGTACATGGAAAAATCGTTGGGCAACAGTTTCGTCTGACAACCATAGTGGTAGTGGGGTTCAGTCTCTGTTAGCGGCAGCGGAGAGACTGGATTATTTAGTCTAAGAATGACGATATTCTTCAGAAAGGTGTGTCCCCCCTTTTCTTTGACTGGCCAGTGTCATATACTATCAGTCTTTTTGAAATCCTCGTAAAGGTACATTTTCATGGCAAAACATAGGTTTCAATCTATGAGTATGACATAACTTACACTATCAAACATGTAATTTTCTTCATTTCTTCAACATTTCATTTCTTTATTGAATCTAATTTTAAATATGTTACCTTCCCAATATAATTGTCCTTTTGTATCTTCTTTTCTGTGATTTATCTTACAACGATCTGCTATTCCTTTTTTTTCGTTCATCCGGCGAATGTTTACAAGAAAGGTATGCAACGTGCCCGCTCTTTTCAATCACATCACGCTTGTATCATGGCGACGTGTAAATATTGAGAGCAGTCATTATTTTTGAAAAAGAAATTATCAAAAAGACTCTTAAAGCAAAATTAAATCTAGAAATAAGACGAGATAACATCAAAATATTATAAACTCTATCTAAGAATGTAAGTAAAATATGAATTTTGAGTTATCATCAATAAAGGTCCCTTTTCTGTAGAAACTCTTTGAGATAGTCCCTTTGCTTTTTCTTGCTCTTGAAACGGGCCCTTTCGCCATCCGCGTTTTGGGGGTGTGTCTTATCGCAAACCAATCGCTGTGAATCGAGGAGGGAAAACCCTTATCACTGCTCAAGGCCGAGTTAGTTGTGAGAGGGAAACCACGAGTGATTGTTTTACTGGAGTAGACAGCAATGTCAGGGGACGGGAAACAAATACATGTTGCCATTATTGGAGGGGGTTTGGTAAGGCAATATTTTGGAATTGTTTGTAAAAGACTAAATAAGCTTTTTGTTGCAGAAATCAGCTATTACATTTGACCTAGTTTCATTTGACTCTTGAGTTATTTGTTTACTATTGTCGACAAGTTATTTCTATTTGTTTGAATTCTTAGCATATACATAAAGACATAAAAGATTTTGTACATTTGTAGATTGCCTTTTTGTAGCTTGTACATGAAAAAATATCTGATACTTGATTACTTCCGAGTTCTTAATATTTAGAATTTAATTGAATAATAATTTCAAGTTACAATTTTAGTTTACATAACAAAATGATCTGAATTATTAAGACTTGATTTAGATAATATTCATTTGAATGAAGAAGATAACTATGAATATTTATGTAATGTCAGAATAGTATTTGTTCATGAATTATATTGGTTTACATAAAATGGATGCATGACTATGACATTATTGTGAATATGTAGATGTTAAAATGATGTTATAACTTACTTACATATATCTGTCCATGACCTGATGACTGCATGATATTCATTTATCTAACCAATTTAGTTTTCTGCTGCATCATGTCATTTTATGACCATATTTGATGAAAAGTCACATTCTCTTAACTTTTGCTTGTTAGATAAATATATATATCTTGTAAATTTACTAATTTGGTGTTTCCCAGCTGATCTGATTTCCCCTCTAAGCATATGCATGCATGACTTTTATTCTAAGTAAATGTATGCATCATCTAATGGAATAATGAAGTCGGCTACTTTTTTGTGTCGCCTGCAAAGCATAGCGATACTTAGGGATCACTTTGTCCGTCTGTCTGTCACATTTGGATGTCACACCCTATAAAAGTGATTCCTGAGTGTCGCTATGTTTCGCAGGCGACACATGCATTCCTTGGAATGATTTTTCTATTGATACATGCATGTATTATTTATATATACAAACAGAAGAATCATAATCTTCAAATATATAAATTTCCCCCCCTCTCCCAAATAGTTATATGTAAATAATAATTAACTGATTCCTTTGAATTCTTGGAGAGCTTCCAGCATGTCCAGTAGACAGTCACACAATTTACAGTCAAACGATATTAGGATATAGTTACATGCATATTACATAATAACATGTATGAACTGATTATCATGCACCCTGTGTAGTATGTAGCATTCAAGGTTAAATATTAGGATTCAGCACAATCAGTGTGCATTACAGTCATGTCATTTAAACTTAACAATTGTGCCAAACATTTGGTTAAAGTCCTATACATGATTGTTGTGTCCTCAAATTATGATATCACATTTTAACTTTGACAATTCATTTTGTTATGGGAAGTCTTAGAATTCTATATCTGGAGGAAAATAATTTTTAAAAGTTCAATTTGTGTAAAATGAGCAAAGAAATTATTAACAAAATGAGCATAATAGCAGCAAGTATAATTCTGTAGAATAATAGGATGAGCAATTAAATGAACAAAGGGTGATTGAGCAGAATACAAAAGGGTAATATAATGGGTAAAAATATAGGTCATGCAAGAAGTAGGTCAGGGACGCTATCATTCATTGACTGACGCAAATGACACACACACACACCCGGCCCATCCCCCTGCCCGGGGTTGATTGTAAGTACCCTATTAGTAAACACCTTTACGTCATCCTGACCTATTCAAGTCCCCGGGGTGGTTTGGGGGTCAATAACAAAGTTATCAGACATATACCGTGTGACATATCAAATGAAAGGTCTTGACAAGTACATTGCGACCCGGGGGAAGTTCGGGTCATTGGGTGCAAAAATAACAAAGTTCCCAGAAGTATACTGTGTGATATATCAAATGAAAGGTCTCCACAAGTACATTACGGTCTGGGGGTAGTTCGGGGGCATTGGGTGCAAAATAAAAAAGGTACCGGACGTCTACCGTGTGACATATCAAATGAAAGGTCTGGACAAGTAGACTACAGTCCAGGGGTAATTCAAGATCATTGGGTGCAAAATAACAAAGGTACCAGAGGTAATCCGTGTGATATATCAAATGAAAGGTCTCGACGAGTAGACTACAGCCCAGGGGTAGTTCAAGGTCATTGGGTGCAAAATAACAAAGGTACCAGAAGTATACCGTGTGACATATCAAATGAAATGTCTTGACGAGTAGAATGCATTCTGATAAGGTTCAGGGTCACTGAAGTGTATCCACCACCAAGACCACCACCACCACCACCAATTCCACCTCCACCACCACCACCAAGCAGCAGAGAGGAACAGTGGTAGTGTGGTGGTGGTGGTGCAAAATAAAAAAGGTACCGAACGTCTACCGTGTGACATATCAAATGAAAGGTCTCGACAAGTAGAATACAGCCCGGGGGTAGTTTGGGGTCATTGGGAGCAAAATAAAAAAGGTACCAGAAGTATACCGTGTGACATATCAAATGAAAGGTCTCGACGAGTACATTACGGCCCGGGGTTAGTTCAGGGTCATTGGGTGCAAAATAACAAAGGTACCAGAAGTATTCCGTGTGATATATCAAATGAAAGGTCTCGACGAGTAGACTACAGCCCGGGGGTAGTTCAAGGTCATTATGTGCAAAATAACAAAGGTACCAGAAGTATACCGTGTGACATATCAAATGAAATGTCTCGACGAGTAGAATGCATTCCGGAAAAGTTCAGGGTCACTGAAGTGTATCCACCACCACCACCATCACCACCAATTCCACCTCCAGCACCACCACCACCACACTACCACTGTTCCTCTCTGCTGCTTGGTGGTGGTGGTGGAGGTGGAATTGGTGGTGGTGGTGGTGGTCTTGGTGGTGGATACACTTCAGTGACCCTGAACCTTATCAGAATGCATTCTACTCGTCAAGACATTTCATTTGATATGTCACACGGTATACTTCTGGTACCTTTGTTATTTTGCACCCAATGACCTTGAACTACCCCTGGGCTGTAGTCTACTCGTCGAGACCTTTCATTTGATATATCAAACGGATTACCTCTGGTACCTTTGTTATTTTGCACCCAATGATCTTGAATTACCCCTGGACTGTAGTCTACTTGTCCAGACCTTTCATTTGATATATCACACGGTAGACGTCCGGTACCTTTTTTATTTTGCACCCAATGACCCCGAACTACCCCCGGGATGTATTCTACTCGTCGAGACCTTTCATTTGATATGTCACACGGTATACTTCTGGTAACTTTGTTATTTTGCACCTAATGACCCCGAACTACCTCCGGGCTGTAATGTACTTGTCGAGACCTTTCATTTGATATATCACACAGTATACTTCTGGGAACTTTGTTATTTTTGCACCCAATGACCCGAACTTCCCCCGGGTAGCAATGTACTTGTCGAGACCTTTCATTTGATATGTCACACGGTATATGTCTGATAACTTTGTTATTGACCCCCAAACCACCCTGGGGACTAGAATAGGTCAGGATGACGTAAAGGTGTTTACTAATAGGGTACTTACAATCAACCCCGGGCAGGGGGATGGGCCGGGTGTGTGTGTGTGTCATTTGCGTCAGTCAATGAATGATAGCGTCCCTGACCTACTTCTTGCATGACCTATATTTTTACCCATTATATTACCCTTTTGTATTCTGCTCAATCACCCTTTGTTCTTTTAATTGCTCATCCTATTATTCTACAGAATTATACGGGCATGCTTGCTGCTGCGTCTTAGAATTCTATACCTGGAAGAAAATAATTTTTAAAAGTTCAATTTGTTTAGAATTTAGACTGTAAAATGAGCAAAAAAATTATTAACAAAATGAGCATAATGTTACATAAAGAAAGTCATGATAACTTTTTTTTTACCAAGTCTGCGTGATTCATTACGTAATATTTCTTCTTTTCTACAGTCCAGCTTAACTGTTTACATTATACTTTGTATCTAGAGGATTTATCGAAGGAAGCATAATGTTTTGCTTAAGATTAAGAACAAGTAGATCCCCTGGTCTGTCCATCTGTTTGTTCACAAAACTTTTGATTAGTTTTCAAGTGTCTTTTGTATAATGAGGCATTTAAAGTTTTGACCTATTAGGAATTTTTACCCAGGAATTTGACCTTCTTTTTGAAATTTGAACATTTAACATAGCTCTAAAGAATTGTGAATGATTTGGCTTTCATTATTTACTCCTTGTCACAAAACCTTTCTAATGATACCAAAATTTTGAATGAATTCAAAAGTGGATAAATTAAGTGAAAGGATTGACTTTAATCGTTCATTTGAAATCTTTGGACTAATGATTCTGAAACTGTTGAAATTTTTATCTTTAGCTGTGATTAGACTTAATAATATTGAAATCTTAAACAATATCTCTTTATTGCGTGGTGAAGGATAGGAATTTTCATATTTCTTATGAGTAGTTATCAATGCATTTGAGTTCGACCTACTTAAGTTTTGAAAATTTAAAAATATTAGTCAAAGTTTACTTCTTATTACTAGGTAAGTGATTCGATCCTTATGGCAAGACTTTTACTCTGGAGTATAATAACAATTAACATTCTGATCATTCATTTTCTGTCAAAATACAAAAAATTATGCCATCTTGGGACATGAGTGTTTCACAAACACATTTTATTTATCTGAAAATTTGTGATAAAAAGTACTCACTGATATATCAAAAGTCATCATATAATTGTCAACACAGTTTGTGAAAACTCCAAACGCCGTTTGGAGTTTTCACAAACTGTCAGACTGTATCATACTATAATGCACAGTTTGCATAAAATTTACATCAAACCTTTGCAGATTTTGACACATAAAATTCAATACTAGTATATAGTAACAAAAATAGTAGGATGTATACATGTATGTCTAAATGGTACTTTTAATTCTTTTCACAGGTGGGAGCTCTGAATGCATGTTTTATGGCCAAGAGGGGCTTCAAAGTGGAACTTTATGAAAGACGAGAAGGTTTACATTATATGAATTAATAAGTTTTCTCATTCAAAGGGCAGACTTTTGCTTCCCTATCATGACTTAGTGAAATAAGATCATCTTACATTTAGACAAAAGAGTTGCCCCTGAAATATAATGTAATATGAATACTGTACTTAGGTGCAATCAATAAGTTCCAAATGTTATAATTTCATTCGAAAAGGAATTAAAATACCTTCCATTTATATTGTTAGAAATTCAAATTAATTTCTTATAAAAGTAAATTAATACAATTAATACAATTCTTTTCTCTGCAAACTTACAAAATTATGCTGCACTGAAAGCATGAGTTAAGGTTAAAGGTTTTAAATGCTCAGTTTCAAATAAACCCTTTCATGCTAACATTCATTTGGTTCACTTAATTTGTCTCTTAAGTTTTGCCCTCGAGAGCAATTATCAAATGACATAATTCACAACAGTGAATGTTATAATTTGGAGCAGAATGATATCATTGTAATTTTTAATGGGAAAAATGTCTTACAAAGATCAAAAGTGAACTGAATGAACATTAGCTTGAAAGGGTCTATACAGATAGCCTTTACTATTGTTATGATTACAGCTCTTTAAAGTTTTTTTTCTAATTTGCATTGTTATTTACATAATAGATATACGAAAAGCTGCCATAGTGAAGGGACGCAGTATAAATCTGGCTCTGTCGGTTAGAGGAAGAGAGGCTCTGAGGCATGTTGGCTTGGAAGATGAGGTCGTCAAGAACGGAATTCCCATGCATGCTAGAATGATACATAATACTGATGGATCATGTAATCCAATTCTTTATGGAACAAAATCACAGGTAGGTAATAAGCATAATTAAAAAGTTTCAGAAACATCATTTAAGATTCTATTGAACACATTTTATACTATTTAACAGATAAAATTTACACCAAAAATGGAGGTAAAATATTGACAAATATTTTGACAAAAAAAAAAGTTAGCCTGAGTGTCACTATTTAAATGGTGAAGTCATACTTAAATTTGTGAGATATGTCAATTGATACTGCTTTAAAATCAGATTTGAGGATATGTCAATTGATATTGCTTTAAAATCAGACTTGAGTTTTTGAAAATTTCCATTAAGTATTGGACATTTGGGGATTTTTGTCTGTTCAAATAATAGTATTAATAGTGTAAACGTTTAACGGACCAAACAGATTTTTCTCGCACATTTTATAGACTGATTCCCCTTTTCAGCAGTGCTGGAAAATTTGAACTGGCACTGGTGACCCGGCAATGTTGATTATTGCATTACGAGATCATAAACTAATCTGGCTTACATTATTTCACGTGCACATACATTTAGCATGACATTCAGTCATTCTGATGTGTAAACAAGAGGAATTTGAAGGTACAATGTGCATGAAAAATAATCAAGCACCTCATTTGAGTTCCGGATAGAAAAATATCAGTCTCGGTTGGGATGGATCAATGTCCAAACCTCGGCTAACGCCTCCGTTGGGACTTGATCAATCCCACCCTCAACTGACATTTTTCTTTACGGAACTCAAAGTGGCGCTAGACTCTATTATTATCAGCGAATCCGATCAAACCTGTACTTTTCAGGAACTCTGAAAATTATATGAAACATATTCCTTTACAACAATTATGAGATGGCCTCAATGGTCAACAGAAAATAGAGGGTACTGTAAACTATCTTTTATTCGCGGCGCCTTATGTTCATGAACACGAATGTAGCAACTGTTCGCGGCATTTATTTTCACAACAAGATATATATAACTTACTAGACATGTACAGCATTTTATATTTACGAATTAAAGTACCTTGCAAATAGCGCGAAAAGAAACGCTCGTGAATTTAAGACAGTTTACAATATCATGTAATGAAAAATCTATTTCATAATGTTCAGGATTTTCAATATGCAAGTTTTTGTACAAAATGCATATGCTGATAACTGAAATATATCTTTAGGTACAGTAAACTTCACCTATAACGAACAGGTTTATAGCGAAATTCTGCTTGTAACGGAGTGAAAATAAAGTCCCTGCAGAAGTCATATTACCCTCCATTGATTTTTGTACGCCTGTAACAAATTTGTATGTAACCAATTATCGGCTTTTACGAAGCCATCTCATGGGCATAGTTTCTTCGCTATTTTCACCTGATGTAACGAAATGATCTCCAGGTATTCCCAATTAACACACCTGGTGGACAGATAATTACTAATTATCAAATAATTGCTCTCCCCATATGTTGTCCCCGCGCTAATTATCTATTAGGAGACGTGTTATATACACATGAGGGTAATGATTGCCCATAATTTAATACTCTATCAGCATGTCAATTAATAAATCACAACATAACTATTGAATACTGGTCTTAACTTTTCATTCATTCAGAACAGCAACACCAAGGAAACATATTTAGCATGTATGTAACGAAATATGGCTATAATAAATTTGGACCAGTGGTCCCCTGGGCTTCGTTACAAACGAAGTTTACTGTATATCTTAGAAAAGATAAATCTGGTGAATTTTTCCTTTCAGTTCATTATGTCGGTGGACAGACGCAAACTAAATGAAGTTCTCCTGGAAGGTAAATATCTGAATTAATATGTATATCTATCATGTTGGCATCTTGGTCTGGTGCTTAGGGCGTTGGACCAGTGACCGAAAGGTAATGCTGGTTTGAGCCTCACTAGGACCACAGGTTGGTCGACATATACCTTTCTATGTTCTGTAACTTAAATACTAAAAATGTCCTTGTCTATGTATTTTGTACATGTCAACTGAGTTTTTGATAAAAAAAAGATATATCTTTTTTTTTTTTCATAGTGTACATCAAAAACCATATTGTTTGTTTCCAAAAATAAATAATTACAATCGTACATTTTACTTGTAGCTGCAGAACATAAGTATGCCGTGAAGTGCTATTTTGAACACAAACTACTTCAGTGTAATTTCAAACAGGAGAGATGGAGTTTGAAAGGTTTGAACACAATTTTTTTTAATTCAAATTTTGTTATGTAATTTTATTTAAATTACATTTTTTATTTAAAAAGCTAAATTAACAAAAGGTACTTGCAGATGTAGTTTTTATGTAAATAAGTTCTTTTAGTTATTATTATTATTAATTACTAAAAGAACTTATATATTTGCATAATATATAATTTATAACACCATAATTCTACTTGTTTTGTTTAATATATCTTCAAGTTTATGTCAGAGTCAGATCCAAAAAAAACTAGCGGTTCAATTTTCCCAAGTTCAGATTATGTTCATGCTTTATATATTTTGTATGTATTGTTAATTTCAAAATTCTTTCAGGCCGAATGGTAGCACTTTTAAGAGCCAAGTGATCTGATATGTGGTAATGACGGGGCTTTTTCTGCCGTAAGGAAACAGATGATGAAGGAGACGTTATTCGACTACCAGCAGCAGTACATTCCACATGGTTATATGGAGCTCACCATCAATCCAACTTCTGAAAATCTGGTATTTTATGTCTCATATTTTCAGAATTTTTAAATTTTATATTGTACATACAGGCATTTGTATTTCATGTATGGAATGAAAGGAATTTTTAATTGATAATTTTTTACCCAACACCCAATTGCTAGCTGTATTATCATTTTTCTAGGATGCCAAGCTAAACAATGTTCATTTAGAACTTTCAAAACAGCCATCGTACAAACTCACAATGACAAGAAGCGGCACTAAGAAAGTCTTTCTAAATAATGATTTTCAAATTTACATAGTACATATATTTCATGTCCTGAATGAAATAAAAAAAAACAATGCTTGTTATTTCATGAAAGGAAGAACCTTATTTATGTCACCCTTTTACTTCAGTTTGCCATGCCTGCGAATTATTTACATATTTGGCCTAGGAACGAGTACATGATGATAGCATTACCGAACCTGGATAAGTCCTTTACCTGTACGTTATTCATGCCCTTCGAAATCTTTAATTCCATAAACACAGCAGAGGAAGCCATTCAATTCTTCAAGGATAAATTTCCAGATTCCATTCCTCTGATTGGAGCGTGAGTGTTTAAAAATTTTTTAAATATGTATCATTAAGCAAAATTTTCAGATTTCATCTTTCATCATTTTCCACCAAGATAATACATACATACATGTACATCTTCATTATATACATGTAGCAGATATGCATTTATGATTCTTTCCTTTCATTTCTTTTCATGCAGTGAGAATTTAAAGAAGACTTACACATCAAGTAAAGCCTTGCCTATGATCTCAATCAAAGTAAGTACAGTGTACATCTACATCTATATCATAAGTCTGTCTACTGAAGTCTGATTTGTCAAATTACTTTGCAAATGAAATCTAACTTCCTTTTCAAACATGATAAAATGGAGTGATGAAATTATAGCTCCTTATGCATTGTCCACTCAAATTTGTAAGATCCAAACACAATGTAGTAATAAATTTCAATATAATATTATACTGATATTTAACATTAGTTGACATACATGTACATGTACATGTATTTTAGAGTTCCCCTTACCACTACAAGGATAAAGTCGTTATCATGGGAGATGCAGCTCACGCTATTGTGCCATTCTATGGACAGGGGATGAATGCCGTAAGTTGTCTCGTTTTTCATGAAGAATCATATAAGTGAACTTAAGTTATCATTAATTGAATGAAATCACAGGAGTTCGAAATTTTATCAATAGAGTCAAAAGAAATCGTTCGAGTGACCAAGCCTTGAGCTATGCATAGCTCAAGGCTTGGTCACTCGAACGATTTCTTTTGACTCTATTGATAAAATTTCGAACTCCTGTGATGAAATGTTTGAAAAGACAAGATGGAAAAAGAGGAATTTGGTAAATGGATGAATACACAAGTATTGAAAGTGGTGTTTCTTAGGCCATATAAAAAAAAATCCTGGTTCTCAGACACCGCCGCGCGCTCAAAATTCCTCCCGATGAGACATTTTTATCGTCGGAAGGGAAAAAAATAGGCGCCGCCCGCCAGATTTCTCATGCTGATAAATATAATTTTCTATTAATAGAACAGGGATTTCTGTACAAACGAAAAGTAGAAATGTCTGTGTCAGTACAGCGCTTTACGTTTTAACGGCGCTTGTCGGTTTTGTTAAGACTTTACACGACCAAGATGCTTAGGTGCTCTGACTTCTGTGGAGGGAAATACTGTACTTTGTTATTGTACACAAGATGCAAAATGGCGACCGGGGGGGGAGGAACGAGTGATTGTCAGCTTGAAGGTGAATTTTAAAGGCAACACAGTCGTGCCGTGGATTATATTGCCATTGGAATCGAACTATTCAGTGACACAGTTATGTGAGAAACTATTTTCGGGGGAATTATGAGAAGAGTTGAGTATGGTGAACATTTACAACAAATATAGTCACTATAGATCACAGTCTCTATAATATCTGAATAAAAAGTTGTGCTTAAGTAGTTTTCGGAATATAAAAACAAAAAATAAAAACCCTACCTACCTACCCATATTTTTTAGATCAATTATCTGAGAACCAGAAAATTTTTTTTGCATGGCCTTACATTTATTGTTTTCTTCCATCAAAATATTTTCGAATCAAAAAAGTCTATAGACCTTTTCACAACAAAGTTCACTCGGATCACTCTTGAGACTGAAGAAAATACATAGACGTGGCAGTTTGAGATTTTCTTGCTTCGCACTCCACGACGTCATATAACATAACGTCACATCATCGTTAGATTTGTGCACACATGTTTAAAAAATCATTTTTGTTGATAATAAAATGAGCTGAGTGAGAAAAATAACCAATCATGACGTTGCGACTGAGATCGGGGAATCTCATCCTCGTGCGAAAGATTTGCTACATCCACATCTCGGCAAACCTTGTCGTTGATTGCAAATTTTTTACACTCGGATGAGATTCCCCTGTCTCAGTCACAATTTATTAGTCTTTTCAGATAACACTTTACCAACTCAAAACAATGAATTGACATTATACCTCTCTAAACCATGGCATCTACTGCAATGACGTCATCTTATTGTTTTCAGTGGGTAAAATACCCCCCCCCCCCAAAAAAAAAAGACAAAAGTGATCAGTGTGAACTTTATCTATTATACTTTTTTCATGATGCTATTTCAATCTATTCACAGGGCTTTGAAGACTGTATTGTACTGAATGAATTTTTGGATCTGCATAAAAATGACTTGGGTAAAATGTTTCATTATTACCATTCCTTTAAACTTCAATTGATGGTGTAAATTGACCCTTCCGAACGCGGGAAAAATTTGAGAAATTCCATGACGTCACAATGCAATTTCGATGTTTGACCGAGGTTTCGAAGCTTGTTTGTCCGAGGTAAAAGCATTGTGACATCACAAAATTTTGCATAATTTTCCCGCAATCAGAAGGGTCAATTATTAGGTAGCTTTATCCTTCATGTACATGTATTGTCAGAAGAAACTGTTCTGAATGGGTGGATGAGGAAACCCATTAAATCAGTTGTATAGTTTTTGTGCAAAATATTTTTATAATAGAATACTTATACATCATATCCCTCAATGCTTTGTTGAACGATGAATTTGAATTTCGGTTTTGTTTATTTTTAGTAAACTAGACATCACTATTAAGTAAAAAAAATAAACAGAATAAATAGTATTAATTCTTTAATTTCTTATTTAGAGAAAGCTTTAGCAGGCTACTCAGAACACAGAGTACCGGACTGCCAGGCCATATGTGATCTAGCCATGTATAACTATATAGAAGTAAGATGATCTTATATTCACTTCTACTTAAACAGTTATTAATAATTTTTCTATCATGATTATATCTTGAAGGAAAAGAAAATGCTATCTGTATGCATGACTGACTGGGAAAAAAATCATAATTTTGCAGAATTCTCATGATTTTTTTTTCTTCTTCATAAAAATTATACCCTTTATCATGTTAATAGAATTTTAGTTTGTACTTGTTTATGAAAGTGCTTGCTTGTGCATATGAATATACAAAAATCAGCATCAAAGGAGAAATGTCATAAATTATAAATTTAAAATGGAAAATTCCAAGTTAAGTAGAAAACAAAGTGAAGTGCATGAACAGTTTCTCTTTCTTTTTGAACTACCATTTTCAAGGTTATGTGAATAATGTGTTTTGAAAAGCCAACAGACTGAAGTTGGGAGAATATGTAAAATTTGGTTTATTATTGATGTAAAAGCAGAGAAATATTGGAAAGAAAGTTACAAAACATTGATTACTCATACATGTTGTATAGCTAATGAGTTTTTCTTTTTGCAGATGCGTAAATCGGTGAATTCCAGATTATTCCTGATGAGAAAGTCCCTTGATAATATGCTGTATAAGATCTTTCCTAGTTCTTGGGTACCACTCTACACAATGGTAATTACATCTCGTCTTATTCTTGAAAGAGTTGAATACATTTTGCATATATTTTCCCTTATCCTATAAACTTACTAGTCTTCTCTTGTCTTTGAATGCAATTCTTCTTAAGGTATTAGGGGGATAATAACAATATCGACGAAAAGCTAGAAATTATGTACTTCCATATTGTACATATTTTTAAATATTTGATATTTTATGCCCCCGGAATCAAAAGATTCGGGGGCATATAGTTTTTGGCCTGTCCGTCTGTTTGTCTGTTTATCTGTTTGTCTGTTTGTCTGTTTGTCCGAAAAACTTTAACATTGGACATAACTTTTGAATGGGAAGTGATAGGGCTTTCATATTACACATGTGTATTCCTTGTGTCAAGACCTTTCCATTGATACCAAAAGTTTTGACCTCGTGACCTTGACCTTGACCTTTGACCTACTTTTCAAAAACTTTAACATTGGGCATAACTTTGAATGGGAAGTGATAGGGCTTTCATATTACACATGTGTATTCCTTGTGACAAGACCTTTCCATTGATACCAAAATTTTTGACCTTGTGACCTTGACCTTGACCTTTGACCTACTTTTCAAAAACTTTAACATTGGGCATAACTTTTGAATGGGAAGTGAAAGGGCTTTCATATTTCACATGTGTATTCCTTGTGACAAGACCTTTCCATTGATACCAAAATTTTTGACCTCGTGACCTTGACCTTGACCTTTGACCTACTTTTCAAAAACTTTAACATTTGGCATAACTTTTGAATGGTAAGTGATAGGGCTTTCATATTTCATATGTGTATTCCTTGTGACAAGACCTTTCCATTGATACCAAAATTTTTGACCTCGTGACCTTGACCTTTGACCTTTTAACCCAGTGACCTCACATACATGTACTTAACAGAAAACAGTGTTCATACTAACAAAGATGCCACCGGGGGCATTCGTGTTTCACAAACACAGGCTTATTTAATATTTCATTCAACTCACCATGAAAAAGTATTTACGTCTTTGGCCAACTCTTTCTGTTACCAAAACAACCCAAAGTAGAGTTTTATACCCCTAATGCCTTAAATGAAGCTTTACTAGTGTTGATTTCTGATTATTGTTGTTCATTCTCCTCATCATTTCTTGTTGTAGGTATCTTTCACAAGAACAAGATATCATGAGTGTATCGCCAAAAGGAAATGGCAAGATGAGGTAGGTAGTTCATCCACTAGCAGTATATTCTGTCTGTACAAGGTTCCATATCTATTACACTAATGTATTATCTAGAAAATCTTAATAGCATTAAAACGAAATTGTGTCAAAATGGATACATGTACATGTAAATATATCTTTTACAGAAATTGACATTGACAGATCTCAAATGAATTCATAATTTTGATTTTCAAGCGTGTTTCAAAACAAATTGAATAAGTCTGGTTTTCTAAATTGTCAACATTTTATGTAGTTCAGTACCTGTCAGCAAGAATCCTATATGGAGTTAACCATTACAAACTGTTTACTTCTTCTCTTGGTCACAATTTAAAACTCAACTAGTTTACTATCTCAAAATCTTGCGGACAAAGAGAGATAACTCTTATTTAAGACTTTAAGTCTACAATGATATAACATGCAGACAAAGATAGATAACTCTTTCTGTAACTAAAATATTTATAAGTTTGTAACAAGTATTAGCCTTTTAAAAAAGCTTGTCCAGCGGTTAGCAATCATTTTAAGTGGCAAGGAACCAGTCATTTTCACGGAAGATGGGGAGGGGGGTACTATGCATATCTTCAGTTATTTCAGTCACACATGTAATTGAACCATGTGAAATCAAGGATGTTTGCTTAGATACTAGTAATTTACTAATATAGTAATAAGATAGACAATAAGTTGTTTCAAGAAAAACAATGATTTTCAAGTGTATAACTCACAGTATTATCGATCGGCGCTACTTTGCATGTGTACGCGACCTGTTCTATATATATCACTGTATGCGTGAACTGGCTGTATTTACATGTACGTATGAATGGGACATTCCTGCATATTAATTAGCAAGCCAAAGGAACCCCGATTAAGATCCTCCAATTAGAAATTAACATGATGTTATCTTCGTATGCAGTTGGCCGTTTCCGTCGACAGCTAAGTATCACGAGCATGCTTGCTGACATTGGAAACAGAAGAAACTCTTCGGAGTTTGTGCATGCGGAAGTAAAACCATTCCTAAATAGTCCAGCTCTGGCGCCGGACCAAATAATGTTTGTTTTAATAAGACCCCTACTAGCTTGCCAGAGGGGACTTATAGCTTCCACCCTGTTTGTCCGTCCGTCTTTAGCATACTTATTTTGATGTGGGATTCATTTTTTGGTGTAAGTACAGGTCAAGGCAGAGTTGCAGGACATGGATTAATGCCGGTAGGGGACTTATATCGCTTGTGATTCATAAATTTATTAAAAGTTGCATTTGAATCATCAGAATGTAGGAACAAATTTATGAAATCATATTTAGGGTTAATATTCAATATGTTCTTAAACACACTAACATGATGAACAAATTGGTTATTATTACAGTTGCTTACCAAGATGATGTATGTAGGAGCTGGTTCAATGGGTATACTAGGTGCCGTAGCCATAATACAAGCAGCACAGGGTAGATACACCATGTTCCTGGACGCCCTCACTGAACTCCCGGAGAAGGCAAAATCTATGGTACACACATGGATGCACTAAGGAATTATAGGTAGTGTGGGGATTATGGGAAGGAATGATTAAAAAATGTATGAATGGTGGAAAAACATGTAGTAATATTTGGAGAAATCATGCAAAATGCAAGAATCTCAAGATCTCATGACATGGTCGTTTAGCAGAATGTTTTTGTTATTATTGTTTATTTTGAACTCAAAGTTTTATACGATTTCTTGTTACTATTGTTGTGATGTCTCAAGAACTTGTCTGAACTCATTTGGAAAATCGACTTATTTCTATGAAATATGAGGAATTCAGATTACTAGGCATTATTTACTGTATGAATGTGGTGTTTTAAAAGCTTTTTTGTGTTGAAGAGACATACTGTAGCATTTTCTTAATGTATTCATGATATTAATAGTAGATCTGTGAGTTATATATATATGTCAAATAGAGATGTCTTTTTTTCATAGTTATACAATACTGGATCTGTTCTTTTCTGAGATTACAAAGAGGCAGCAGATCTGAAAACTCAAGTACATGTTGTTTATTCTTTTGTTATGGTTAAGTTTGCAAAACAGAAATATGGGAGAATGCTTTGCTTTAAATGTAGATGCTTAGATTTTTAATTGAGGGATCTGGGAATGTCTGATATTGCATCTGCTGGCAGATTTTTATACATTATGACGTCACTATCAAATTGCCTGACAAAGCATTGTTTGATGAGCTATTATACGGAAGATCACAAATACTTCTACCCAAGATTATAAGAAGGTTTTCACACACTCTTTGATTTTTTCTCAATTGTTTTGATGTAATCAATTAACTTTGGCAGAAAAGTTGCCCATGTTTTAAACAATGGTTTAGGTAGGTGACTAAATGCAAATCAGAATGGACATGTTGCACGCGCTGTAGTTGTGATCTTGCGTATTATGACTTCATAATGTTAAAGTTTCCAGCAGTTGTGTTGTTGGACATTTGATAATTTAGCAACTGAAATTAATAGATATGAGATTCTTGATTAAAGATATGGATTGGTTAAAAAATACAAGATTAACAAATCATATGCAAAGAAAATGCTGTGAATTTATTTGATTTCTACAATTTGTATTGCAGATAAGAGAATTTTTGTTCTTGATCTGTGATAAATCTCATATTTATCAACATCCTATATCAACTTTTTCAGTGAGCAGCAATATGAAATATCCAAGAAAATGTTATCATTGACAAAGAACTTGACTCCTTGTTTGGTAATTTTCTGCTAATTAGTGTCCAATTTGGACAAAATCTTTTAATACATGAAGTTTGTGGCAGTTTATTATGATGACATCTAACATTTAGTTAGTCAAACTAGCAGTCATCCCGCAAAGTAATAACTGATTTGAACTTACCTATCGTGTATCTTGATTCATGTCATATCAATCAAATACATGCACATGTACATTATGAAGTACTAAAATATTTTTGTTTTTGGATCAAAGTCCATTAAATGTACAGTTGTTTTTCTTGCTGATCTTTCTATTAGTATGCTTGTCTTAGATCTGATGTGAATTTTTGAAGTGTTTTGTTTCAAAGTAAAATTTAATAAACTGCAACAGTATTACATGCATGTAAATTGTCCATAATATCAATTTAAATTCATATTGAAATATTGATATGTAGATGTATGTATCAGTAGTTTGCACTGTCATGACATTCCATATACTACAGTATTCACTCTTCAGCAATACAAAGTATTGCAATTGATGAAAAAAAGGGTAATTTTTTATATGAATATTGTATAACTTGAAACATTTGAACCTGCATCAAAAGTGCTATAGAATAAACAGTATAAACGAGTTTTCTGGTGACCTTGAACATGGAGTTTGACCTACTTTAAAAAAAAGAAAACTTTAACCAGGGCTGTACATGTATCTCATGTACTATAAGGGGGCTTCGATATTTCACATGTAGATTCCTCATGACCAGAATTTTCATTTGATATCATGACTTTTGACCAAGTGACCTTGACATTGACCTTTGACCGAGTTAGTTGTGAGAGGGAAACCACGAGTGATTGTTTTACTGGAGTAGACAGCAATGTCAGGGGACGGGAAACAAATACATGTTGCCATTATTGGAGGGGGTTTGGTAAGGCAATATTTTGGAATTGTTTGTAAAAGACTAAATAAGCTTTTTGTTGCAGAAATCAGCTATTACATTTGACCTAGTTTCAATTGACTCTTGAGTTATTTGTTTACTATTGTCAAGTTATTTCTATTTGTTTGAATTCTTAGCATATACATAAAGACATAAAAGATTTTGTACATTTGTAGATTGCCTTTTTGTAGCTTGTACATGAAAAAATATCTGATACTTGATTACTTCCGAGTTCTTAATATTTAGAATTTAATTGAATAATAATTTCAAGTTACAATTTTAGTTTACATAACAAAATGATCTGAATTATTAAGACTTGATTTAGATAATATTCAGACTGTCATGACATTTGAATGAAGAAGATAACTATGAATATTTATGTAATGTCAGAATAGTATTTGTTCATGAATTATATTGGTTTACATAAAATGGATGCATGACTATGACATTATTGTGAATATGTAGATGTTAAAATGATGTTATAACTTACTTACATATATCTGTCCATGACCTGATGACTGCATGATATTCATTTATCTAACCAATTTAGTTTTCTGCTGCATCATGTCATTTTATGACCATATTTGATGAAAAGTCACATTCTCTTAACTTTTGCTTGTTAGATAAATATATATATCTTGTAAATTTACTAATTTGGTGTTCCCAGCTGATCTGATTTCCCCTCTAAGCATATGCATGCATGACTTTTATTCTAAGTAAATGTATGCATCATCTAATGGAATAATGAAGTCGGCTACTTTTTTGTGTCGCCTGCAAAGCATAGCGATACTTAGGGATCACTTTGTCCGTCTGTCTGTCACATTTGGATGTCACACCCTATAAAAGTGATTCCTGAGTGTCGCTATGTTTCGCAGGCGACACATGCATTCCTTGGAATGATTTTTCTATTGATACATGTATGTACATTACGGTCTGGGGGTAGTTCGGGGGCATTGGGTGCAAAATAAAAAAGGTACCGGACGTCTACCGTGTGACATATCAAATGAAAGGTCTGGACAAGTAGACTACAGTCCAGGGGTAATTCAAGATCATTGGGTGCAAAATAACAAAGGTACCAGAGGTAATCCACCTCTTCTGGTACCTTTGTTATTTTGCACCCAATGACCTTGAACTACCCCTGGGCTGTAGTCTACTCGTCGAGACCTTTCATTTGATATATCAAACGGAATACTTCTGGTACCTTTGTTATTTTGCACCCAATGACCCTGAACTAACCCCGGGCCGTAATGTACTCGTCGAGACCTTTCATTTGATATGTCACACGGTATACTTCTGGTACCTTTTTTATTTTGCTCCCAATGACCCCAAACTACCCCCGGGCTGTATTCTACTTGTCGAGACCTTTCATTTGATATGTCACACGGTAGACGTTCGGTACCTTTTTTATTTGCACCACCACCACCACACTACCACTGTTCCTCTCTGCTGCTTGGTGGTGGTGGTGGAGGTGGAATTGGTGGTGGTGGTGGTGGTCTTGGTGGTGGATACACTTCAGTGACCCTGAACCTTATCAGAATGCATTCTACTCGTCAAGACATTTCATTTGATATGTCACACGGTATACTTCTGGTACCTTTGTTATTTTGCACCCAATGATCTTGAATTACCCCTGGACTGTAGTCTACTTGTCCAGACCTTTCATTTGATATATCACACGGTAGACGTCCGGTACCTTTTTTATTTTGCACCCAATGACCCCGAACTACCCCCGGGATGTATTCTACTCGTCGAGACCTTTCATTTGATATGTCACACGGTATACTTCTGGTAACTTTGTTATTTTGCACCTAATGACCCCGAACTACCTCCGGGCTGTAATGTACTTGTCGAGACCTTTCATTTGATATATCACACAGTATACTTCTGGGAACTTTGTTATTTTGCACCCAATGACCCGAACTTCCCCCGGGTAGCAATGTACTTGTCGAGACCTTTCATTTGATATGTCACACGGTATATGTCTGATAACTTTGTTATTGACCCCCAAACCACCCTGGGGACTAGAATAGGTCAGGATGACGTAAAGGTGTTTACTAATAGGGTACTTACAATCAACCCCGGGCAGGGGGATGGGCCGGGTGTGTGTGTGTGTCATTTGCGTCAGTCAATGAATGATAGCGTCCCTGACCTACTTCTTGCATGACCTATATTTTTACCCATTATATTACCCTTTTGTATTCTGCTCAATCACCCTTTGTTCTTTTAATTGCTCATCCTATTATTCTACAGAATTATACGGGCATGCTTGCTGCTGCGTCTTAGAATTCTATACCTGGAAGAAAATAATTTTTAAAAGTTCAATTTGTTTAGAATTTAGACTGTAAAATGAGCAAAAAAATTATTAACAAAATGAGCATAATGTTACATAAAGAAAGTCATGATAACTTTTTTTTTACCAAGTCTGCGTGATTCATTACGTAATATTTCTTCTTTTCTACAGTCCAGCTTAACTGTTTACATTATACTTTGTATCTAGAGGATTTATCGAAGGAAGCATAATGTTTTGCTTAAGATTAAGAACAAGTAGATCCCCTGGTCTGTCCATCTGTTTGTTCACAAAACTTTTGATTAGTTTTCAAGTGTCTTTTGTATAATGAGGCATTTAAAGTTTTGACCTATTAGGAATTTTTACCCAGGAATTTGACCTTCTTTTTGAAATTTGAACATTTAACATAGCTCTAAAGAATTGTGAATGATTTGGCTTTCATTATTTACTCCTTGTCACAAAACCTTTCTAATGATACCAAAATTTTGAATGAATTCAAAAGTGGATAAATTAAGTGAAAGGATTGACTTTAATCGTTCATTTGAAATCTTTGGACTAATGATTCTGAAACTGTTGAAATTTTTATCTTTAGCTGTGATTAGACTTAATAATATTGAAATCTTAAACAATATCTCTTTATTGCGTGGTGAAGGATAGGAATTTTCATATTTCTTATGAGTAGTTATCAATGCATTTGAGTTCGACCTACTTAAGTTTTGAAAATTTAAAAATATTAGTCAAAGTTTACTTCTTATTACTAGGTAAGTGATTCGATCCTTATGGCAAGACTTTTACTCTGGAGTATAATAACAATTAACATTCTGATCATTCATTTTCTGTCAAAATACAAAAAATTATGCCATCTTGGGACATGAGTGTTTCACAAACACATTTTATTTATCTGAAAATTTGTGATAAAAAGTACTCACTGATATATCAAAAGTCATCATATAATTGTCAACACAGTTTGTGAAAACTCCAAACGCCGTTTGGAGTTTTCACAAACTGTCAGACTGTATCATACTATAATGCACAGTTTGCATAAAATTTACATCAAACCTTTGCAGATTTTGACACATAAAATTCAATACTAGTATATAGTAACAAAAATAGTAGGATGTATACATGTATGTCTAAATGGTACTTTTAATTCTTTTCACAGGTGGGAGCTCTGAATGCATGTTTTATGGCCAAGAGGGGCTTCAAAGTGGAACTTTATGAAAGACGAGAAGGTTTACATTATATGAATTAATAAGTTTTCTCATTCAAAGGGCAGACTTTTGCTTCCCTATCATGACTTAGTGAAATAAGATCATCTTACATTTAGACAAAAGAGTTGCCCCTGAAATATAATGTAATATGAATACTGTACTTAGGTGCAATCAATAAGTTCCAAATGTTATAATTTCATTCGAAAAGGAATTAAAATACCTTCCATTTATATTGTTAGAAATTCAAATTAATTTCTTATAAAAGTAAATTAATACAATTAATACAATTCTTTTCTCTGCAAACTTACAAAATTATGCTGCACTGAAAGCATGAGTTAAGGTTAAAGGTTTTAAATGCTCAGTTTCAAATAAACCCTTTCATGCTAACATTCATTTGGTTCACTTAATTTGTCTCTTAAGTTTTGCCCTCGAGAGCAATTATCAAATGACATAATTCACAACAGTGAATGTTATAATTTGGAGCAGAATGATATCATTGTAATTTTTAATGGGAAAAATGTCTTACAAAGATCAAAAGTGAACTGAATGAACATTAGCTTGAAAGGGTCTATACAGATAGCCTTTACTATTGTTATGATTACAGCTCTTTAAAGTTTTTTTTCTAATTTGCATTGTTATTTACATAATAGATATACGAAAAGCTGCCATAGTGAAGGGACGCAGTATAAATCTGGCTCTGTCGGTTAGAGGAAGAGAGGCTCTGAGGCATGTTGGCTTGGAAGATGAGGTCGTCAAGAACGGAATTCCCATGCATGCTAGAATGATACATAATACTGATGGATCATGTAATCCAATTCTTTATGGAACAAAATCACAGGTAGGTAATAAGCATAATTAAAAAGTTTCAGAAACATCATTTAAGATTCTATTGAACACATTTTATACTATTTAACAGATAAAATTTACACCAAAAATGGAGGTAAAATATTGACAAATATTTTGACAAAAAAAAAAGTTAGCCTGAGTGTCACTATTTAAATGGTGAAGTCATACTTAAATTTGTGAGATATGTCAATTGATACTGCTTTAAAATCAGATTTGAGGATATGTCAATTGATATTGCTTTAAAATCAGACTTGAGTTTTTGAAAATTTCCATTAAGTATTGGACATTTGGGGATTTTTGTCTGTTCAAATAATAGTATTAATAGTGTAAACGTTTAACGGACCAAACAGATTTTTCTCGCACATTTTATAGACTGATTCCCCTTTTCAGCAGTGCTGGAAAATTTGAACTGGCACTGGTGACCCGGCAATGTTGATTATTGCATTACGAGATCATAAACTAATCTGGCTTACATTATTTCACGTGCACATACATTTAGCATGACATTCAGTCATTCTGATGTGTAAACAAGAGGAATTTGAAGGTACAATGTGCATGAAAAATAATCAAGCACCTCATTTGAGTTCCGGATAGAAAAATATCAGTCTCGGTTGGGATGGATCAATGTCCAAACCTCGGCTAACGCCTCCGTTGGGACTTGATCAATCCCACCCTCAACTGACATTTTTCTTTACGGAACTCAAAGTGGCGCTAGACTTCTATTATTATCAGCGAATCCGATCAAACCTGTACTTTTCAGGAACTCTGAAAATTATATGAAACATATTCCTTTACAACAATTATGAGATGGCCTCAATGGTCAACAGAAAATAGAGGGTACTGTAAACTATCTTTTATTCGCGGCGCCTTATGTTCATGAACACGAATGTAGCAACTGTTCGCGGCATTTATTTTCACAACAAGATATATATAACTTACTAGACATGTACAGCATTTTATATTTACGAATTAAAGTACCTTGCAAATAGCGCGAAAAGAAACGCTCGTGAATTTAAGACAGTTTACAATATCATGTAATGAAAAATCTATTTCATAATGTTCAGGATTTTCAATATGCAAGTTTTTGTACAAAATGCATATGCTGATAACTGAAATATATCTTTAGGTACAGTAAACTTCACCTATAACGAACAGGTTTATAGCGAAATTCTGCTTGTAACGGAGTGAAAATAAAGTCCCTGCAGAAGTCATATTACCCTCCATTGATTTTTGTACGCCTGTAACAAATTTGTATGTAACCAATTATCGGCTTTTACGAAGCCATCTCATGGGCATAGTTTCTTCGCTATTTTCACCTGATGTAACGAAATGATCTCCAGGTATTCCCAATTAACACACCTGGTGGACAGATAATTACTAATTATCAAATAATTGCTCTCCCCATATGTTGTCCCCGCGCTAATTATCTATTAGGAGACGTGTTATATACACATGAGGTAATGATTGCCCATAATTTAATACTCTATCAGCATGTCAATTAATAAATCACAACATAACTATTGAATACTGGTCTTAACTTTTCATTCATTCAGAACAGCAACACCAAGGAAACATATTTAGCATGTATGTAACGAAATATGGCTATAATAAATTTGGACCAGTGGTCCCCTGGGCTTCGTTACAAACGAAGTTTACTGTATATCTTAGAAAAGATAAATCTGGTGAATTTTTCCTTTCAGTTCATTATGTCGGTGGACAGACGCAAACTAAATGAAGTTCTCCTGGAAGGTAAATATCTGAATTAATATGTATATCTATCATGTTGGCATCTTGGTCTGGTGCTTAGGGCGTTGGACCAGTGACCGAAAGGTAATGCTGGTTTGAGCCTCACTAGGACCACAGGTTGGTCGACATATACCTTTCTATGTTCTGTAACTTAAATACTAAAAAATGTCCTTGTCTATGTATTTTGTACATGTCAACTGAGTTTTTGATAAAAAAAAAGATATATCTTTTTTTTTTTCATAGTGTACATCAAAAACCATATTGTTTGTTTCCAAAAATAAATAATTACAATCGTACATTTTACTTGTAGCTGCAGAACATAAGTATGCCGTGAAGTGCTATTTTGAACACAAACTACTTCAGTGTAATTTCAAAACAGGAGAGATGGAGTTTGAAAGGTTTGAACACAATTTTTTTTAATTCAAATTTTGTTATGTAATTTTATTTAAATTACATTTTTTATTTAAAAAGCTAAATTAACAAAAGGTACTTGCAGATGTAGTTTTTATGTAAATAAGTTCTTTTAGTTATTATTATTATTAATTACTAAAAGAACTTATATATTTGCATAATATATAATTTATAACACCATAATTCTACTTGTTTTGTTTAATATATCTTCAAGTTTATGTCAGAGTCAGATCCAAAAAAAACTAGCGGTTCAATTTTCCCAAGTTCAGATTATGTTCATGCTTTATATATTTTGTATGTATTGTTAATTTCAAAATTCTTTCAGGCCGAATGGTAGCACTTTTAAGAGCCAAGTTGATCTGATATGTGGTAATGACGGGGCTTTTTCTGCCGTAAGGAAACAGATGATGAAGGAGACGTTATTCGACTACCAGCAGCAGTACATTCCACATGGTTATATGGAGCTCACCATCAATCCAACTTCTGAAAATCTGGTATTTTATGTCTCATATTTTCAGAATTTTTAAATTTTATATTGTACATACAGGCATTTGTATTTCATGTATGGAATGAAAGGAATTTTTAATTGATAATTTTTTACCCAACACCCAATTGCTAGCTGTATTATCATTTTTCTAGGATGCCAAGCTAAACAATGTTCATTTAGAACTTTCAAAACAGCCATCGTACAAACTCACAATGACAAGAAGCGGCACTAAGAAAGTCTTTCTAAATAATGATTTTCAAATTTACATAGCATGTACATATATTTCATGTCCTGAATGAAATAAAAAAAAAACAATGCTTGTTATTTCATGAAAGGAAGAACCTTATTTATGTCACCCTTTTACTTTCAGTTTGCCATGCCTGCGAATTATTTACATATTTGGCCTAGGAACGAGTACATGATGATAGCATTACCGAACCTGGATAAGTCCTTTACCTGTACGTTATTCATGCCCTTCGAAATCTTTAATTCCATAAACACAGCAGAGGAAGCCATTCAATTCTTCAAGGATAAATTTCCAGATTCCATTCCTCTGATTGGAGCGTGAGTGTTTAAAAATTTTTTAAATATGTATCATTAAGCAAAATTTTCAGATTTCATCTTTCATCATTTTCCACCAAGATAATACATACATACATGTACATCTTCATTATATACATGTAGCAGATATGCATTTATGATTCTTTCCTTTCATTTCTTTTCATGCAGTGAGAATTTAAAGAAGACTTACACATCAAGTAAAGCCTTGCCTATGATCTCAATCAAAGTAAGTACAGTGTACATCTACATCTATATCATAAGTCTGTCTACTGAAGTCTGATTTTGTCAAATTACTTTGCAAATGAAATCTAACTTCCTTTTTCAAACATGATAAAATGGAGTGATGAAATTATAGCTCCTTATGCATTGTCCACTCAAATTTGTAAGATCCAAACACAATGTAGTAATAAATTTCAATATTAATATTATACTGATATTTAACATTAGTTGACATACATGTACATGTACATGTATTTTAGAGTTCCCCTTACCACTACAAGGATAAAGTCGTTATCATGGGAGATGCAGCTCACGCTATTGTGCCATTCTATGGACAGGGGATGAATGCCGTAAGTTGTCTCGTTTTTCATGAAGAATCATATAAGTGAACTTAAGTTATCATTAATTGAATGAAATCACAGGAGTTCGAAATTTTATCAATAGAGTCAAAAGAAATCGTTCGAGTGACCAAGCCTTGAGCTATGCATAGCTCAAGGCTTGGTCACTCGAACGATTTCTTTTGACTCTATTGATAAAATTTCGAACTCCTGTGATGAAATGTTTGAAAAGACAAGATGGAAAAAGAGGAATTTGGTAAATGGATGAATACACAAGTATTGAAAGTGGTGTTTCTTAGGCCATATAAAAAAAAAATCCTGGTTCTCAGACACCGCCGCGCGCTCAAAATTCCTCCCGATGAGACATTTTTATCGTCGGAAGGGAAAAAAATAGGCGCCGCCCGCCAGATTTCTCATGCTGATAAATATAATTTTCTATTAATAGAACAGGGATTTCTGTACAAACGAAAAGTAGAAATGTCTGTGTCAGTACAGCGCTTTACGTTTTAACGGCGCTTGTCGGTTTTGTTAAGACTTTACACGACCAAGATGCTTAGGTGCTCTGACTTCTGTGGAGGGAAATACTGTACTTTGTTATTGTACACAAGATGCAAAATGGCGACCGGGGGGGGAGGAACGAGTGATTGTCAGCTTGAAGGTGAATTTTAAAGGCAACACAGTCGTGCCGTGGATTATATTGCCATTGGAATCGAACTATTCAGTGACACAGTTATGTGAGAAACTATTTTCGGGGGAATTATGAGAAGAGTTGAGTATGGTGAACATTTACAACAAATATAGTCACTATAGATCACAGTCTCTATAATATCTGAATAAAAAGTTGTGCTTAAGTAGTTTTCGGAATATAAAAACAAAAAATAAAAACCCTACCTACCTACCCATATTTTTTAGATCAATTATCTGAGAACCAGAAAATTTTTTTTGCATGGCCTTACATTTATTGTTTTCTTCCATCAAAATATTTTCGAATCAAAAAAGTCTATAGACCTTTTCACAACAAAGTTCACTCGGATCACTCTTGAGACTGAAGAAAATACATAGACGTGGCAGTTTGAGATTTTCTTGCTTCGCACTCCACGACGTCATATAACATAACGTCACATCATCGTTAGATTTGTGCACACATGTTTAAAAAATCATTTTTGTTGATAATAAAATGAGCTGAGTGAGAAAAATAACCAATCATGACGTTGCGACTGAGATCGGGGAATCTCATCCTCGTGCGAAAGATTTGCTACATCCACATCTCGGCAAACCTTGTCGTTGATTGCAAATTTTTTACACTCGGATGAGATTCCCCTGTCTCAGTCACAATTTATTAGTCTTTTCAGATAACACTTTACCAACTCAAAACAATGAATTGACATTATACCTCTCTAAACCATGGCATCTACTGCAATGACGTCATCTTATTGTTTTCAGTGGGTAAAATACCCCCCCCCCCCAAAAAAAAAGACAAAAGTGATCAGTGTGAACTTTATCTATTATACTTTTTTCATGATGCTATTTCAATCTATTCACAGGGCTTTGAAGACTGTATTGTACTGAATGAATTTTTGGATCTGCATAAAAATGACTTGGGTAAAATGTTTCATTTATTACCATTCCTTTAAACTTCAATTGATGGTGTAAATTGACCCTTCCGAACGCGGGAAAAATTTGAGAAATTCCATGACGTCACAATGCAATTTCGATGTTTGACCGAGGTTTCGAAGCTTGTTTGTCCGAGGTAAAAGCATTGTGACATCACAAAATTTTGCATAATTTTCCCGCAATCAGAAGGGTCAATTATTAGGTAGCTTTATCCTTCATGTACATGTATTGTCAGAAGAAACTGTTCTGAATGGGTGGATGAGGAAACCCATTAAATCAGTTGTATAGTTTTTGTGCAAAATATTTTTATAATAGAATACTTATACATCATATCCCTCAATGCTTTGTTGAACGATGAATTTGAATTTCGGTTTTGTTTATTTTTAGTAAACTAGACATCACTATTTAAGTAAAAAAAATAAACAGAATAAAATCCTATGTATTAATTCTTTTAAAATTTCTTATTTAGAGAAAGCTTTAGCAGGTTACTCAGAACACAGAGTGCCAGACTGCCAGGCTATATGTGATCTAGCCATGTATAACTATATAGAAGTAAGATTATCTTATATTCACTTCTGCTTAAACAATTATCAATAATTTTTCTATCATGATTATATCTTGAAGGAAAAGAAAATGCTATTCTGTATGCATGACTGACTGGGAAAAAAATCATAATTTTGCAGAATTCTCATGATTTTTTTTTCTTCTTCATAAAAATTATACCCTTTATCATGTTAATAGAATTTTAGTTTGTACTTGTTTATGAAAGTGCTTGCTTGTACAGATAAATGTCAAAAATCAGTATCAAAGGAGATTTGTCATAAATTATCAATTTAAAAATGGAAAATTCGAAGTTTAAAAGTAGAAAAAATGGTGAAGTGCCTGAACAGTTTCTCTTTCATTCTGAATTACCATTTTCAAGGTTATTTGAATAATGTGTTTCGAAAAGCTAACAGACTGAAGTTGGGAGAATATGTAAAATTTGGTTTATTATTGATGTAAAAGCAGAGAAATATTGGAAAGAAAGTTACAAAACATTGATTACCCATACATGTTGTATAGCTGATATGTTTATCTTTTTGCAGATGCGTAAATCAGTGAATTCCAGATTATTCCTGATGAGAAAGTCCCTTGATAATATGCTGTATAAGATCTTTCCTAGTTCTTGGGTACCACTCTACACAATGGTAATTACATCTCATCACATTATTGAAAGAGTTAAATACATTTTGCATATATTTTCCCTTATCGTATAAACTTACAAGTCTTCTTTGTCTTTGAACTGCAATTCTTCTTAAGGTATTAGGGGGATAATAACAATATCGACGAAAAGCTAGAAATTATGTACTTCCATATTGTACATATTTTTAAATATTTGATATTTTTATGCCCCCGGAATCAAAGATTCGGGGGCATATAGTTTTTGGCCTGTCCGTCTGTTTGTCTGTTTATCTGTTTGTCTGTTTGTCTGTTTGTCCGAAAAACTTTAACATTGGACATAACTTTTGAATGGGAAGTGATAGGGCTTTCATATTACACATGTGTATTCCTTGTGTCAAGACCTTTCCATTGATACCAAAAGTTTTGACCTCGTGACCTTGACCTTGACCTTTGACCTACTTTTCAAAAACTTTAACATTGGGCATAACTTTTGAATGGGAAGTGATAGGGCTTTCATATTACACATGTGTATTCCTTGTGACAAGACCTTTCCATTGATACCAAAATTTTTGACCTTGTGACCTTGACCTTGACCTTTGACCTACTTTTCAAAAACTTTAACATTGGGCATAACTTTTGAATGGGAAGTGAAAGGGCTTTCATATTTCACATGTGTATTCCTTGTGACAAGACCTTTCCATTGATACCAAAATTTTTGACCTCGTGACCTTGACCTTGACCTTTGACCTACTTTTCAAAAACTTTAACATTTGGCATAACTTTTGAATGGTAAGTGATAGGGCTTTCATATTTCATATGTGTATTCCTTGTGACAAGACCTTTCCATTGATACCAAAATTTTTGACCTCGTGACCTTGACCTTTGACCTTTTAACCCAGTGACCTCACATACATGTACTTAACAGAAAACAGTGTTCATACTAACAAAGATGCCACCGGGGGCATTCGTGTTTCACAAACACAGGCTTTATTTAATATTTCATTCAACTCACCATGAAAAAGTATTTACGTCTTTGGCCAACTCTTTCTGTTACCAAAACAACCCAAAGTAGAGTTTTATACCCCTAATGCCTTAAATGAAGCTTTACTAGTGTTGATTTCTGATTATTGTTGTTCATTCTCCTCATCATTTCTTGTTGTAGGTATCTTTCACAAGAACAAGATATCATGAGTGTATCGCCAAAAGGAAATGGCAAGATGAGGTAGGTAGTTCATCCACTAGCAGTATATTCTGTCTGTACAAGGTTCCATATCTATTACACTAATGTATTATCTAGAAAATCTTAATAGCATTAAAACGAAATTGTGTCAAAATGGATACATGTACATGTAAATATATCTTTTACAGAAATTGACATTGACAGATCTCAAATGAATTCATAATTTTGATTTTCAAGCGTGTTTCAAAACAAATTGAATAAGTCTGGTTTTCTAAAATTGTCAACATTTTATGTAGTTCAGTACCTGTCAGCAAGAATCCTATATGGAGTTAACCATTACAACTGTTTACTTCTTCTCTTGGTCACAATTTAAAACTCAACTAGTTTACTATCTCAAAATCTTGCGGACAAAGAGAGATAACTCTTATTTAAGACTTTTAAGTCTACAATGATTATAACATGCAGACAAAGATAGATAACTCTTTCTGTAACTAAAATATTTATAAGTTTGTAACAAGTATTAGCCTTTTAAAAAAAGCTTGTCCAGCGTTAGCAATCATTTTAAAGTGGCAAGGAACCAGTCATTTTCACGGAAGATGGGGAGGGGGGTACTATGCATATCTTCAGTTATTTCAGTCACACATGTAATTGAACCATGTGAAATCAAGGATGTTTGCTTAGATACTAGTAATTTACTAATATAGTAATAAGATAGACAATAAGTTGTTTCAAGAAAAACAATGATTTTCAAGTGTATAACTCACAGTATTATCGATCGGCGCTACTTTGCATGTGTACGCGACCTGTTCTATATATATCACTGTATGCGTGAACTGGCTGTATTTACATGTACGTATGAATGGGACATTCCTGCATATTAATTAGCAAGCCAAAGGAACCCCGATTAAGATCCTCCAATTAGAAATTAACATGATGTTATCTTCGTATGCAGTTGGCCGTTTCCGTCGACAGCTAAGTATCACGAGCATGCTTGCTGACATTGGAAACAGAAGAAACTCTTCGGAGTTTGTGCATGCGGAAGTAAAACCATTCCTAAATAGTCCAGCTCTGGCGCCGGACCAAATAATGTTTGTTTTAATAAGACCCCTACTAGCTTGCCAGAGGGGACTTATAGCTTCCACCCTGTTTGTCCGTCCGTCTTTAGCATACTTATTTTGATGTGGGATTCATTTTTTGGTGTAAGTACAGGTCAAGGCAGAGTTGCAGGACATGGATTAATGCCGGTAGGGGACTTATATCGCTTGTGATTCATAAATTTATTAAAAGTTGCATTTGAATCATCAGAATGTAGGAACAAATTTATGAAATCATATTTAGGGTTAAATATTCAATATGTTCTTAAACACACTAACATGATGAACAAATTGGTTATTATTACAGTTGCTTACCAAGATGATGTATGTAGGAGCTGGTTCAATGGGTATACTAGGTGCCGTAGCCATAATACAAGCAGCACAGGGTAGATACACCATGTTCCTGGACGCCCTCACTGAACTCCCGGAGAAGGCAAAATCTATGGTACACACATGGATGCACTAAGGAATTATAGGTAGTGTGGGGATTATGGGAAGGAATGATTAAAAAATGTATGAATGGTGGAAAAACATGTAGTAATTATTTGGAGAAATCATGCAAAATGCAAGAATCTCAAGATCTCATGACATGGTCGTTTAGCAGAATGTTTTTGTTATTATTGTTTATTTTGAACTCAAAGTTTTTACGATTTCTTGTTACTATTGTTGTGATGTCTCAAGAACTTGTCTGAACTCATTTGGAAAATCGACTTATTTCTATGAAATATGAGGAATTCAGATTACTAGGCATTATTTACTGTATGAATGTGGTGTTTTAAAAGCTTTTTTGTGTTGAAGAGACATACTGTAGCATTTTCTTAATGTATTCATGATATTAATAGTAGATCTGTGAGTTATATATATATGTCAAATAGAGATGTCTTTTTTCATAGTTATACAATACTGGATCTGTTCTTTTCTGAGATTACAAAGAGGCAGCAGATCTGAAACTCAAGTACATGTTGTTTATTCTTTTGTTATGGTTAAGTTTGCAAAACAGAAATATGGGAGAATGCTTTGCTTTAAATGTAGATGCTTAGATTTTTAATTGAGGGATCTGGGAATGTCTGATATTGCATCTGCTGGCAGATTTTTATACATTATGACGTCACTATCAAATTGCCTGACAAAGCATTGTTTGATGAGCTATTAATACGGAAGATCACAAATACTTCTACCCAAGATTATAAGAAGGTTTTCACACACTCTTTGATTTTTTCTCAATTGTTTTGATGTAATCAATTAACTTTGGCAGAAAAGTTGCCCATGTTTTAAACAATGGTTTAGGTAGGTGACTAAATGCAAATCAGAATGGACATGTTGCACGCGCTGTAGTTGTGATCTTGCGTATTATGACTTCATAATGTTAAAGTTGTCCAGCAGTTGTGTTGTTGGACATTTGATAATTTAGCAACTGAAATTAATAGATATGAGATTCTTGATTAAAGATATGGATTGGTTAAAAAATACAAGATTAACAAAATCATATGCAAAGAAAATGCTGTGAATTTATTTGATTTCTACAATTTGTATTGCAGATAAGAGAATTTTTGTTCTTGATCTGTGATAAATCTCATATTTATCAACATCCTATATCAACTTTTTCAGTGAGCAGCAATATGAAATATCCAAGAAAATGTTATCATTGACAAAGAACTTGACTCCTTTGTTTGGTAATTTTCTGCTAATTAGTGTCCAATTTGGACAAAATCTTTTAAATACATGAAGTTTGTGGCAGTTTATTATGATGACATCTAACATTTAGTTAGTCAAACTAGCAGTCATCCCGCAAAGTAATAACTGATTTGAACTTACCTATCGTGTATCTTGATTCATGTCATATCAATCAAATACATGCACATGTACATTATGAAGTACTAAAATATTTTTGTTTTTGGATCAAAGTCCATTAAATGTACAGTTGTTTTTCTTGCTGATCTTTCTATTAGTATGCTTGTCTTAGATCTGATGTGAATTTTTGAAGTGTTTTGTTTCAAAGTAAAATTTAATAAACTGCAACAGTATTACATGCATGTAAATTGTCCATAATATCAATTTAAAATTCATATTGAAATATTGATATGTAGATGTATGTATCAGTAGTTTGCACTGTCATGACATTCCATATACTACAGTATTCACTCTTCAGCAATACAAAGTATTGCAATTGATGAAAAAAAGGGTAATTTTTATATGAATATTGTATAACTTGAAACATTTGAACCTGCATCAAAAGTGCTATAGAATAAACAGTATAAACGAGTTTTCTGGTGACCTTGAACATGGAGTTTGACCTACTTTAAAAAAAAGAAAACTTTAACCAGGGCTGTACATGTATCTCATGTACTATAAGGGGGCTTCGATATTTCACATGTAGATTCCTCATGACCAGAATTTTCATTTGATATCATGACTTTTGACCAAGTGACCTTGACATTGACCTTTGACCGAGTTAGTTGTGAGAGGGAAACCACGAGTGATTGTTTTACTGGAGTAGACAGCAATGTCAGGGGACGGGAAACAAATACATGTTGCCATTATTGGAGGGGGTTTGGTAAGGCAATATTTTGGAATTGTTTGTAAAAGACTAAATAAGCTTTTTGTTGCAGAAATCAGCTATTACATTTGACCTAGTTTCAATTGACTCTTGAGTTATTTGTTTACTATTGTCAAGTTATTTCTATTTGTTTGAATTCTTAGCATATACATAAAGACATAAAAGATTTTGTACATTTGTAGATTGCCTTTTTGTAGCTTGTACATGAAAAAATATCTGATACTTGATTACTTCCGAGTTCTTAATATTTAGAATTTAATTGAATAATAATTTCAAGTTACAATTTTAGTTTACATAACAAAATGATCTGAATTATTAAGACTTGATTTAGATAATATTCAGACTGTCATGACATTTGAATGAAGAAGATAACTATGAATATTTATGTAATGTCAGAATAGTATTTGTTCATGAATTATATTGGTTTACATAAAATGGATGCATGACTATGACATTATTGTGAATATGTAGATGTTAAAATGATGTTATAACTTACTTACATATATCTGTCCATGACCTGATGACTGCATGATATTCATTTATCTAACCAATTTAGTTTTCTGCTGCATCATGTCATTTTATGACCATATTTGATGAAAAGTCACATTCTCTTAACTTTTGCTTGTTAGATAAATATATATATCTTGTAAATTTACTAATTTGGTGTTTCCCAGCTGATCTGATTTCCCCTCTAAGCATATGCATGCATGACTTTTATTCTAAGTAAATGTATGCATCATCTAATGGAATAATGAAGTCGGCTACTTTTTTGTGTCGCCTGCAAAGCATAGCGATACTTAGGGATCACTTTGTCCGTCTGTCTGTCACATTTGGATGTCACACCCTATAAAAGTGATTCCTGAGTGTCGCTATGTTTCGCAGGCGACACATGCATTCCTTGGAATGATTTTTCTATTGATACATGTATGTACATTACGGTCTGGGGGTAGTTCGGGGGCATTGGGTGCAAAATAAAAAAGGTACCGGACGTCTACCGTGTGACATATCAAATGAAAGGTCTGGACAAGTAGACTACAGTCCAGGGGTAATTCAAGATCATTGGGTGCAAAATAACAAAGGTACCAGAGGTAATCCACCTCTTCTGGTACCTTTGTTATTTTGCACCCAATGACCTTGAACTACCCCTGGGCTGTAGTCTACTCGTCGAGACCTTTCATTTGATATATCAAACGGAATACTTCTGGTACCTTTGTTATTTTGCACCCAATGACCCTGAACTAACCCCGGGCCGTAATGTACTCGTCGAGACCTTTCATTTGATATGTCACACGGTATACTTCTGGTACCTTTTTTATTTTGCTCCCAATGACCCCAAACTACCCCCGGGCTGTATTCTACTTGTCGAGACCTTTCATTTGATATGTCACACGGTAGACGTTCGGTACCTTTTTTATTTTGCACCACCACCACCACACTACCACTGTTCCTCTCTGCTGCTTGGTGGTGGTGGTGGAGGTGGAATTGGTGGTGGTGGTGGTGGTCTTGGTGGTGGATACACTTCAGTGACCCTGAACCTTATCAGAATGCATTCTACTCGTCAAGACATTTCATTTGATATGTCACACGGTATACTTCTGGTACCTTTGTTATTTTGCACCCAATGATCTTGAATTACCCCTGGACTGTAGTCTACTTGTCCAGACCTTTCATTTGATATATCACACGGTAGACGTCCGGTACCTTTTTTATTTTGCACCCAATGACCCCGAACTACCCCCGGGATGTATTCTACTCGTCGAGACCTTTCATTTGATATGTCACACGGTATACTTCTGGTAACTTTGTTATTTTGCACCTAATGACCCCGAACTACCTCCGGGCTGTAATGTACTTGTCGAGACCTTTCATTTGATATATCACACAGTATACTTCTGGGAACTTTGTTATTTTTGCACCCAATGACCCGAACTTCCCCCGGGTAGCAATGTACTTGTCGAGACCTTTCATTTGATATGTCACACGGTATATGTCTGATAACTTTGTTATTGACCCCCAAACCACCCTGGGGACTAGAATAGGTCAGGATGACGTAAAGGTGTTTACTAATAGGGTACTTACAATCAACCCCGGGCAGGGGGATGGGCCGGGTGTGTGTGTGTGTCATTTGCGTCAGTCAATGAATGATAGCGTCCCTGACCTACTTCTTGCATGACCTATATTTTTACCCATTATATTACCCTTTTGTATTCTGCTCAATCACCCTTTGTTCTTTTAATTGCTCATCCTATTATTCTACAGAATTATACGGGCATGCTTGCTGCTGCGTCTTAGAATTCTATACCTGGAAGAAAATAATTTTTAAAAGTTCAATTTGTTTAGAATTTAGACTGTAAAATGAGCAAAAAAATTATTAACAAAATGAGCATAATGTTACATAAAGAAAGTCATGATAACTTTTTTTTTACCAAGTCTGCGTGATTCATTACGTAATATTTCTTCTTTTCTACAGTCCAGCTTAACTGTTTACATTATACTTTGTATCTAGAGGATTTATCGAAGGAAGCATAATGTTTTGCTTAAGATTAAGAACAAGTAGATCCCCTGGTCTGTCCATCTGTTTGTTCACAAAACTTTTGATTAGTTTTCAAGTGTCTTTTGTATAATGAGGCATTTAAAGTTTTGACCTATTAGGAATTTTTACCCAGGAATTTGACCTTCTTTTTGAAATTTGAACATTTAACATAGCTCTAAAGAATTGTGAATGATTTGGCTTTCATTATTTACTCCTTGTCACAAACCTTTCTAATGATACCAAAATTTTGAATGAATTCAAAAGTGGATAAATTAAGTGAAAGGATTGACTTTAATCGTTCATTTGAAATCTTTGGACTAATGATTCTGAAACTGTTGAAATTTTTATCTTTAGCTGTGATTAGACTTAATAATATTGAAATCTTAAACAATATCTCTTTATTGCGTGGTGAAGGATAGGAATTTTCATATTTCTTATGAGTAGTTATCAATGCATTTGAGTTCGACCTACTTAAGTTTTGAAAATTTAAAAATATTAGTTAAAGTTTACTTCTTATTACTAGGTAAGTGATTCGATCCTTATGGCAAGACTTTTACTCTGGAGTATAATAACAATTAACATTCTGATCATTCATTTTCTGTCAAAATACAAAAAATTATGCCATCTTGGGACATGAGTGTTGTTTCACAAACACATTTTATTTATCTGAAAATTTGTGATAAAAAGTACTCACTGATATATCAAAAGTCATCATATAATTGTCAACACAGTTTGTGAAAACTCCAAACGCCGTTTGGAGTTTTCACAAACTGTCAGACTGTATCATACTATAATGCACAGTTTGCATAAAATTTACATCAAACCTTTGCAGATTTTGACACATAAAATTCAATACTAGTATATAGTAACAAAAATAGTAGGATGTATACATGTATGTCTAAATGGTACTTTTAATTCTTTTCACAGGTGGGAGCTCTGAATGCATGTTTATGGCCAAGAGGGGCTTCAAAGTGGAAACTTTATGAAAGACGAGAAGGTTTACATTATATGAATTAATAAGTTTTCTCATTCAAAGGGCAGACTTTTGCTTCCCTATCATGACTTAGTGAAATAAGATCATCTTACATTTAGACAAAAGAGTTGCCCCTGAAATATAATGTAATATGAATACTGTACTTAGGTGCAATCAATAAGTTCCAAATGTTATAATTTCATTCGAAAAGGAATTAAAATACCTTCCATTTATATTGTTAGAAATTCAAATTAATTTCTTATAAAGTAAATTAATACAATTAATACAATTCTTTTCTCTGCAAACTTACAAAATTATGCTGCACTGAAAGCATGAGTTAAGGTTAAAGGTTTTAAATGCTCAGTTTCAAATAAACCCTTTCATGCTAACATTCATTTGGTTCACTTAATTTGTCTCTTAAGTTTTGCCCTCGAGAGCAATTATCAAATGACATAATTCACAACAGTGAATGTTATAATTTGGAGCAGAATGATATCATTGTAATTTTTAATGGGAAAAATGTCTTACAAAGATCAAAAGTGAACTGAATGAACATTAGCTTGAAAGGGTCTATACAGATAGCCTTTACTATTGTTATGATTACAGCTCTTTAAAGTTTTTTTTCTAATTTGCATTGTTATTTACATAATAGATATACGAAAAGCTGCCATAGTGAAGGGACGCAGTATAAATCTGGCTCTGTCGGTTAGAGGAAGAGAGGCTCTGAGGCATGTTGGCTTGGAAGATGAGGTCGTCAAGAACGGAATTCCCATGCATGCTAGAATGATACATAATACTGATGGATCATGTAATCCAATTCTTTATGGAACAAAATCACAGGTAGGTAATAAGCATAATTAAAAAGTTTCAGAAACATCATTTAAGATTCTATTGAACACATTTTATACAATTTAACAGATAAAATTTACACCAAAAATGGAGGTAAATATTGACAAATATTTTGACAAAAAAAAAAGTTAGCCTGAGTGTCACTATTTAAATGGTGAAGTCATACTTAAATTTGTGAGATATGTCAATTGATACTGCTTTAAAATCAGATTTGAGGATATGTCAATTGATATTGCTTTAAAATCAGACTTGAGTTTTTGAAAATTTCCATTAAGTATTGGACATTTGGGGATTTTTGTCTGTTCAAATAATAGTATTAATAGTGTAAACGTTTAACGGACCAAACAGATTTTTTCTCGCACATTTTATAGACTGATTCCCCTTTTCAGCAGTGCTGGAAAATTTGAACTGGCACTGGTGACCCGGCAATGTTGATTATTGCATTACGAGATCATAAACTAATCTGGCTTACATTATTTCACGTGCACATACATTTAGCATGACATTCAGTCATTCTGATGTGTAAACAAGAGGAATTGAAGGTACAATGTGCATGAAAAATAATCAAGCACCTCATTTGAGTTCCGGATAGAAAAATATCAGTCTCGGTTGGGATGGATCAATGTCCAAAACCTCGGCTAACGCCTCCGTTGGGACTTGATCAATCCCACCCTCAACTGACATTTTCTTTACGGAACTCAAAGTGGCGCTAGATTCTATTATTATCAGCGAATCCGATCAACCTGTACTTTTCAGGAACTCTGAAAATTATATGAAACATATTCCTTTACAACAATTATAGATGGCTCAATGGTCAACAGAAAATAGAGGGTACTGTAAACTATCTTTTATTCGCGGCGCCTTATGTTCATGAACACGAATGTAGCAACTGTTCGCGGCATTTATTTTCACAACAAGATATATATACTTACTAGACATGTACAGCATTTTATATTTACGAATTAAAGTACCTGCAAATAGCGCGAAAAGAAACGCTCGTGAATTTAAGACAGTTTACAATATCAGTAATGAAAATCTATTTCATAATGTTCAGGATTTTCAATATGCAAGTTTTTGTACAAAATGCATATGCTGATAACTGAAATATATCTTAGGTACAGTAAACTTCACCTATAACGAACAGGTTTATAGCGAAATTTCTGCTTGTAACGGAGTGGAAAAGAAAGTCCCTGCAGAAGTCATATTACCCTCCATTGATTTTTTTGGTACGCTGTAACAAATTTGTATGTAACCAATTATCGGCTTTACGAAGCCACTCATGGGCATAGTTTCTTCGCTATTTTCACCTGATGTAACGAAATGATCTCCAGGTATTCCCAATTAACACACATGGTGGACAGATAATTACTAATTATCAAAAATTGCTCTCCCCATATGTTGTCCCCGCGCTAATTATCTATTAGGAGACGTGTTATATACACATGAGGTACATGATTGCCCATAATTTAATACTCTATCAGCATGTCAATTAATAAATCACAACATACCTATTGAATACTGGTCTTAACTTTTCATTCATTCAGAACAGCAACACCAAGGAAACATATTTAGCATGTATGTAACGAAATATGGCTATAATAAATTTGGACCAGTGGTCCCCTGGGCTTCGTTACAAACGAAGTTTACTGTATATCTTAGAAAAGATAAATCTGGTGAATTTTTCCTTTCAGTTCATTATGTCGGTGGACAGACGCAAACTAAATGAAGTTCTCCTGGAAGGTAAATATCTGAATTAATATGTATATCTATCATGTTGGCATCTTGGTCTGGTGCTTAGGGCGTTGGACCAGTGACCGAAAGGTAATGCTGGTTTGAGCCTCACTAGGACCACAGGTTGGTCGACATATACCTTTCTATGTTCTGTAACTTAAATACTAAAAAATGTCCTTGTCTATGTATTTTGTACATGTCAACTGAGTTTTTGATAAAAAAAAAGATATATCTTTTTTTTTTTTCATAGTGTACATCAAAAACCATATTGTTTGTTTCCAAAAATAAATAATTACAATCGTAATTTTACTTGTAGCTGCAGAACATAAGTATTGCCGTGAAGTGCTATTTTGAACACAAACTACTTCAGTGTAATTTCAAAACAGGAGAGATGGAGTTTGAAAGGTTGAACACAATTTTTTTTAATTCAAATTTTGTTATGTAATTTTATTTAAATTACATTTTTTTATTTAAAAAGCTAAATTAACAAAGGTACTTGCAGATGTAGTTTTTATGTAAATAAGTTCTTTTAGTTATATTATTATTAATTACTAAAAGAACTTATATATTTGCATAATATTAATTTATAACACCATAATTCTACTTGTTTTGTTTTAATTATCTTCAAGTTTATGGTCAGAGTCCGATCCAAAAAAAAACTAGCGGTTCAATTTTCCCAAGTTCAGATTATGTTCATGCTTTAATATTTTGTATGTATTGTTAATTTCAAAATTCTTTCAGGCCGAATGGTAGCACTTTTAAGAGCCAAGTGATCTGATATGTGGTAATGACGGGGCTTTTTCTGCCGTAAGGAAACAGATGATGAAGGAGACGTTATTCGACTACCAGCAGCAGTACATTCCACATGGTTATATGGAGCTCACCATCAATCCAACTTCTGAAATCTGGTATTTTATGTCTCATATTTCAGAATTTTTAAATTTTATATTGTACATACAGGCATTTGTATTTCATGTATGGAATGAAAGGAATTTTTAATTGATAATTTTTTACCCAACACCCAATTGCTAGCTGTATTATCATTTTTCTAGGATGCCAAGCTAAACAATGTTCATTTAGAACTTTCAAAACAGCCATCGTACAACTCACAATGACAAGAAGCGGCACTAAGAAAGTCTTTCTAAATAATGATTTTCAAATTTACATAGCATGTACATATATTCATGTCCTGAATGAAATAAAAAAAAAACAATGCTTGTTATTTCATGAAAGGAAGAACCTTATTTATGTCACCCTTTTACTTTCAGTTTGCCATGCCTGCGAATTATTTACATATTTGGCCTAGGAACGAGTACATGATGATAGCATTACCGAACCTGGATAAGTCCTTTACCTGTACGTTATTCATGCCCTTCGAAATCTTTAATTCCATAAACACAGCAGAGGAAGCCATTCAATTCTTCAAGGATAAATTTCCAGATTCCATTCCTCTGATTGGAGCGTGAGTGTTTAAAAATTTTTTAAATATGTATCATTAAGCAAAATTTTCAGATTTCATCTTTCATCATTTTCCACCAAGATAATACATACATACATGTTCATTATATACATGTAGCAGATATGCATTTATGATTCTTTCCTTTCATTTCTTTTCATGCAGTGAGAATTTAAAGAAGACTTACACATCAAGTAAAGCCTTGCCTATGATCTCAATCAAAGTAAGTACAGTGTACATCTACATCTATATCATAAGTCTGTCTACTGAAGTCTGATTTTGTCAAATTACTTTGCAAATGAAATCTAACTTCCTTTTTCAAACATGATAAAATGGAGTGATGAAATTATAGCTCCTTATGCATTGTCCACTCAAATTTGTAAGATCCAAACACAATGTAGTAATAAATTTCAATATTAATATTATACTGATATTTAACATTAGTTGACATACATGTACATGTACATGTATTTTAGAGTTCCCCTTACCACTACAAGGATAAAGTCGTTATCATGGGAGATGCAGCTCACGCTATTGTGCCATTCTATGGACAGGGGATGAATGCCGTAAGTTGTCTCGTTTTTCATGAAGAATCATATAAGTGAACTTAAGTTATCATTAATTGAATGAAATCACAGGAGTTCGAAATTTTATCAATAGAGTCAAAAGAAATCGTTCGAGTGACCAAGCCTTGAGCTATGCATAGCTCAAGGCTTGGTCACTCGAACGATTTCTTTTGACTCTATTGATAAAATTTCGAACTCCTGTGATGAAATGTTTGAAAGACAAGATGGAAAAAGAGGAATTTGGTAAATGGATGAATACACAAGTATTGAAAGTGGTGTTTCTTAGGCCATATAAAAAAAAAATCCTGGTTCTCAGACACCGCCGCGCGCTCAAAATTCCTCCCGATGAGACATTTTTATCGTCGGAAGGAAAAAAATAGGCGCCGCCCGCCAGATTTCTCATGCTGATAAATATAATTTTCTATTAATAGAACAGGGATTTCTGTACAAACGAAAAGTAGAAATGTCTGTGTCAGTACAGCGCTTTACGTTTTAACGGCGCTTGTCGGTTTTGTTAAGACTTTACACGACCAAGATGCTAGGTGCTCTGACTTCTGTGGAGGGAAATACTGTACTTTGTTATTGTACACAAGATGCAAAATGGCGACCGGGGGGGAGGAACGAGTGATTGTCAGCTTGAAGGTGAATTTTAAAGGCAACACAGTCGTGCCGTGGATTATATTGCCATTGGAATCGAACTATCAGTGACACAGTTATGTGAGAAACTATTTTCGGGGGGAATTATGAGAAGAGTTGAGTATGGTGAACATTACAACAAACAAATATAGTCACTATAGATCACAGTCTCTATAATATCTGAATAAAAAGTTGTGCTTAAGTAGTTTTCGGAATATAAAAACAAAAAATAAAAACCCTACCTACCTACCCATATTTTTTAGATCAATTATCTGAGAACCAGAAAATTTTTTTTGCATGGCCTTACATTATTGTTTTCTTCCATCAAAATATTTTCGAATCAAAAAAGTCTATAGACCTTTTCACAACAAAGTTCACTCGGATCACTCTTGAGACTGAAGAAAATACATAGACGTGGCAGTTTGAGATTTTCTTGCTTCGCACTCCACGACGTCATATAACATAACGTCACATCATCGTTAGATTTGTGCACACATGTTTAAAAAATCATTTTTGTTGATAATAAAATGAGCTGAGTGAGAAAAATAACCAATCATGACGTTGCGACTGAGATCGGGGAATCTCATCCTCGTGCGAAAGATTTGCTACATCCACATCTCGGCAAACCTTGTCGTTGATTGCAAATTTTTTACACTCGGATGAGATTCCCCTGTCTCAGTCACAATTTATTAGTCTTTTCAGATAACACTTTACCAACTCAAAACAATGAATTGACATTATACCTCTCTAAACCATGGCATCTACTGCAATGACGTCATCTTATTGTTTTCAGTGGGTAAAATACCCCCCCCCCCCCCAAAAAAAAAGACAAAAGTGATCAGTGTGAACTTTATCTATTATACTTTTTTCATGATGCTATTTCAATCTATTCACAGGGCTTTGAAGACTGTATTGTACTGAATGAATTTTTGGATCTGCATAAAATGACTTGGGTAAAATGTTTCATTTATTACCATTCCTTTAAACTTCAATTGATGGTGTAAATTGACCCTTCCGAACGCGGGAAAAATTTGAGAAATTCCATGACGTCACAATGCAATTTCGATGTTTGACCGAGGTTTCGAAGCTTGTTTGTCCGAGGTAAAAGCATTGTGACATCACAAAATTTTGCATAATTTTCCCGCAATCAGAAGGGTCAATTATTAGGTAGCTTTATCCTTCATGTACATGTATTGTCAGAAGAAACTGTTCTGAATGGGTGGATGAGGAAACCCATTAAATCAGTTGTATAGTTTTTGTGCAAAATATTTTTATAATAGAATACTTATACATCATATCCCTCAATGCTTTGTTGAACGATGAATTTGAATTTCGGTTTTGTTTATTTTTAGTAAACTAGACATCACTATTTAAGTAAAAAAAATAAACAGAATAAATAGTATTAATTCTTTAATTTCTTATTTAGAGAAAGCTTTAGCAGGCTACTCAGAACACAGAGTGCCAGACTGCCAGGCTATATGTGATCTAGCCATGTATAACTATATAGAAGTAAGATTATCTTATATTCACTTCTGCTTAAACAATTATCAATAATTTTTCTATCATGATTATATCTTGAAGGAAAAGAAAATGCTATTCTGTATGCATGACTGACTGGGAAAAAAATCATAATTTTGCAGAATTCTCATGATTTTTTTTTCTTCTTCATAAAAATTATACCCTTTATCATGTTAATAGAATTTTAGTTTGTACTTGTTTATGAAAGTGCTTGCTTGTACAGATAAATGTCAAAAATCAGTATCAAAGGAGATTTGTCATAAATTATCAATTTAAAAATGGAAAATTCGAAGTTTAAAAGTAGAAAAAATGGTGAAGTGCCTGAACAGTTTCTCTTTCATTCTGAATTACCATTTTCAAGGTTATTTGAATAATGTGTTTCGAAAAGCTAACAGACTGAAGTTGGGAGAATATGTAAAATTTGGTTTATTATTGATGTAAAAGCAGAGAAATATTGGAAAGAAAGTTACAAAACATTGATTACCCATACATGTTGTATAGCTGATATGTTTATCTTTTTGCAGATGCGTAAATCAGTGAATTCCAGATTATTCCTGATGAGAAAGTCCCTTGATAATATGCTGTATAAGATCTTTCCTAGTTCTTGGGTACCACTCTACACAATGGTAATTACATCTCATCACATTATTGAAAGAGTTAAATACATTTTGCATATATTTTCCCTTATCGTATAAACTTACAAGTCTTCTTTGTCTTTGAACTGCAATTCTTCTTAAGGTATTAGGGGGATAATAACAATATCGACGAAAAGCTAGAAATTATGTACTTCCATATTGTACATATTTTTAAATATTTGATATTTTTATGCCCCCGGAATCAAAGATTCGGGGGCATATAGTTTTTGGCCTGTCCGTCTGTTTGTCTGTTTATCTGTTTGTCTGTTTGTCTGTTTGTCCGAAAAACTTTAACATTGGACATAACTTTTGAATGGGAAGTGATAGGGCTTTCATATTACACATGTGTATTCCTTGTGTCAAGACCTTTCCATTGATACCAAAAGTTTTGACCTCGTGACCTTGACCTTGACCTTTGACCTACTTTTCAAAAACTTTAACATTGGGCATAACTTTTGAATGGGAAGTGATAGGGCTTTCATATTACACATGTGTATTCCTTGTGACAAGACCTTTCCATTGATACCAAAATTTTTGACCTTGTGACCTTGACCTTGACCTTTGACCTACTTTTCAAAAACTTTAACATTGGGCATAACTTTTGAATGGGAAGTGAAAGGGCTTTCATATTTCACATGTGTATTCCTTGTGACAAGACCTTTCCATTGATACCAAAATTTTGACCTCGTGACCTTGACCTTGACCTTTGACCTACTTTTCAAAAACTTTAACATTTGGCATAACTTTTGAATGGTAAGTGATAGGGCTTTCATATTTCATATGTGTATTCCTTGTGACAAGACCTTTCCATTGATACCAAAATTTTTGACCTCGTGACCTTGACCTTTGACCTTTTAACCCAGTGACCTCACATACATGTACTTAACAGAAAACAGTGTTCATACTAACAAAGATGCCACCGGGGGCATTCGTGTTTCACAAACACAGGCTTTATTTAATATTTCATTCAACTCACCATGAAAAAGTATTTACGTCTTTGGCCAACTCTTTCTGTTACCAAAACAACCCAAAGTAGAGTTTTATACCCCTAATGCCTTAAATGAAGCTTTACTAGTGTTGATTTCTGATTATTGTTGTTCATTCTCCTCATCATTTCTTGTTGTAGGTATCTTTCACAAGAACAAGATATCATGAGTGTATCGCCAAAAGGAAATGGCAAGATGAGGTAGGTAGTTCATCCACTAGCAGTATATTCTGTCTGTACAAGGTTCCATATCTATTACACTAATGTATTATCTAGAAAATCTTAATAGCATTAAAACGAAATTGTGTCAAAATGGATACATGTACATGTAAATATATCTTTTACAGAAATTGACATTGACAGATCTCAAATGAATTCATAATTTTGATTTTCAAGCGTGTTTCAAAACAAATTGAATAAGTCTGGTTTTCTAAAATTGTCAACATTTTATGTAGTTCAGTACCTGTCAGCAAGAATCCTATATGGAGTTAACCATTACAACTGTTTACTTCTTCTCTTGGTCACAATTTAACGTATCCAATGTACAAATGAAGATCTCGCGGACGTCTCGTCCATTTAAACAGTGTTAAAATTATCTCGGTAATCTTCGGCAGTGTCTCGGTAGTTTCCGTGGCTTGAGTGACGGTCGGCATGTTGAACTTTGATGATAGAAATCATTATTTATGTTGTATTAGTTATATTTAGGTAAAAATTCGCCATGCTTCTAACTATATAATACACTTGATATTTATTTGTACAACGGATACCTTAAAACTCAACTAGTTTACTATCTCAAAATCTTGCGGACAAAGAGAGATAACTCTTATTTAAGACTTTTAAGTCTACAATGATTATAACATGCAGACAAAGATAGATAACTCTTTCTGTAACTAAAATATTTATAAGTTTGTAACAAGTATTAGCCTTTTAAAAAAAGCTTGTCCAGCGTTAGCAATCATTTTAAAGTGGCAAGGAACCAGTCATTTTCACGGAAGATGGGGAGGGGGGTACTATGCATATCTTCAGTTATTTCAGTCACACATGTAATTGAACCATGTGAAATCAAGGATGTTTGCTTAGATACTAGTAATTTACTAATATAGTAATAAGATAGACAATAAGTTGTTTCAAGAAAAACAATGATTTTCAAGTGTATAACTCACAGTATTATCGATCGGCGCTACTTTGCATGTGTACGCGACCTGTTCTATATATATCACTGTATGCGTGAACTGGCTGTATTTACATGTACGTATGAATGGGACATTCCTGCATATTAATTAGCAAGCCAAAGGAACCCCGATTAAGATCCTCCAATTAGAAATTAACATGATGTTATCTTCGTATGCAGTTGGCCGTTTCCGTCGACAGCTAAGTATCACGAGCATGCTTGCTGACATTGGAAACAGAAGAAACTCTTCGGAGTTTGTGCATGCGGAAGTAAAACCATTCCTAAATAGTCCAGCTCTGGCGCCGGACCAAATAATGTTTGTTTTAATAAGACCCCTACTAGCTTGCCAGAGGGGACTTATAGCTTCCACCCTGTTTGTCCGTCCGTCTTTAGCATACTTATTTTGATGTGGGATTCATTTTTTGGTGTAAGTACAGGTCAAGGCAGAGTTGCAGGACATGGATTAATGCCGGTAGGGGACTTATATCGCTTGTGATTCATAAATTTATTAAAAGTTGCATTTGAATCATCAGAATGTAGGAACAAATTTATGAAATCATATTTAGGGTTAAATATTCAATATGTTCTTAAACACACTAACATGATGAACAAATTGGTTATTATTACAGTTGCTTACCAAGATGATGTATGTAGGAGCTGGTTCAATGGGTATACTAGGTGCCGTAGCCATAATACAAGCAGCACAGGGTAGATACACCATGTTCCTGGACGCCCTCACTGAACTCCCGGAGAAGGCAAAATCTATGGTACACACATGGATGCACTAAGGAATTATAGGTAGTGTGGGGATTATGGGAAGGAATGATTAAAAAATGTATGAATGGTGGAAAAACATGTAGTAATTATTTGGAGAAATCATGCAAAATGCAAGAATCTCAAGATCTCATGACATGGTCGTTTAGCAGAATGTTTTTGTTATTATTGTTTATTTTGAACTCAAAGTTTTTACGATTTCTTGTTACTATTGTTGTGATGTCTCAAGAACTTGTCTGAACTCATTTGGAAAATCGACTTATTTCTATGAAATATGAGGAATTCAGATTACTAGGCATTATTTACTGTATGAATGTGGTGTTTTAAAAGCTTTTTTGTGTTGAAGAGACATACTGTAGCATTTTCTTAATGTATTCATGATATTAATAGTAGATCTGTGAGTTATATATATATGTCAAATAGAGATGTCTTTTTTCATAGTTATACAATACTGGATCTGTTCTTTTCTGAGATTACAAAGAGGCAGCAGATCTGAAACTCAAGTACATGTTGTTTATTCTTTTGTTATGGTTAAGTTTGCAAAACAGAAATATGGGAGAATGCTTTGCTTTAAATGTAGATGCTTAGATTTTTAATTGAGGGATCTGGGAATGTCTGATATTGCATCTGCTGGCAGATTTTTATACATTATGACGTCACTATCAAATTGCCTGACAAAGCATTGTTTGATGAGCTATTAATACGGAAGATCACAAATACTTCTACCCAAGATTATAAGAAGGTTTTCACACACTCTTTGATTTTTTCTCAATTGTTTTGATGTAATCAATTAACTTTGGCAGAAAAGTTGCCCATGTTTTAAACAATGGTTTAGGTAGGTGACTAAATGCAAATCAGAATGGACATGTTGCACGCGCTGTAGTTGTGATCTTGCGTATTATGACTTCATAATGTTAAAGTTGTCCAGCAGTTGTGTTGTTGGACATTTGATAATTTAGCAACTGAAATTAATAGATATGAGATTCTTGATTAAAGATATGGATTGGTTAAAAAATACAAGATTAACAAAATCATATGCAAAGAAAATGCTGTGAATTTATTTGATTTCTACAATTTGTATTGCAGATAAGAGAATTTTTGTTCTTGATCTGTGATAAATCTCATATTTATCAACATCCTATATCAACTTTTTCAGTGAACAGCAATATGAAATATCCAAGAAAATGTTATCATTGACAAAGAACTTGACTCCTTTGTTTGGTAATTTTCTGCTAATTAGTGTCCAATTTGGACAAAATCTTTTAAATACATGAAGTTTGTGGCAGTTTATTATGATGACATCTAACATTTAGTTAGTCAAACTAGCAGTCATCCCGCAAAGTAATAACTGATTTGAACTTACCTATCGTGTATCTTGATTCATGTCATATCAATCAAATACATGCACATGTACATTATGAAGTACTAAAATATTTTTGTTTTTGGATCAAAGTCCATTAAATGTACAGTTGTTTTTCTTGCTGATCTTTCTATTAGTATGCTTGTCTTAGATCTGATGTGAATTTTTGAAGTGTTTTGTTTCAAAGTAAAATTTAATAAACTGCAACAGTATTACATGCATGTAAATTGTCCATAATATCAATTTAAAATTCATATTGAAATATTGATATGTAGATGTATGTATCAGTAGTTTGCACTGTCATGACATTCCATATACTACAGTATTCACTCTTCAGCAATACAAAGTATTGCAATTGATGAAAAAAAGGGTAATTTTTTATATGAATATTGTATAACTTGAAACATTTGAACCTGCATCAAAAGTGCTATAGAATAAACAGTATAAACGAGTTTTCTGGTGACCTTGAACATGGAGTTTGACCTACTTTAAAAAAAAGAAAACTTTAACCAGGGCTGTACATGTATCTCATGTACTATAAGGGGGCTTCGATATTTCACATGTAGATTCCTCATGACCAGAATTTTCATTTGATATCATGACTTTTGACCAAGTGACCTTGACATTGACCTTTGACCTACTTTTGAACTCTTAAGGGGTAGGGCTTTGACATTTCACACTAAGAATCCTCATGACCATAGCTTTTTTCATTTCGCAAAAGTAAATTGACCTTTGACCTTTCTGTCGGCACAAAAAGTTTACGTCATCTAATACAAACACTTCACAATCTGGCCTTACCGCTTTTAGCGGTTTATGGTTTATTGTTTTGGGGTCAAAGTCCATTAAATGTACAGTTGTTTTTCTTGCTGATCTTTTTATTCATATGCTTGTCTTGAATCTGATGTGAATATATTTTGAAAAGTATTTTGTTTCAATGTAAATTGTCCAAAATATCAATTTAAAATTCATATTGAAATATTGATATGTAGATGTATGTATATACAATAGATTATCAGTAGTTTGCACAGTCATGACATTCCATATACAACAGTATTCACTCTTCAGCAATACAACGTATTGCAAATTGATGAAAAAAGGGTAATTTTTTATATGAATATTGTATAACTGGAAAAATTTGTACCTGCATCAAAAGTGCTATAGAATAAACAATATAAACAAGTATTCTGTTTGTACATTGGGAAGTCTTAAATCCATCAGTATTGTGACAATGTAAAAAACTAAGTAGGTCAACCATGACCAAGCTTAAACAAGACAAAGTCACACATCAGAATTTCAGATCAATTTCTCTGTCCTTTTCAGAAAAAAGGGTCAGGTAAACTGACAACTACATGTACAAGCAGACCAAAATGAAATTGCTTGTCCCTTTTGATGTTTCCAGATAGGACTTACAGTTAGAAATGGCAGTTTCAATTGCTGTGATGTAGAATGTTGTTGCATTAGGTATACGGATGACGATTAATGATGAACCAATTGTCGTCGACAATCGATTGTCGATCGCTAAAATTCTTTCGATTCTGATTAGTGATTTTAAATTTTAACAATCGATTGTTGCAAAAAGGGAGATAATTCAGGATCCGAACATGTATTTTCCTAAAACTTAGTCAAACTCCAAGGTCTTTGTCACGGGATAAAAGGTCAATGTGTCAAATAAAAGGTCCTGTCACAATCAAGTATTATGTGGAATCTAATATGGTTCAAAGGTTATGGCCAAGGTTAAGTTTTGGGGGAAAAAACAATATGTTCATCTCCCCCCCTCCTATCTATCTACATAAAATTTATGTTGGGTGAGGGTTGGCGCCTATCCTAATTTTAAAGATTTATGCCAAAAATATGGCGACTTTCCTTCATTTTCCGTCATGCAGAGCAAATGACATCAAAATGTTTTGTGACATCATAACTAATGCATGTAACGTTTCGACAATGAAAAATATTCACTTTCTTTTTTGACAGGTATTTGAACACAGTATTGCTTTTGACCTTGACCTTGAGATTTGACCTTGCAAAATGTAATTTTGTGTATAGGTTTGTTGTGAAAGAAATATAAGGGGTACAATCTTCAAACTTGGTACAAAGATAAAGCATGGTGAGAGGATAAGGATCTAAACGCAAGTATTGTCTTTTATCTTGATATTTGGGTTTGACCTTGACTTTTGGTATAACCAGTATGTCAAACTGGTCAAAAGATGTCATATATGCTTTAATCAGCCAATGGTCAAACTGGAAATATGATGTCATATGTGCTTCAATCAGCTTATATTGTTGTAATGTACATATGATTTTATATGTACTTGGATCTCACAACGTTATTACACAGACCATGGAATAATCAAATTTATAAAACTGGTCATATAATGTCATATGTGTTTCAATATGCCTATGTTGTACACAGACCATAGTATGATAAATTTACTAATACAGACCATTGTATATTGAATTTATGGCACCATATTACCAGTTTGACAAATTGATTATATCATGGTCTATGAATAACATTGGCTGATTGAAGCACATATGACATCATATTACCAGTTTAACAAATTGATTATACAATGGTATGTGTCGCCGAATGCTGTACACTGATCATAGTATAATCAATTCACCAAACTGGTCATATGCTGTCATATGTTTGATTTAATCAACAAATGTTATACACAGACTAGAGTATAATTAATTTGTCAAACTGGGCATTTGATACCATGCGTACTTCCATTTGACAACAATTTGTTGAGCTGTTCATATGATGTCATATGTGCTTCAATCAGCCAATGATGTATCACACCATGGTGAAATCTATTTTGTTCGATTGTTTATATGATGTCATCTGTTTTAATTTGCCAATGTATTGCACAAACTCTGATAAAATCAATTTATCTAACTGCTCAAATGTCGTATGTGCTTCAGTCTGCCAATGTTGTACACAGACCATGGTATAATCCATTTGCCAGACAGGTCAAAAGATGTCATATGTGCTTCAATCAGCCATTACACAGACCATGGTATAATCCATTTACCAAACTGGTCAAAAGATGTCATATGTGCTTCAATCAGCCATTACACAGACCATGGTATAATCCATTTACCAAACTGGTCAAAAGATGTCATATGCGCTTAAATCTGCCAATGTTGTACACAGACCATGGTATAATCCATTTACCAAACTGGTCAAAAGATGTCATATGCGCTTAAATCTGCCAATGTTGTACACAGACCATGGTATAATCCATTTACCAAACTGGTCAAAAGATGTCATATGTGCTTCAGTCTGCCAATGTTGTACACAGACCATGGTATAATCCATTTACCAAACTGGTCAAAAGATGTCATATGTGCTTCAGTCTGCCAATGTTGTACACAGACCATGGTATAATCCATTTACCAAAATGGTCAAAAGAATTGTCATATGTGCTTCAATCTGCCAATGTTGTACACAGACCATGGTATAATCAATTTACCAAAATGGTCAAAAGATGTCATATGTGCTTCAATCTGCCAATGTTGTACACGGACCATGGTACAATAATTTTTTCCAACTGGTCAAAAGATGTCATATGTGCTTCAATCAGCAGATATTGTATAATCCATTTACCAAACTGGTTAAAAAATGTCAAATGTGCTTCAATCAGCCAATGTTGTACACAGACCATGACATAGGTAATCAATTTGTCAAACTAGTTATATAGGTATGCTTCAATAAGCCATCGAAGCATACAGACCATGGTACAATCAGATTCAGATTTTTAACTTCACTCAATGGCACATAGTAAGGTGATGCACTTCATGATATCACTTAAGTGTTTCAATAAAGTTTAATTTCTATAAAAGTGAAACAATGATCTATTTGTTATGCTAACTCTCATTGGTCTAAACAACAATCTATTTGTCTTGCTCACTCTCATTGGTCCAGACGATTTCCTACATACTTTGCTTTATGAGAAGTGTTTGAGGGACACATTTCCAACAGAAGGCATACTGTAAATTGACCTTGACGAGTCTTTGACCTTTGCTATGTATTGTGTCCATGTAACAAGTTTTATCTAATAAGTCCTTTATGTAAGAGTGTCACTACCAGACAAAGGACAAAAACCCATCGAAGGGATAGTTTACCGGAATTATGACCTTGACCTTCAATGTTTCCTTGATAATAATAGCAAGTAAAACTGCATAAAATCCAGATACAGACTGATTATACTGTATTTGTACTTATTTTAGAACAACCAAATTTTAGCTGAAATAAGGCAAATGGACACATGAGTAAGTGTACTTTGCTGTTTCTAATATATTCTACAGAGCTGAATATTTTGTATAGTCTTGAATTAGCACAAATTTAATGACCCATCTGGTTATCAAAAAGAAGGCAATACTTTTCATTTTTTTTTAATATCTAAAAACATCTTTAAACATTGAATGAAAATATTTTAAAACACAAGTTATTATAAATAATCTTATAATTCTATATAAATACCAAGAATTCATAAGACATAATATGTAAAAAGATTAACATGTCTGATAACAGTTCGTAGATATAAACTAATAATTATGTCATAAGTGATGCTATTCATACAGGACTGAATGTTCTTTTACTTGTAAGGGATGATGTGCTACTTTATATAACTTAAGGATAACATATGTGCTATGTTTTTGTTACTGATGGAGGATTGTGTGATGTAATGGTTACTGATGGAGGATTGTGTGATGTAATGGTTACTGATGGAGGATTGTGTGATGTAATGGTTACTGATAGAGAATTTTGCTATGTTTTTGTCACTGATCAAAGGTTGTTTAATGTTTCTAATGGAAGATTGTGAGATGCTTTTTAATACTGATAGAGGATTGAGTGATGTTTTTTGTTACTGATGGAAGATTGTGTGATGTTTTGTTACTGATGGAAGATTGAGTGTTGTGTTTTGTTACTGAAGGAAGATTGTGTTATGTTTTTGTTACCGATGGAGGATTGAGATGATTTTTTGTTACTGATGGAGGATTGAGTGATGTTTTGTTACTGATGGAGGATTGTGTGATGTTTTGTTACTGATGGAGGATTGTGAGATTTTTTTTGTTACTGATGGAGAATTGAGTGATGTTTTGTTACTGATGGAGGATTGTGTGTTGTTTTGCTACTGATGGAGGATTGTGTGTTGTTTTGCTACTGATGGAGGATTGTGTGTTGCTTTGTTACTGATGGAGAATTGTGTGATGTTTTGTTACTGATGGAGGATTGTGTGATGTTTTGTTACTGATGGAGGATTGTGTGTTGTTTTGATACTGATGGAGGATTGTGTGATGTTTTGTTACTGATGGAGGACTATGTGATATTTTGTTACTGATGGAGGATTGTGTGATGTCTTGATACTGATGGAGGATTGTGATGTTTTGATATTGTAGTGTGATGCTTTTTTTGATTGAGGATTTTGTATGTCATTTTTTTGCATGAGAACTATATGATGTTTTGTTATGGATAGATTACATTATTATATGATGTTTTTGTTACTGATGGAGGATTGTGTGATGTGTAACTGATGGAGGGTAGTCGTGAAACTGAGCTAGGATTGTGTCTTTAATTATTAGACTGAGGATAGTAATGTTTCAGTAAAGTTTGTTTTATGATGTTGACAATTATGTTATTCATTGAATAATATGACATGTTTTGTAACTTAATAGTAATAACATATTCAGACCAAATTTCAATGTGCACATGGTAGGTTCAAAGTTATGTTCTACACAATGTCTTTATATAACAAAAATATTATAGTATCTATGAAATTTAAATATTTATACACATATAATTCACAATTATAGTGAAAAGAATTTCATTGATAATTTTCTGAAATCAATTTCTTTCAGAGATAAAAAAAAACCCATTGGGATAAAAAAAAAATCTCTGAAACTTTCACATTGCCTTTAGTCAATGTATACTAACAATAGTACATATTATACAATATAGACAAAATAACAATGTGGCTTATTTGAGGGTGAATGAAACTCACAACTTCATGTATTTAAAAAGAATTGCTTATCAATACTTATTTTTCCTTGATATAAAACAATTTAAAAATGTAGATCTCCTATTGAAGACCAAATACACTCTACAATATCATTAGAAAATACATTGTAAATGTAAAATTATTGAAATTGTGCTGAAGGAAGATTTAAGTATTTTTATGTCTGTGTATTTTTATATAACTCATTAAAATTATTCAAGAGTGTTTTAAATTTAGGAAGTTGTGATATAACCATATGTAACAAATATGGTATGATTGTGACATGAATGATATAAAACTGATGGAGGATTGTTTAATGTCATGTTACTGATTGAGGATAGTGTGATGATGTCATATTACTGATGGAGGATAGTGTGATGTCATGTTACTGATGGAGGATGTGATGTCATGTTACTGATTGAGGTTGGTGTGATGTCATTTTGCTGTAGGAGGATAGCATGATGATTTCATGTTATTGTTGGAGGATAATTTGATGTTGTTTGGGGATGATGTAACTGTTTAAGGATGATGTGAGGATATCATTTTACTGTTTGGATGTCATGTTACTGTATGAGGATGGTATGATGATGTCATGTTACTGTGTGAGGATGGTATGATGATGTCATGTTTCTGTGTGAGGATGGTATGATGATGTCATGTTACTGTGTGAGGATGGTATGATGATGTTATGTTACTGTGTGAGGATGGTATGATGATGTCATGTTTCTGTATGAGGATGGTATGATGATGTCATGTTACTGTATGAGGATGGTATGAGGATGTCATGTTACAGTGTGAGGATGGTATGATGATGTCATGTTACTGTGTGAGGATGGTATGGTGATATGATGTTACTGTGTGAGGATGGCATGATGTCATGTTATTATGAGGATGGTATGATGATGTCATGTTACTGAGTGAGGATGGTATGATGATGTCATGTTACTGTGTGAGGATGGCATGATGATGTCATGTTACTGTGTGAGGATGGCATGATGATGTCATGTTACTGTGTGAGAATGGTATGATGATGTCATGTTACTGTGTGAGGATGGTATAACGATGTCATGTTTCTGTTTGAGGATGGTATGATGATGTCAGGTTACTGTGTGAGGATGGTATGGTGATGTCATGTTACTGTTTGAGGATGGTATGATGATGTCATGTTTCTGTGTGAGGATGGTATGATGATGCCATGTTACTGTGTGAGGATGGTTTGATGATGTCATGTTACTGTGTGAGGATGGTATGATGATGTCATGTTACTGTGTGAGGATTGTATAATAATGTCATGTTACTGTGTGAGGATGGTATGGTGATGTCATGTTACTGTGTGAGGATGGTATGATGATGCCATGTTTCTGTGTGAGGATGGCATGATGATGTCATGTTACTGTGTGAGGATGGCATGGTGATGTCATGTTACTGTGTGAGGATGGTATGATGATGTCATGTTACTGTGTGAGGATTGTATAATAATGTCATGTTACTGTGTAAGGATGGTATGGTGATGTCATGTTACTGTGTGAGGATGGCATGGTGATGTCATGTTACTGTGTGAGGATGGTATGATGATGTCATGTTACTGTGTGAGGATTGTATAATAATGTCATGTTACTGTGTAAGGATGGTATGGTGATGTCATGTTACTGTGTGAGGATGGTATGATGATGCCATGTTTCTGTGTGAGGATGGCATGATGATGTCATGTTACTGTGTGAGGATGGCATGGTGATGTCATGTTACTGTGTGAGGATGGTATGATGATGCCTGGTTTCTGTGTGAGGATGGTATGATGATGTCATGTTACTGTGTGAGGATGGTATGATGATGTCATTTTACTGTGTGAGGATGGTATAACAATGTCATGTTTCTGTTTGAGGATGGTATGATGATGTCAGGTTACTGTGTGAGGATGGTATAATGATGTCATGTTACTGTGTGAGGATGGTATGATGATGTTATGTTACTGTGTGAGGATGGTATGATGTCATGTTACTGTTTGAGGATGGTATGATGATGTCATGTTACTGTGTGAGTATGGTATGATGATGTCATGTTACTGTGTGAGGATGTTATGATGTCATGTTACTGTGTGAGTATGGTATGATGATGTCATGTTACTGTGTGAGGATGTTATGATGTCATGTTACTGTGTGAGGATGGCATGGTGATGTCATGTTACTGCATGAGGATGGTATGATGATGTCATGTTACTGTTTGAGGATAGTATGATGATGTCGTGTTACTGTTTGAGGATGATGATGTTTTGTATCAACAGATGTACCTAGAAATAATTTAATTGCTTAAAAAGGATACTGTGAAGAAGATAATGAAAATTCTTATTTCTTGTATTTATTATTGAAAATGCATTAGGGGCTGAATACCAAAAGTAATGACTTTAGATTGGTGTAAACTTTTTATCCATCAATTGTTAAAGTCATTTGCAGATCTATCTTGCCTATTTAAGGTAATGCACAAAATCAAATTTAATTTAGGGAAAATATAAAATCATCAAATTATGTTAATTCCAACAAAACTTTAAACCTTTGAAAGTATATCTATCAATTTTACATATCTTTGATGGTAATGTTATTTCATTTTCCCTTTAAATGAAAGTAAAGTTTTATATTAAATTTCAGTAATATCTTGAATCAGCATCATATTTACAAACAGATGTGAACAACTGAATCTTGTATCAAATATGTTCGTTTTGGGGGTCATAATCAAAATAAAGAATGAGGAAACCGGAGTGCCCGGAGAAAAACCTCTTGTGACCGTGGATGGGTGACAAACTTAACCTCATAATACCCGTGCCACATTTTAGATTTGACAATTGATTGAAAGGATAGATCAAGAGAGTTCATGAAATTAAGGGATATGTCTTTACACATAAATAAGAATTGCATTGTATCTGAACAGTGAGTATGATAATGTAGACAAATTAGGAGAGTAGACAGATCTGCAACATAACCATTACAGCACAATTTCAATCGATCTATATACAAATAACCTCTTTTAATCTTAATACCTTATCAAAATAGGATTAATGCTAAAACTTTAGTGTTACAAATTCATTTTTGTAGATATTTACATCACTCTTAAGTGGACAGAAGAGTTTGCATAGCGATATTTGCAAAAAAAAAATAAATGTTGACATCTTTAAGTACCACAAACCATAATAGCAGTGGCTTGTGGTGTGGAATGGAAAAGTTTGGCTTTATGTTACAATAACCTAGTAACAGGACTTGACCTGAGGAAAATAAATTGGAGAGACTATATAGAATAACTAGATGAGAGAGGTCCTGGCAGATTGATTCAAAAACTTGTTTGGCCTTGCTTGCTTACATCAGTCTACCACGAATCACCACAACCAAAAACCTAACCCAAAAGACCAACGAAAAAAAAAAAAGTAAAAAAAAAGAAAAAGACCTCATGTAATCAAGATTAGTCAAACAAGTGTTTGAATCAAGCTGTGACAGGACATCACATCTGAGCTGTTCCACAGTCTCTCCAATTTAGATTCCTCTCTGCAAGTACTGTTACCTAGTTATTGTAACATTTACCTCCCTTTCCCACTCCACATCTCCAACAGATAGCGGTTCTGTGGGAGATTTAAGCTGAGGGCTGGACGCAGGCTGGATACAATCCCTAAACTACCCATTCCTCCATGGTTTGAGGAGAATGCACCATGTTCATCAAGAACAGTACAGGCTGGACATCCGTTAAATGTTCATATTTTATCTCTCACTTATTGAGAATAGGAAGGAAGATTTTTGTAAAATTTGGTACAAGCCCTCAGCTCTGTTCTTAAATTCAAATGTAGGAGGAATGTTACTGTTTATGGAACCCAATTTATGGACTTGATAAAAAGATAATACATTTGTAATTAATATAAATGCCTTAAATTTTTTGAATACTAAATTAAGAGAGGACACTAACAGATCAACTACAGTACATGGACTTATAATACTTGCATTTAAAACATTTTAACTTACAATATACTAACTAATAATTATAACCTACCCTTTTATCATCTTAGAGCTGTATATATTAGTTCCTTCTAATTTAGGTCAGGTCTTCATCAGGGTCAGGGTTCCAAATTTCTTTAAAGTCTCTCGACACATCAGTTATTTCCACAAAACAGTTATGTGGATCTGAAGCACTACAGTTATTTTCTGTACAATTTATTTCTGCACAACAGATTTGCTCACTTGTCCTGTATTAATTTGTCCACAAATTATTTTTTTTTGGCACATTGAATACCATCAAATTTCTACAGTACACAAGAATATTCCTAGCGTCTACTTCTTCCATAGGCTGACTGAATCCTTCCATAGATTTTCTTTCCCTAAGCTTCATCTTTATGCCTAAAATAAATAATTATTGGTAAATTTTAAGCATATCTTAAAAACTTAGGTGCATTAAATACTCAATTAAGTAAACATCAGGAAACTGTACAAGACAGTATAGCCAGATTGCAAAACAGTACCACCAGACATGCAGCCATTCATGTGGAAGATCAAAGGTCAAAATTTATGCTACCAAGTAAAATCTCTGGTCACATTGAACGTACTTGTAAAAAATCAAAGCTGTATTCCTTGCTTGAGTGCAGAAATAAAGCAATGGTACATAAAAAATTTGTAAAACGTCAAAATAAAAGGTTAAGGTAAAGGTCAAAAACAAAGTAATTAACTCAAATTTGCTCACTAGGTCAAAAACATAGCATTTAACTCAAGCTCTGTTCAAAAGCCATCTGTAAAAGAGTCCTAGTCCTTGCAATTCAATAGTCAAAATTAGCTTTTCCGAAAAGTGGGTCGGATTCTAAATTCAAGGTCACAATGACAGGCTACTAATGATGATGTCATCCTAACAAATCTGGCAGTATAGGAGATGTTGGATATGTGATGATCCAGCAATTCTACTTCAACCATAAGATTTAACCAAAATGTTGACAAATGAATGGACAGACTACCAGATGTACAGACCACCATTTCCCATAAATCTATAATAGTCTGCTTTACAATCTGGCCTAACAGCTCTATTTGCTGATAAGGTGTATATAAAACCAGAAGTCTCTGATGAGACTGAAGCTCTCCTGGTTGTTTGCTTAAATTAATCTAAGTGCCACACTCATTTTCCAAGACCCTGAGATCAGGGGCTCAAACAAAATACAAGACCAGAGAATGATTAATATAATGCTAAAAGAATTATCTTTCTATCAACTATACTTCCTGAGAATTGGTGCTCACAAGATTACATAGAGTTACATAGGAGAAAATGACCACACCCATTTTCCAAGACCCTGGGGTCAAGGGGTCAAACAAAATATCAGGTGCACATCTAGACCACAGACTGAGAATAAAGCAAAAACAATTATCTAGTCTAGTACAAAAAAATTGGTACTATAGAACATATATTTCAATATTGACATTTCTTATCAATTATACTTTCTGAGAAGTGGTGCTCACAACATGCACAAGATTACATAGAGTAATAATGGAGAAAATGACCACACCCATTTTCCAAGACCCTGGAGGTCAGGGGCTCAAACAATATTTCAGTGCACAACTAGACCATAGATTAGCTGAGAATAAATCAAAAACAATTATCTTTCTATCAATTTTACTTTCTGAGAATTGGTGCTCACAAGATTACATAGAGTTATATAGGAGAAAATGACCACACCCATTTTCCAAGATCCTAGGGGTCAGGGGCTCAAACAAAATATAAGGTGCTGTCACAAGGAATACACATGTGAAATATCAAAGCCCTATCACTCACCAATCAAAAGTTATGGGGTGTGACACCCAAGTGTGACAGACGGACAGACAGACGGACGGACAGACAGACAACGGACAAAGTGATCCCTAAGTGTCGCTGTGCTTCGCAGGCGACACAAAAATGACAACACCCATTTTCCAAAACCCTGGGGGTCAGGGGCTCAAACAAAATATCAGGTGCACATCTAGACCACAGACTGAGAATAAAGCAAAAACAATTATCTTTCTTTCAATTATACTTTCTGAGAATTGGTGCTCACAAGATTACAAAGAGTTATATAGGAGAAAATGACCACATCCATTTTCCAAGACCCTGGGGGTCAGGGGCTAAAACAAAATATTAGGTTCACATCTAGAACACAGACTGACAATAATGCAAAAACAGGTATCTTAATATTTCTATCAATTCTACTTTCTGAGAATTGGTGCTCACAAGATTACATAGTTATATAGGAGAAAATGACCACACCCATTTTCCAAGACTCTGGGGACTAGGGGCTCAAACAAAATACCAGGTACACATCTAGACCACAGACTGAGAATAAAGCAAAAACAATTATCTTTCTATCAATTATACTTTCTGAGAATTGGTGCTCACAAGATTACACAGAGTTACTACCGAGAAAATTACCACACCCATTTTCCAAGACCCTAAGGGTCAGGGGCTCAAACAATATATCAGGTGCACATCTAGACCACAGACTGACAATAATGCAAAAACAAGTATCTTTCTATCAATTATACTTTCTGAGAATTGTTGCTCACAAGATTACATAGAGTTATAATGGAGAAAATGACCACACCCATTTTCCAAGACCCTAGGGGTCAGGGGCTCAAACAAAATATCAGGTGCACATCTAGACCACAGACTGAGAATAAAGCAAAAACAATTATCTTTCTATCAATTATACTTTCTGAGAATTGGTGCTCACAAGATTACATAGAGTAATATAGGAGAAAATAGCAATCCAAGGAATGCTTGTGTCGCCTGCGAAGCTGATTTTTTTTTATTGAGAGTAGGTCAAATATCAAGGGCAAGGTCACTGCGTCAACATTATGGAATGTTTAGAAAGGTCTTTTCAAAAGGAATACAAATGTGAAATATCAAAGCCCTATCACTTACCAATCAAAAGATATAGCCAATCTTAGATTTTGTGAAAAGTAGGTCAAATATCTAGGTCAAGGTCAAGAGGTAAAAAATAATGGTATATGTAGAAAGGTCTTGTCACAAGGAATACACATGTGAAATATAGATATAGCCAATCTAAGATTTTTCTGAGCAGTAGGTCAAATATCTAGGTAAAGGTCACGAGGTCAGCAATTATGGTATGTGTAGAAAAGGGATTGTTTATAAAATAGGTGAAATATCTAGGTAAAGGTCACGGGGTCAAAAATTATGGTATGTGTAAAAAGGTCTTGTCACAAGGAATACACATGTGAAATATCAAAGCCCTATCACTTACCAATCAAAAAATATAGCCAATCTTAGAGTTTTTGAAAAGTAGGTCAAATATCTAGGTCAAGGTCACGGGGTCAAAAATTATGGTATGTGTAAAAAGGTCTTGTCACAAGGAATACACATGTGAAATATCAAAGCCCTATCACTTACCAATCAAAAGATATAGCCAATCTTAGAGTTTTTGAAAAGTAGGTCAAATATCTAGGTCAAGGTCACGAGGTCAAAAATTATGGTATGTGTAGAAAAGGGATTGTTTATAAAATAGGTCAAATATCTAGGTCAAGGTCACGAGGTCAAAAATTATGGTATGTGTAAAAAGGTCTTGTCACAAGGAATACACATGTGAAATATCAAAGCCCTATCACTTACCAATCAAAAAATATAGCCAATCTTAGAGTTTTTGAAAAGTAGGTCAAATATCTAGGTCAAGGTCACGGGGTCAAAAATTATGGTATGTGTAAAAAGGTCTTGTCACAAGGAATACACATGTGAAATATCAAAGCCCTATCACTTACCAATCAAAAGATATAGCCAATCTTAGATTTTTTGAAAAGTAGGTCAAATATCTAGGTCAAGGTCACCAGGTCAAAAATAATGGTATGTGTAGAAAGGTCTTGTCACAAGGAATACACATGTGAAATATCAAAGCCCTATCACTCACCAATCAAAAGTTATGGGGTGTGACACCCAAGTGTGACAGACGGACAGACAGACGGACGGACAGACAGACAACGGACAAAGTGATCCCTAAGTGTCGCTGTGCTTCGCAGGCGACACAAAAATGACAACACCCATTCTCCAAAACCCTGGGGGTCAGGGGCTCAAACAAAATATCAGGTGCACATCTAGACCACAGACTGAGAATAAAGCAAAAACAATTATCTTTCTTTCAATTATACTTTCTGAGAATTGGTGCTCACAAGATTACAAAGAGTTATATAGGAGAAAATGACCACATCCATTTTCCAAGACCCTGGGGGTCAGGGGCTAAAACAAAATATTAGGTTCACATCTAGAACACAGACTGACAATAATGCAAAAACAGGTATCTTAATATTTCTATCAATTCTACTTTCTGAGAATTGGTGCTCACAAGATTACATAGTTATATAGGAGAAAATGACCACACCCATTTTCCAAGACTCTGGGGACTAGGGGCTCAAACAAAATACCAGGTACACATCTAGACCACAGACTGAGAATAAAGCAAAAACAATTATCTTTCTATCAATTATACTTTCTGAGAATTGGTGCTCACAAGATTACATAGAGTTATATAGGAGAAAATGACCATACCCATTTTCCAAAACCCTGGGGGTCAGGGGCTCAAACAAAATATCAGGTGCACATCTACACCACAACTGAAAATAAAGCAAAAACAATTATCTTTCTATCAATTATACTTTCTGAGAATCAGTGCTCACAAGATTACACAGAGTTACTACCGAGAAAATTACCACACCCATTTTCCAAGACCCTAAGGGTCAGGGGCTCAAACAATATATCAGGTGCACATCTAGACCACAGACTGACAATAATGCAAAAACAAGTATCTTTCTATCAATTATACTTTCTCAGAATTGTTGCTCACAAGATTACATAGAGTTATAATGGAGAAAATGACCACACCCATTTTCCAAGACCCTAGGGGTCAGGGGCTCAAACAAAATATCAGGTGCACATCTAGACCACAGACTGAGAATAAAGCAAAAACAATTATCTTTCTATCAATTATACTTTCTGAGAATTGGTGCTCACAAGATTACATAGAGTAATATAGGAGAAAATAGCAATCCAAGGAATGCTTGTGTCGCCTGCGAAGCTGATTTTTTTTATTGAGAGTAGGTCAAATATCAAGGGCAAGGTCACTGCGTCAACATTATGGAATGTTTAGAAAGGTCTTTTCAAAAGGAATACAAATGTGAAATATCAAAGCCCTATCACTTACCAATCAAAAGATATAGCCAATCTTAGATTTTGTGAAAAGTAGGTCAAATATCTAGGTCAAGGTCAAGAGGTAAAAAATAATGGTATGTGTAGAAAGGTCTTGTCACAAGGAATACACCTGTGAAATATAGATATAGCCAATCTAAGATTTTTTTGAGCAGTAGGTCAAATATCTAGGTAAAGGTCACGAGGTCAGCAATTATGGTATGTGTAGAAAAGGGATTGTTTATAAAATAGGTGAAATATCTAGGTCAAGGTCACGAGGTCAAAAATTATGGTATGTGTAAAAAGGTCTTGTCACAAGGAATACACATGTGAAATATCAAAGCCCTATCACTCACCAATCAAAAGTTATGGGGTGTGACACCCAAGTGTGACAGACAGACGGACAGACAGACGGACGGACAGACAGACAACGGACAAAGTGATCCCTAAGTGTCGCTGTGCTTTGCAGGCGACACAAAAATGACAACACCCATTTTCCAAAACCCTGGGGGTCAGGGGCTCAAACAAAATATCAGGTGCACATCTAGACCACAGACTGAGAATAAAGCAAAAACAATTATCTTTCTATCAATTATACTTTCTGAGAATTGGTGCTCACAAGATTACATAGTTATATAGAAGAAAATGACCACACCCATTTTCCAAGACCCTGGGGGTCAGGGGCTAAAACAAAATATCAGGTGCACAACTAGACCACAGGCCCATTATAATGCAGCAAGAATTTATTTTGTACTATTCACAGATTCAGAGGATTCGCGCTCACAAGAAATGTTTAACGGATGGACAGACAGACAGACGGCCGGACGCCGGACACAGGGCGATCACATAAGCTCGACTGGTCTTAGACCAGTAGAGCTAAAAATAACATGGTAACAGTTAATGCTATACTAAAGCGGCAATGGAACTATATGTCCGACTTAAATCAAAGTATTATTAGAAAATCAAAGTTTTGAATATAAATAATATCTCACCTCTGTTTGAAATTTTAAGTAACTGCTTTCCAAAGACTCAATCTTTGTTTCTTGTCTGTTCCAAATCTGAAAAATAGAAGAAATAGGAAAATGACTTCATACATTAATATCATTTTACAGACCTAAATATAAGTCATATGAGTCCAAAAACAAGAAAAAATGTCTATAAATGTTAACAAGAGGCCCAAGGGGGCCACATCGCTCACCTGAGTTGCAGACAAAGGGTTAAAAGTCACAAAAATACTTCTACAGATCAAAGCCCTTGACAGCCCTATTTGTTGACCTATCGACAAGAAAAACACAATCTTGGCAGAGGACCTTGAGTACTTGCTTGCTGCAAGGTTTCATGAAATTCTGTGCAGCGGTTGCAGAGGAGATGTCGAAAATGTGTCAGCCAATCAGAGCCCTCGGCGGCCATATTTGTTGACCAATCGGCTTGGTAGAGGACCTTGAGTACTTCCTTCCTGTAAAGTTTCATGAAATTCTGTGCAGCAGTTGCAGAGGAGATGTCGAAAATGTGTCAGCCAATCAGAGCCCTCGACGGCCATATTTGTTGAATGATTGGCACAAAAAAACCCCCCAAACTTGGTAGAGGACCTTGAGTACTTCCTTCCTGTAAAGTTTCATGAAATTCTGTGCAGCGGTTGCAGAGGAGATGTCGAAAATGTGTCAGCCAATCAGAGCCCTTGGCGGCCATATTTGTTGACCGATCGGCACGAAAAACACAAACTTGGTAGAGGACCTTGAGTACTTCCTTCCTGTAAAGTTTCATGAAATTCTGTGCAGTGGTTGCAGAGGAGATGTCGAAAATGTGTCAGCCAATCAGAGCCCTCGGTGGCCATATTTGTTGACCGATTGGCACGAAAAACACAAACTTGGTAGAGGACCTTGAGTACTTCCTTCCTGTAAAGTTTCATGAAATTCTGTGCAGCGGTTGCAGAGGAGATGTCGAAAATGTTAAAAGTTTACGCCAGACGGACGACGGACGGCGCGCTATGACAATGGCTCACTTGAGCTTCGCTCAGGTGAGCTAAAAATACACTTTACATTTAGAATATAACTTACTACTATGATGTACTTATAAGTATACGAAATTCTGAGCTCAGTCCAATTTGAGACCTTGACCTTAAATCTTAAACTATCTGTGAAAAATTGAATATCTGATTCTGGGCAAAGTTGTCATTCTTCTCCATCAAAACATTTTTTGGTCTTAAAACTAAGAAGCAGTCTGTATACTGTAAACATCTGTATAGTTATAAAATTGTAATCCTGTATGTGATGTTATAATCTTCATTTATTGAAAATGAGTTGCCCTCTTGGTAAAATGCAATTTTATTCGCACTTAAATATACGCTACCTTGAATTCTGAAGTGGTTCTGCCTAATATTTAGTCGAGCTTCTTCTACTATTGCTGAGTCCACTCTAGCCATTACTCTGCAGTCAACATTGATCCAGCCATAAAACCAATGACAGTAGCTCAGTGTGTCCTTACTGAGTCCACTCCAGTCATTATTATGCAGTCGCCATTGATCCAGCCACAACCAGTGACAGTAGCTCAGTGTGTCCTTACTGAGTCCACTCTAGCCATTACACTGCAGTCCCCATTGATCCAGCCATACAACCAGTGACAGTGACTCAGTGTGTCCTTACTGAGTCCACTCTAGCCATCATACTGCAGTCCCCATTGATCCAGCCATACAACCAGTGACAGTGACTCAGTGTGTCCTTACTGAGTCCACTCCAGTCATTATTATGCAGTCCCCATTGATCCAGCCATACAACCAGTGACAATAGCTCAGTGTGTCCTTACTGAGTCCACTCCAGCCATTGCTCTGCAGTCCCCATTGATCCAGCCATACAACCAGTGACAGTAGCTCAGTGTGTCCTCACCGAGTCCACTCCAGCAATTTCTCTGCAGTCCCCATTGATCCAGTCATACAACTAGCAACAGTAGCTCAGTGTGTCCTTACTGAGACTACTCCTTAGATTACTGACTGCAGTCCCCATTGATCCAGCCATACAACCAGTGACAGTAGTTCAGTGTGTCCTTACAGAGTCCACTCCAGTCATTAATCTGCAGTCCACATTGATCCAGCCATACAACCAATGACAGTAGTTCAGTGTGTTTTACTGAGTCCACTCCAGTCATTATTATGCAGTCCCCATTGATCCAGCCATACAACTAGTGACAGTAGCTCAGTGTGTCCTTACTGAGCCTACTCCAGTCATTACTCTGCTATCCCCATTGGTCCAGCCATACAACCAGTGACAGTAGCTCAGTGTGTCCTTACTGAGCCTACTCCAGTCATAACTCTGCAGTCCTCATTGGTCCATCCATACAACCAATGACAGTAGCTCAGTGTCTCCTTACTGAGACTACTCCAGTCATTATACTACAGTCCCTATTGATCCAGCCATACCACCAGTGACAGTAGCTCAGTGTGTCCTTACTGAGTCCACTCCAGTCATTATTCTACAGTCCACATTGGTCCAGCCATACAACCAGTGACAGTAGCTCAGTGTGTCCTTACTGAGTCCACTCCAGTCATTATTCTACAGTCCACATTGGTCCAGCCATACCACCAGTGACAGTAGCTCAGTGTGTCATTACTGAGACTACTCCAGTCATTACTCTGCTATCCCCATTGGTCCAGCCATACAACCAGTGACAGTAGCTCAGTGTGTCCTTACTGAGCCTACTCCAGTCATTACTCTGCAGTCCTCATTGATCCAGCCATACAACCAGTGACAGTAGCTCAGTGTGTCCTTACTGAGACTACTCCAGTCATTACTCTGCAGTCCCCATTGATCCAGCCATACAACCAGTGACAGTAGCTCAGTGTGTCCTTACTGAGCCTACTCCAGTCATTATATTGCAGTCCCCATTGATCCAGCCATACAACCAGGGACAGTAGCTCAGTGTGTCCTTACTGAACCTTACTCCAGTCATTATTCTTCAGTCCACATTGATCCAGCCATACAACCAGTGATAGTAGCTCAGTGTGTCCTTACTGAGACTACTCACTCTGCAGTCCCCATTGATCCAGCCATACAACCAGTGACAGTAGCTCAGTGTGTCCTTACTGAGACTACTCACTCTGCAGTCCCCATTGATCCAGCCATACAACCAGTGACAGTAGTTCAGTGTGTCCTTACTGAGACTACTCCAGTCATTACTCTGCAGTCCCCATTGATCCAGCCATACAACCAGTGACAGTAGCTCAGTGTGTCCTTACTGAGACTACTCCAGTCATTACTCTGCAGTCCCCATTGATCCAGCCATACAACCAGTGACAGTAGCTCAGTGTGTCCTTACTGAGCCTACTCCAGTCATTATATTGCAGTCCCCATTGATCCAGCCATACAACCAGGGACAGTAGCTCAGTGTGTCCTTACTGAACCTTACTCCAGTCATTATTCTTCAGTACACATTGATCCAGCCATACAACCAGTGATAGTAGCTCAGTGTGTCATTACTGAGACTTCTCCAGTCATTTTTCTGCTATCCCCATTGGTCAAGCCATACAACCAGTGACAGTAGCTCAGTGTGTCCTTACTGACACTACTCCAGTCATTATACTGCAGTCCCCATTGATCCAACCATACAACCAGTGACAGTAGCTCAGTGTGTCCTTACTGAGACTACCCCAGTTATTATACTGCAGTCCCCATTGATCCAGCCATACAACCAGTGACAGTAGCTCAGCGTGTCCTTACTGAGCCTACTCCAGTCATTATATTGCAGTCCCCATTGATCCAGCCATACAACCAGTGATAGTAGCTCAGTGTGTACTTACTGAGCCTACTCCAGTCATTATACTGCTGTCCTCATTGATCCAGCCATACAACCAGTGACAGTAGCTCAGTGTGTCATTACTGAAACTACTCCAGTCATTATACTGCAGTCTGCATTGATCCAGCCATACAACCAGTGACAGTAGCTCAGTGTGTCCTTACTGAGCCTACTCCAGTCATTATACTGCAGTCCTCATTGATCCAGCCATACAACCAGTGACAGTAGCTCAGTGTGTCCTTACTGAGACTACTCCAGTCATTATACTGCAGTCCGCATTGATCCAGCTATACAACCAGTGACAGTAGCTCAGTGTGTCCTTACTGAGCCTACTACAGTCATTATACTGCAGTCATCATTGATCCAGCCATACAACCAGTGACAGCAGCTAAGTGTGTCCTTACTGAGACTACTCCAGTCATTATACTGCAGTCTGCATTGATCCAGCCATTCAACCAGTGACAGTAGCTCAGTGTGTCCTTACTTAGACTACTCCAGTCATTATACTGCAGTCTGCATTGATCCAGCCATACAACCAGGGACAGTAGCTCAGTGTGTCCTTTACTTTTCTGATGACTTTCTACTGTGGTTCCTCACTGTAAATGCAAATATGAGTCTTAAAACAGAAATCAATCTGTATTCATAATATGAATATGCCTTTATCATATGAAATGAAAACACTGTTCAAGTAGAGTTTAGCATGAAAATAATTTGTTGTTCTTGATCAAATCTTAAAGCTTTATCAGACTGAGGAGGGTAAAATAGATGTTTTAGAGGGCTGAGTAAGCTGGAGATTCTGATGAATGGGGAAGAGGGGGGCTTCATGTACCACAATTTTTTTATTTGATCATCAAAAACATAGGTAATCACAGATTACGAAGCTCACCTCGTGGCAGCAAAATTCAATTCAAACATATTTCTAAGTAAATGTATATTGGCTTTTAAAGGCAAAATCATTCAAGTGGAAAAAGTAGGTCAAGGTCAGTTTATGAAAGTTTGATCAAAGATATATCAAATATGCAAGTTTGGTATATGTAGCACTTATACTTTGCTCAATATTGGCTATTAAAGGCAAAATCACTCAAGCGGAAAATTAGGTCAAGGTCATTTTATGAAAGTTTGATCAATGATACATCCAATATGCAAGTTTGGTACATGTAGCACTTATAATATGCTCAATATTGGCTTTTAAAGGCAAAATCACTCAAGTGAAAAAATTAGGTCAAGGTCATTTTATGAAAGTTTTGATCAAAGATACATTGATATGCAAGTTTGGTACATGTAGCACTTATACTTTGCTCAATATAGGCTTTTAAAGGCAAAATCACTCAAGCGGAAAAAGTAGGTCAAGGTCATTTTATGAAAGTTTTGATCAAAGATACATCCAATATGCAAGTTTGGTACATGTAGCACTTATACTTTGCTCAATATTGGCTTTTAAAGGCAAAATCACTCAAGCGGAAAAAGTAGGTCAAGGTCATTTTTTGAAAGTTTGATCAAAGATACATCCAATAAACAAGTTTGGTACATGTAGCACTTATACTTTGCTCAATATTGGCTTTTAAAAGCAAAATCACTTAAGTGGAAAAAGTAGGTCAGATGCCGCATCCGATGAATGGGTCCATCTCGGCATCCCGTGATGAATCACTTGTGCAAGTTTGATTACTGTAGCATCAGTACTTTGTCAGATACTGAGCTACCCCAAACTTCTTAACCAAGCCACTCTTGAGCTACCCCAAACTTCTTAACCAAGTCACTCAAGCGGAAAATGTAGGTCAGATGCAGCATCTGATGCATGGGTTCACCTCAACATCCAAAGATGAATTACTTGTGCAAGTTTAGTTACTGTAGCATCAGAACTTTGTCAGATACTGAGCTACCCCAAACTTCTTAACCAAGGCACTCTGAGCTACCCAAAACTTCTTAACCAAGTCAATCAAGTGGAAAATGTAGGTCAGATGCAGCATCTGATGCATGGGTTCACCTCGGCATCCGAATATGAATCACTTGTGCAAGTTTGGTTACTGTAGCATCAGAACTTTGCCAAATACTGAGCTACCCCAAACTTCTTAACCGGATGCGGACGCGCGGGGGTATAGCATAAGCTCACTCAACTTCGTCGAGGTGAGCTAATTAGAGAGATTTAATACCAAAAACATTTGGGATTTTCCCCCCTCTTCAATTTTTCTTACCCTAGAAGCCAAACCGCGTTCAAAGTTCTCAAGCTACAAGAATTTCATGCTCCCACAAAATCACTTGTATTTACAAGTTATGGAGGAGAAGTGTCTGAAATCAATATATATTATATATTATCCAATTTTAAAGAGGGGTTATAAAATGAATATTGCCTTCATACCTTCACATACGGCTGGTCTCATTGTCCTTGATGATAAGGTGCCTGTCTACATCTATGTCGTAACTCTGTACCACTGCATCTTCTGAAAACATAGTAACCAAAATAAATCTTCTTCACACAACATAGAATCTTATTTCATTTTAAACTCTTCATTATCTTCAAAGATTTATGACACTGACTTTCATTTCTAAATTAATCCACTTAACTCAGCGATACAGTTGAATCTTATCTGTTGGTTGGTGTGACCTTGAACATTGACCTTGAAAAAGAATTCACAGTAGCATAGGATTTCATGCCACCACAAACCACTTGTATCTATGGTGATAAAAAAGAAATGTAAATGATGTTAATTAAGACAAAATTTATGATAGGGCATACCAACTTTCTAGCTAGAGTGTCACTACTTTAATGAATATTGCCTAAATACCTTAATTATACAGCTTGTCTCATTGTCCTTTATATTATCTTCACTGGTTTCCTTCTCCTACATACATAATTAGTTTTCCTTTCTCTGACGCTGTCATAATTATGTACCATTTCATCTTCTGAAAGGTAAAGTAACCAAAATAAATCTTCGTACAAAGTAGAATCTTATCTCCTATCAAACTCTTCATTATCTTCCAAAATCTTCAAAGATTTAAATGTTTGACACCAACTTTTATTTCTAAATTAATCTATTAAACTAGCCATATTGCTTAATCTGATCACAGGGGCCACCTTACATGGAGGTTAAATCTCCCCACTTTTCCCCAACAAATCCAGCAAAAGGGAAAAAAAGGGATGACTTTCACTTTCGACTCGACCACAATCACACATCGCTATCTCCGCTAATGTTGCATGCATCGACAAAAACTTGGTATCGATCGATCAAGAAAAGTCTATTCTCTTTGAATATCAACACCTTCTTGCTGCTTACCCCTATTTTCCCTTCGCTTTTTCACGAAATCAACGCTCTCGACGAATCTGGACATCTACTGGCAACATTGACCTTCACCTTCGTTCGGAACATTCGGGATGTACCATTACCGTGAAGGTAAGTACAAGAAATACGAACATTTCATTCCGCGGCGAATGTTTTAATGCGCCAGATTTGAATGGTGAAAAATCATGGAGAAAGACAATTTTACGATATCTTGGTATGGAAATGATATTTATACATTTATTAACATGCTTTTGCACTTTAAATATTTTTTTCCAGCGACAGAAGCATGTATAAACATTACATGAAAGGTCAATGTTGCCAGTAGATGTCCAGATTCGTCGAGAGCGTTGATTTCGTGAAAAAGCGAAGGGAAAATAGGGGTAAGCAGCAAGAAGGTGTTGATATTCAAAGAGAATAGACTTTCCTTGATCGATCGGTACCAAGTTTTTGTCCATGCATGCAAAATTAGCGGAGATAGCGATGTGTGATTGTGGTCGAGTCGAAAGTGAAAGTCATCCCTTTTTTCTCCCTTTTGCTGGATTTGTTGGGAAATCGAGGGAAAAGTGGGGAGATTTAACCTCCATGTAAGGTGGCCCCTGTGATCTGATTTCTTGGTTGGTGTGACCTTGACTATTGTCCTTGAAAAAGTGTTTAAGAGATAGTGAAATTAGACAGCAATCATGATTATAAGGCATACCAACTATTAGAGTGTATTTAATGAATATTGCCTAAATACCTTAATTATGCAACTTGTCACATTGTCCTTTATAACATATCTTCACTGGTTTCTGTATCCTACATACATCATTAGCTTACTTTTCTTTGCATCTCTGTCACAATTCTGTACCACTTCATCTTCTGAAAAATACAGTAAACAAAATAAATTTTAGTAGCAGAGTAGAATCTTTTAGAACTTATGTTTATTTCTAAATCTATTAATCTAGAGTTTGATATAATCTGTTTATATGTATGACCTTGAACCTTGACCTTGATTTATAATCAACAGTATAAAACGGTTTCATTTCATTTTTAAAGCAAATATTGACAAATAAATTTTTCATATGTAAATGAACAGTCAAAAATAAATAAATTATACATTTTCAAAGTGAAAAGAACAAACCTTGAACATTGATGAAGTCATTTTGTCCCCGATCCTTGATTTATTGAGGCTTTTAAGTTGGCCATTCTGTCTTGTGTCCATGGATGTCAATTTCTGTCTTCCTATTCAACACCATATTGTCTATTTCAGCCTTGATAGACATGATGCAGTATTTAATCTTTGAATCTTTCCCGAAAGTTTTCTGTCCTTTGTTGACAAGATCTTCTCTTTTGGTCTAATTCTGTTTTCATTGTCTCTTTTTTTCAAAATTTCAATGCTTATTACATCCTTTCATAAATTACTATCTATAATTCCATGGATTATAATTATATAAGGAACAATGTTTTGTCTTTAGCTACTACATCACACTTGCAGAATCACATTTGGACCAGGGAACATTCAACATCATCAGCTTTCTTACACACTGCAGTTAATTTAGGATGTTAACCCAGAACCAGGACATGCAGGAAAGAGGAATTAGGATAGTGCAGTGCAAGGGAAAGGTGCGGGAACGTGCAAAGGTTAACATGCAGAGTTAGATGGTGGGAGGTCGCAATGTATAATAGACTGACAATGTGAATTGGACGTCAGCACACACATCTGGTGGAAGGCATGGACACTAGTTTACACCCTGAAGTTTCCATCAGTTTGTTACACATACATCTTGTCCTCAAATAGGCTGGATGGTAATACACAGAACACACAATTTGCTGGAGATGTTTCCCATTTAGACCTGTACATGCATATTCAGGGTATCATTAGAGCAGCCATGTTTCTTATCTGCAATTTATATCCTTCCACCAATTATGGACATCCGTTTTTGTGCAGGGCTGGATCCCTTTTCTTCTTCATAGCTCAGCTTCCCACCATTTTCACCTGATAAATGTAATCATAAAATGTATTTATTCATCTACTTAATCATCAGAGAATAATGGAAACTTAATTGGTGCTTTGTTTTATACATAAGAGTAATGCAGGTGCATCATTTATATTACAATTAATTTATATAAAACTGTGTTTTTTAGAATCTGAGTGAAATATCAAAGCCCTAATCCCAATACAGTTAAAAAGATATTTAGCCAATTTCAACTCTTTTAAATGTGGGTCAAAGTTCAAGGCCACAAATGAATGGCTTGTCGTTAGGAATTTTCAATTAAAACGTAAAAGCTTTAAACCACTCATGGTTCAAGAGAATAACCATTATTTTAGTTTTACATTTTTAAAAAGTATGCCAAACTTCAAAGCCACTAGGTCAAATGTCAAGTTCTTGTATGAAGGATACTGTCATATGGAATCTACTTATAGTGATATATGGAAGTCGTATCCCTGACAGTACAAGAGATATAGCCATGCAAGGTCAATATTTTTGAAAAGTAGGTCAAGTTTTCTAGTTCAAAGGTCAAAGTAAAAATTAACATCATGCTGGGTTCATTTCATCATGATCAATTGTCTGGAAAATGAGAGAACAATTGTAAGCATGAATTAAACATGCCCAACATGGGATGGAAAACACAGAATCTGATGCCTCTGGGGGTGTCAAAGCACATGAGCTTCATTGTTTTGCATTAGAAAATGCAAACTGAAGCTCTTATCAGGAAACTAAGTTGAATTATAAAATACAATGATATAGATCACATACCTAGATACGAGGTGACAAGGCTGTTTGGGCTGATGTCCATTTCTGACTTGCTGGCTTGGCTTGATGTCATAGTCCTTTTTCCACCATATAGATCCACATTTTTGACTGATGTGGATACATTTGACACTTCATTCCTGTAAAACACAAGTTAAAATATATCATACTGAATAAACCAATATACTATTTGTTAAATTAGAATTGAGGAATCATACGTTCACAAGTAGAAAAGTCAACTACAGAAAATTAAGCAATGTTCAAATAATGACAAGGGTCAAACACTTTAAAATACCATAATATAAATAAATAATAATTTCCCGATACAAACTTAGCGTTACATACCTAGTGACAAGCTGACGTCTGGCTGCTTATTTAACTGAATGGCTGGGTATTTTTACATCACATTCATTTTACAGGCTTGAAGATCATCAGACGCAGTACCATATTCTCAGGAGTGCTTATGTCCATTTCTGCCTGTCTGTCTTCGCAAGATAGCTGGCATTCTGATACAGTCTAGCCCATAATTCTAGGCTTGTGGATAACATATATGGCCTCCCATTTTCTGTTAACAAGAAAAGTAATTAATGCTTAAATTAATAAAGGTAATGCAAGCGTAGCATCCCCTTGCCATTGCATGCTCTAAGCAATCAGCAAAAGCATTTTAAAATAAAGTTTACTGCCACCTTGTCCTTGAACCCTTGACCTTAAAAATCATTAGGCTTCACCTCTACTCCTGAGGGCCCAGATCCTTTTTTGTAAGGCTTGGTGATCTTGTGATGCTATATGCCTTCTATGCTGATCACAAGACTTTAAGATTTTAAACCCAAGTCCACTGTGACCTTGACCCTTGACATGGAAAATCAGTAGGGTTCCATCCTTTCCCCACAGGGAACATTTATGGAGGGTTTGATATTTCTTTGATGATTGTCTTCTATGCTGTTCACGAGGATTTTGAGCCCAAGTCCACTGTGACCTTGACCTTTGAAAATCAATCGGATTCATCATCTCCCCGTGGAAAACATTTGTGGAAGGTTTGATGTTTCTGTGATGATGGCAATGTCTTCTATGCTTTTAACAAAGATTTTAAACCTAAGTCCCTGCGACATTGACCTTGAAAATCTATAGGTTCATCCTCTTCCGATGGGGAACATTATGTCTGATGATTCCTGTGCCTTCCCAAGAAAATCAAGACAAACACACACATGACACACCGCAGCAATGCTATATCTTCTCCGCAACAGAGTTGCGATGGGATAATTAATATTACTACATGCATTTGGAAATAATCTAAATTGCATAAATTAAATCTTATACGATTTGGAAATTATCCAAGAAATTTACCTGCAGGTATCACGAAATTAAATTTCAAAACATAGAATAATCAAAGATTACATAGCTCGCAGTAGCAGGTTTTTGTCAAAAATCAAACATCTTCTAAAATCAAAAAAGTATTGTCATGGAGAGTCTATGCATCTAATATTAATCCTATCCCCTTAGAGAGAAAAAGATACAGCCAAAGTACGAGTAATCAAAATGTAGTTAAAAGGTTAGGGTCATTTTGGTTATTACATTATTTGTTTAATTCGTTTTAAATTAAAAAAAATCATTCAAAACACTATTACATACATACCCGTTAACAAAGAGGCTTGGTCTGCTGAATTAAAGTTTCAAGTTTTATGTGCCTCTTGGCTGGAGTTTGTCCACATCCACATCTGCCTTGTTGGCTTGGTTGACTGGCCTTTCAGCTTTCAGGTCTAGCCTCCTTTCCACCACATTCACATTTTCTAGCTTGTGGATATATTTGATATGTATCTTCTTCACTGGTAAAGAATAATAAAATACCTTAAACAATTAAGTCCCCACGAAAATACTGAATCTCATGAATCCATGAAAATTGAGCCCCACCAAAATAAATGATTTCACAGTATCCCATTTGTTAAATCTGCAGCTTTAGAATTGAAAGGAATTCACTCAGAACAAATACATACATACCCATTAACAAGGAGGCTTTGTCTGCTGAATTAATTAAAGTTTCAGGTTTGATGTGCCTCTTGGCTGGAGTTTATTGCCCACATCCACATCAGTGCCTACTGTTGGCTTGGTTGTCTGACCTTTCAGCTTTCAGGCCTAGTCTCCTTTCACCCACATCCACATTTTCTAGCTTGTGGATATATTAGATATGTATCTTCTTCACTGGTAAAGAATAATAAAATCATCTTTTGATTGTTGATGCTTTAGATTACTATCTTGTCTCATTTTAAATTTAGAGTATCAAAATAATTTTTGAAGCGGTATAATTTTCATCGCAAGGCTAAGTAAACTTTTAGTATATTAGGCATGATCTACAATTAATCCTAATCATACTCAGAATCTACCTATCATTTATAGACAATAAATAAACAAATTTGTACTAGGCCATACCAAATTATTTAAATGTTCTTTGGATTTTCTTGTAAAAAATAGGGTGCGAGTGGGCAAAAATATAATTATTTTATTTTTTTATGTTTTGCAGTTTTTAAGGTGCGAGCGAATGAAATAATTTTATTTTTGATATAGGTTACCCCAGGAATACATTTCTGATGTTTTCCGTACTCAAAAAGGAATCCCCATAGGAATCTGGTGACTAGAAAATCTGGCACATAGCAGTACGGAAAAGATTTTCGAACATTCCCCCCTCCTTGACTTTCAGTGCTATGTGTACGAGACAACAAATTTGCTCCCAACAAAATTTTTTAAACACAAGAAGTATCATTTTCTTCGAATTTTGCACAATTTGATACTTCTAGAAGCTTCAAGATTTGCAGAAATCAGAACCGACCCTAAAAAATTCTTGAGCCAGAAATTTAATGGTGCGGGCGAGCATTTTATTTTTATAATATAATTTTTTGAATTTTGAAAAATATGATGCAGGAAATCCAAAGAACATTAAATTAGTTTGGTATGGCCTTATCTGTACTTAAAATCATCTAAAAAAAAGTTTAACCCTAAACTATATATATTTTTTTAAATACCTTCAACAATGGGAATTTCCAATAAATTTCTTGGATAACTAATGTAGAAGTATTGTACAACTGCCTAGAGTGTCCAAAGATTTCACTTGTATCATTGCCCACTATGACCTTGACTTATGACCTTGAAAAAATTGTATTCTTGTTGTATATATTTATGTTTGATGAAGTTCAAAAGATGTCTTTTGACTTTTCAAGTGTCCAGACTGATCAGCAATTAATATAACCACCATCAGATTCATGCACACACATCTAAACTATAAGTTCTTGTAACATTGCCTTCTGTGACATTGACCTCTGACCTTTACATTGTGAAAGTCTTCGACCTTTCAAGTGTCAAGACTGATAAGCATACTGCTTTGACATGCGTACATCCAGTTCCACCCAAATTTTGTAAACATGGAAATTTTTGCAAGGAGGTAATTTTGGCACTTTTCATAATTATATCATTGCAAATTATTGCAAAAATAAGCCCATCTGAAAGTTATAACCAATATAAAAAGACTAAAGGAACTTACTCCCAATTTTGCCAAAATTACCTGCGTACTGTTGCAATTACAGTTGTTTCGCAGGATTTCACCCTGCAAAAATAACCATATGTTAAGCCATCCAGCTGACCTAATTTAATATTTGGATGGTAACCCATCCTTGTACTTTGGATGAATTTTAAAACAAATGTTGCATTTTTGAGTTTGGATGGTTTTCCATCTTGGACCTAACTGTTTACAGTACACATGATGGTGTATGAGGAAAGTTGCACGAGTATAGATAATAAGAATGTACATACCAAATCAGTAATGTTGCTGTCTGCTGACATCCACTTCTGGCTTGCTGTTGGGACTGAATGCTGACTGGATGGCTGGGTGTTTGCAGTCAGTTTAATGTTTAGGTGGATGTTTTAAATACTTTCTCTGCAAAATAACAAAATTTATCTAAGACCACTCCAAAAACAAATGAAATTACAGAAATACTTTCATAAAGGAAGAACGCTTTCACTGAGCTCACTCCCTGACAAGATGCCTGACATTTACTGTTTTAAGTCACACTACATTTGACTGTTTTACACCATTTTCAGGATGTTAATAAGGTAGGAATACATACTGAGCAACAAGGAGGTGTCCATGCTGTTATGTCATCTCTGCCTCGTCCACGCCTCTGTGAACAGTGTCCTCCCTGCCTCTGTGACCAGTGTCTTCTCTGACTCTATCACCAGTGTCCTCCCTGCCTCTGTGACCAGTGTCTTCTCTGACTCTATCACCAGTGTCCTCCCTGCCTCTGTGACCAGTGTCTTCTCTGACTCTATCACCAGTGTCCTCCCTGCCTCTGTGACCAATGTCTTCTCTGACTCTATCACCAGTGTCCTCCCTGCCTCTGTGACTACTGACTCTGTGACCAATGTCTTCTCTGACTCTATCACCAGTGTCCTCCCTGCCTCTGTGAACAGTGTCCTTCCTGCCTCTGTGACCAATGTCTTCTCTGACTCTATCACCAATGTCCTCCCTGCCTCTGTGACTACTGACTCTGTGACCAATGTCTTCTCTGACTCTATCACCAGTGTCCTCCCTGCCTCTGTGACTACTGACTCTGTGACCAATGTCTTCTCTGACTCTATCACCAGTGTCCTCCCTGCCTCTGTGAACAGTGTCCTTCCTGCCTCTGTGACCAATGTCTTCTCTGACTCTATCACCAATGTCCTCCCTGCCTCTGTGACTACTGACTCTGTGACCAATGTCTTCTCTGACTCTATCACCAGTGTCCTCCCTGCCTCTGTGACTACTGACTCTGTGACCAATGTCTTCTCTGACTCTATCACCAGTGTCCTCCCTGCCTCTGTGAACAGTGTCCTCCCTGCCTCTGTGACCAATGTCTTCTCTGACTCTATCACCAGTGTCCTCCCTGCCTCTGTGAACAGTGTCCTCCCTGCCTCTGTGACCAATGTCTTCTCTGACTCTATCACCAGTGTCCTCCCTGCCTCTAGCTGAGACCAATGTCCTCCCTGCCTCTGTGACTACTGCCTCTGTGACCAATGTCTTCTCTGCTTTACTTGAAAATAGTGAACTTGATACTCAGACAAAAGTTTCTCATAATTAAGCATGAGTTAAACCTAAATAATCAAATTCAAGAAATTTTGGTTCCCACTTTTGGGTGTTTGTCTTTAAAATGCTTACAGATCCCCCCTTCCCTAAGTTTTTATAATATATCTATATCTGTACAATATCATAATACTAAATCTTAAACATAGGTTAAACTTCAAGTTGTAAGTCAACATTTTTGGTATCTACAGAAAGGTATTGTAACAAGAAATACACATGTGAAATATGAAAGCCATATCACTTACCATTCAAATCAAAGTTATGGTAAAGGTTAGAGTTTTTGTGACTGACGGACAGACGGAAGGATAGAAGAATGTTTTTAATGTCCCCATGCTTTCATGAAAGCTGGGGACAATAACATTTATTACTATTGCTATAAGAAGGCATGACAAGCTGCTCATAATCATTATATAAATAACTTCAGTGAAACAATCCAAATGCAGAATTTTTTTAATGTTCATCCAATGAGAAAGTATCTTGCAAACAGAGTGAATAAGAATCAAGATTTAAGGTGGTTCCCTACTCGAACCGTTATAGGTTTTTCCTTATATGCAGCAGTCTGCGTATAACGTTTTAAAATGGCTTGTGAGGGACGAGCCAGCGCACTGAAAAACACAGACAAAAGATCTTAAATGCCAAAAGAAGCAAAAGATGGTGCACTCTATCAATGTCCACACCAATCATATACTAGTATGATTTCTTAGTTGAAAATGTGATGACATTATGAGGGGGCACCCTTATGTTTGTAGTCATATCTTGATCATTTATAAAATTGTATACCTGAATGCGATTTTTTCACCATCTATATATATTATCGAATAAAATGATCCAATTTGAAGAAATTCCATCAATTGTTTTTTGCACAAAAATGTGATATACTATATATTATTTGTCGAAAATATGATAACATTATAAGGGGGTACCCCTATGTTTGGAGCCATACCTTGATCATTTCAAAAACTGTGTACCTGTATGTGATTTTTTCTTCATCTACATACACAATTTTATGAAATATTACAAAATGAAAGAAATTCATCTGTTTTTTATGCAAAAAGTTGGAATTAGTACATATTCTTGGTCAAAAATGTTATGAAATTATAAGGGGGTACACTAATGTTTGGAGATATATCATACTAAGATTTATGTTACAATATCATTTTATGTGGTGTATTTCTTCTATATGATTTGTTATCATAAAACAAAACAAAATAAATAAACATATTCGTATCATCACTGAATTTGGAGGGTTCAAAAGCATATGCTGGATATTTGATATTTCTCAATTTTTAAGTGTTAGGGTCCCTTTCTTTAATGTACTGTATCTTTAATGAAAACAAAATTACCTATCTATGTCTGTGTTCATTATGTCATTTTGACTATTATGTATAGAAAATAACCTTAAAATACAAAATTCATCTGTTAAATTCACGAGTAGGGACCCACCTTAAAGTAAGAATACATACTAAGCAACGAGGAGGTGTCCATGCTTTTATGACCAGTGTCTTCTCTGCCTCGTCCTTGTCTTCATCTCTGCCTTACATAAACAAAATATGTTATGATCGCTGAGCGATATAGTCCCCTACCGGCGGCATATATTTATGTCCTGCAACTCTGCCTATGAATTACTCTTCAATGAAACATATATGAGTTTAAATTAAACTTACTGTCTGTGCAGCTCAGTTCTGAGGTTTTATCTGCTTTATCGATTCGAAAAAGAGGTCAAGCGTGACGAAAGTTGAACTTGCTCTGTAACTATCCAAGACTAAGCTGAGTATCAAATTTCACCTGAATATCTCTATTTGTTGCAGAAAGAAGTCTGGAAAACTGACAAAAACTGAATTTTCCAAGTCATAAAGGGCCATAACTCCTCGAAAAAAAGGTCAAGCGTGACATAAGTCGAACTTGCTCTGTATATAACTATCCAAGACCAAGCTGTGTATCAAATTTCATCTGAATATCTTCATCTGTTGTAGAAAAAAAGTGCAGAAAACTGACAAAAATTTAATTTTCCAAGTTATAGAGGGGAATAACTCCTTGAAAAATAGGTCAAGCGTGACGAAAGTCAAACTTGCTCTGTAACTATCCAAGACCAAGTTGTGTATCAAATTTCATCTGAATATCTCCATCCGTTGCAGAAAAAAGTTCGGAAAACTGACAAAAACTGGATTTTCCAAGTCATCAAGGGGCATAACTCCTCGAAAAATGGGTCAAGCGTGATGAAAGTCAAACTTGCTCTGTAACTATCCAAGACCAAGCTGTGTATCAAATTTCATCTGAATATCTCTATCCGTTGCAGAAAAAAGTCCGGAAAACTGATATTCGGACAGACGGAGGGACAGACGGACGGACAGACAGACAGACGGACAGACAGACCGAGAGGAAACTAAGAGTCCCCTTCGGCGTTGCCGGTAGGGGACTAATTACCATTCATTACTAATTAAGAGCCAAAAAGAAAGAAGAAGGGACAAGCTGTTGCAAGTTTTTGCACAGACTGAAAACTATATTCCCCCAGGCTCCGATTACAGGGAAATAGAATTATCTGCTTACCCTAAGGACGGCTGTTCTTTTGTTGCCATGCTTGGAATGGGCCATCTTGGTTGGTATCCTCCATCTTGGGTTGGTTGGTATGTGACATCCATTGTGACATCCTTCAGTGGTCATTTTGGTCCAAGTACCAGGGATGATGTCCACCCTTAATAGGCTGGGCATCATCTCTGGTTGGAATGCTCCATGGTATGATCCTCATCTTGGGTTGGTAGTGTGCCCCTTGTCTTGGGTTGGTAGTGTGTCCCTCATCTTGGGTTGGTTGTGTGCCTCTTGTCTTGGGTTGGTAGTGTGCCCCTCATCTTGGGTTGGTAGTGTGCCTCTTGTCTTGGGTTGGTAGTGTGCCCCTCATCTTGGGTTGGTAGTGTGCCCCTCGTCTTGGGTTGGTTGTGTGCCTCTTGTCTTGGGTTGGTTGTGTGCCCATTGTCTTGGGTTGGTAGTGTGCTCCTCGTCTTGGGTTGGTAGTGTGCCCATTGTCTTGGGTTGGTAGTGTGCTCCTCGTCTTGGGTTGGTAGTGTGCCCATTGTCTTGGGTTGGTAGTGTGCTCCTCGTCTTGGGTTGGTTGTGTGCCCATTGTCTTGGGTTGGTAGTGTGCTCCTCGTCTTGGGTTGGTAGTGTGCCCATTGTCTTGGGTTGGTAGTGTGCCCCTCATCTTGGGTTGGTAGTGTGCCTCTCATCATGGGTTGGTAGTGTGCCCCTTGTCTTGTGTTGGTTTTGTGCCTCTTGTCTTGGGTTGGTAGTGTGCCCCTCATCTTGGGTTGGTTGTATGCCGCCATCTTGGTTTGGTAGTGTACCCTTCATATTGGGTTGGTCGGTTGGTGTGCCATTCATCTTGGGATGGCTGTTTGTCCCTCATCTTAGGTTGGTAGTGTGGCCCTCATCTTGGGTTGGTTGTGTGTCTCTTGTCTTGGTTGTGTGCCCCTCATTTTGGGTTGGTTGGTGTGGTCCTCATTTTGGGTTGGTTGGTGTGGTCCTCGTCTTGGGTTGGTTGGTGTGCATCTCATGGATTGGTTGGTGTGCCCCTCATCTTGGGTTGGTTAATGTAGTCCTCATCTTGGGTCGGTTGGTGTGATCCTCTAGCTTTCAATAAGATCATCAATCATTAAGTAACAATGCACTTTAATAAGACTTGTCAGAGGACAACATCACCCGCTGTGTAGGTTTTTGATAGTAAAATGGCAATTTCATAAAAATAAAGGTAAAGGTCACTAAGTCAAAAGTTATGGTATCAAATGAAAGCTATGGTCATGAGTATTCTATATGTGAAATATCAAACCCCTACCCCTTATAGTTCAGAAGCAGGTAAAAGGTCAAGGTCACTTGGTCAAAAGTCATTGTATCAAATGAAAGCTCTGGTTATGAGGAATCTGCATGTGAAATATCAAAGCCCTACCCTTATGGTACATGAGCTATAGCCAAAGTAAAAGTTTTCTTAAAGTTTTCAAATTTTAAGGTTAAGGTCACTGGGTCAAAAGTCAAGATTCCAAATGAAATGTTTGATTACGAGGAATCCACATGTGAAAAATCAAAGCCCTACCAGCCCTTATAGTACATGAGCCCAGGTTAAAGTTTTTATTTAAAGTAGGTCAAACTTCAAGGTCAAGGTCAAGAGTCAAGGTCCAAAATGAAAGGTCTGTTCATGAGGAATCCACATGTGAAATATCAAAGCCTACCACTTCATGAGATATAGCCCAGGTTAATGTTTTGTCATGCAACCGCCAATACAGACGCTCAGGCTATGATATTAGTTCCCAAGACATTCATCACAGCGTGCTTAAAAGGAATATCATGAAAATAAACTGTGTAAATGAAAGTCAGGTTTGAGCCATCTAAACCTCTCGCAGTAATCACTGAAAATGCCACAACAAAGAATCCTTCCAAGTTCAAAGTAGGTATTCAACATTTATAATCATACTAACATATAAATTTTAAATTCTTTAAAAATATCCAAATAATTTAAACAGTAAAAACTTTCATGATTTGAAAATCACCTTTAATCCATCATCTCAATCTGGTTGGTGTGCTTATCTCCATCAAAGGCTGGACTTCATCCTAGTCTGGTTGGTGTGCTCATCTCCATCAAAGGCTGGACTTCATCTCAGTCTGGTTGGTGTGCTTATCTCCATCAAAGGCTGGACTTCATCCTAGTCTGGTTGGTGTGCCTATCTCCATCAAAGGCTGGACTTCATCTCAGTCTGGTTGGTGTGCTCATCTCCATCAAAGGCTGGACTTCATCTCAGTCTGGTTGGTGTACCATTGAAGTCTGGTTGGTGTGCTTATCTCCATCAAGTGCTGGACTTCATCTCAGTCTGGTTGATGTGCTTATCTCAATCATGGGCTAAACTTCATCTCAGTCTGGTTGGTGTGCTTATCTCCATCATTGGCTGGACTTCATCCCAGTCTGGTTGGTGTGCTTATCTCCATCATGGGCTGTGCTTCATCTCAGTCTGGTTGGTGTGCTTATTTCAGTCAAGGGCTGAGCTTCATCTCAGTCTGGTTGGTGTGCTTATCTCCTTCAACATCAAGGACTGGGCTTCATCTCAGTCTGGTTGGTGTGTATCCCAGTCTGGTTGGTGTACTTATCTCCATCATGGACTGGACTTCATCTCAGTCTGGTTGGTGTGCTTATCTCAGTCAAAGGCTGAACTTCATCTCAGTCTGGTTGGTGTGCGCTTATCTCCATCATTGGCTGGAGTATCTCCTATTAGAAATAAAGCAGGAGGTCTAAAAAGTCTGGAAATGAAAAGTCAGAAAGACACTCAGATAGAGAGGAAAATACATGTACTTGACTCTTATTTGTGACCGAGTCATCTCCTACAAGTTTGGTTCAAGTATGACACTTAATAAAGTTAGGTTATTATAACATGTTAGACAAACTAATCTAACAAAGAGACTAACAGACAGACAAAACAATGTGCCTCCAAAAATTTGACACAAGGGTATAAACCCCTATTTAGAATGTAACAGCCACTTAAAAAGAAACAAAGTTAATATATTCACCTTTGAATGACTTTTTCTCCATTTCACTGCATGTATATATAAACTGTCTGCTTATGCTCTGATGTACTGTCTTTGTTAATACAATGGTTATCTATGACTCCAATACTACCTGTTTCAATGAAAGATAAAAGAATGATTAATCCTATGTTTTAAAAGAAAACTTTTATCAGTAATTTGATGATAAATATCATACCATACATTATATATATGTATATATAGGTGCACTTATATATTAAATTTTAAGAACACTGAGAAATAAATTTAATGAATTTAAAATTGTCTTATTCTTAAATTACCTTCAAGTAAATCATGATGTTCAGTATAATTGCTTTTTTTTTAAAGCCTCCATCCTCATTGGTTGCAGAGTCACAATTTATTCATTCAGGCCAATATGTGTTTTAAAAGTTATCCTCTCATTGGGCTGTATAAAATCATTTTCCATCTTCAAATCAATTGTCTGGTGATTTTAATTATATGAGGAACAATCCTTCTTTGTTAATGTCAGTCCCTGCAGGTACGTTCCTCAATCCCCTTTTTTTTTAATATATTTTTGGCTTCATGTATCTCATTTATGTTCGCATGTTGCACTACTTCTTTTTCGGGAGGAAACAGTGGTTTAAGGTTGCCAATAACAGTATAAGATTGCATATCAATATCTCCTTCATTGTTTGGCGAATCAATTATATATGTAGTGGATCAGTCTTACAATTCATACTTCATAAAGTAATACAGCTCTCTTATGGCATCCTCCCACATTGTGGTATGGAAAAGTTCCCCAAATACTACACTCGTCCAGTGATATAAGGCCTGAAGAGGGGAATCTTGAAGGATTGAGAGAACATCAACGAAACAACTCAGACAGGATGGATCTACAGGGGTTCAGAAACTTCCTTATATAGCCATGAATGTCTCCCTCAGTCTACCAAGCACACTGTAACCAAAAATCTTACCAAACTGACCCACCTGGTAAATAAGAAAAATATATAAAAAAATAAAACAGACCTGATGAAGACAAGGCAAGGAAGTATCTCAATCCCTGTAGAAACATCCAGGGGCGTCTGACCTGCTCCTAAGTCTGCCAAACCTACATATTCCCCACTCCGGGTCCCAACATTGAATGTTTGTAATACATGGTTCCCTTAAGCATACCACTGCACACCAATAATCCACCACTGCACATCAATAATCCGCCACTGCACATCAATAATCCGCCATTGCACATCAATAATTCACCACTGCACACCAATAATCCACCACTGCACATCAATAATCCACCACTGCACACCAATAATCCACCACTGCACACCAATAATCCACCACTGCACACCAATAATCCACCACTGCACATCAATAATCCACCACTGCACATCAATAATCCACCACTGCACACCAATAATCCACCACTGCACACCAATAATCCACCACTGCACACCAATAATCCACCACTGCACACCAATAATCCACCACTGCACATCAATAATCCACCACTGCACACCAATAATCCACCACTGCACACCAATAATCCACCACTGCACACCAATAATCCACCACTGCACATCAATAATCCACCACTGCACACCAATAATCCACCACTGCACACCAATAATCCACCACTGCACACCAATAATCCACCACTGCACACCAATAATCCACCACTGCACATCCAATAATCCACCACTGCACATCAATAATCCGCCACTGCACACCAACATTACTTCAAGGGACACCAGAATTTCTCATAGCAGTGATGATTTTCCTCATACACAGGTCACTATTTATTAAGGCAGGGTGAATATGGTTTTTCCTCATACGCTGGTCACTGTTTATCAAGGCAGAGTGGTGGTTTTTCTTCATACACTGGTCACTGTTCATCAAGGCAGATTGGTTGTTTTTCCTCATACACTGGTCACTGTTTATCAAGGCAGAGTTGTGGTTTTTCTTCATTCACTGGTCACTGGTCTGAGTGGGTAGTGGTTTTTCTTCATACACTGGTCACTGTTAATCAAGGCAGAGTGATGGTTTTTCTTCAATCACTGGTCACTTTTCATCAAAACACAGTGGTGCAGGTTTTTCTTCATTCACTGGTCACTGCTTTTTAAGGTATATCGAGTATTGGTTTGCCACTGTTCATTAAGACAGAGTGGTGGTTTTTCTTCATACACTGGTCACTGTTCATCAAGGCAGAGTGGTGCTTTTTCTTCAAGCACTTGTCACTGTTCTTCAATGCAGAGTGGTAGTTCTTCCTCATACACTGGTCACTGTACATCAAGGCAGAGTGGTAGTTTTTCTTCATAACAAGATTGGTTGATTTTTCTTCATGCACTGGTCATTGTCAAGAGCAGAAAAGCTGATGTAGTGTTTTATAATGCACTATTGGAGAGCTGTTTTTTCCACATGCATTCAGGTCTACATCAATGCATTTAGTTGTTATGTATGTAGGTCAGTGACCTGTCTGGCATTGAAATTCTTCTTTGACAATTTCCTTGTCAACCTGAAATATATTGTATAACATATAATAGTAGAATAAACCCTAAACTGCTGAAGTTGGTATGGCCAGATTGCAAAGCGCCAGTTTTAATTGATGTATACTTGACACCGCGTGGGATTGAAACCTATGATGTTGTGATTCCTTACCGAGGTATTTGGTTGTTTTCTCATAATTCAAGTGATATCGCACAAAACTGATGAGATGTTGCAGTAGGGCAATGCCTAATAAGTATTAGTCCATATTGTTTGAGGTCAAGGCTACACTGGGTCAAAAGTCAAGGTTTCATTAAAAAGTCTTGTCGTAAGCAATCTAAAAATGAACTAATATTGGAAGCTCTATCCATTACGGTTCAAGAGTTATAATTTTTAAAAATCTATGTAATTTTGAACAATAGGTCAAAATTTAAGGTTACTAGGTCAAAAGGCAAGGTTACAAATGAAAGGTCTTATCACAAAGAGTTTGAATATGAACCAGAACTTCCCTAAAATGAAATGTAGGTCAGATGCAGCCTCTGTACCATGCATTGTTGTAAGCATCCTCAGATGCATCATCCATACAAGTTTGGTTGGTGTAGGACTTATAGTAAGGTGGGAATGGATCTGTCCCACTTTACCTAACTTGCTCACTCAAGCATGAAATGTAGTTCAGATGCAGCCTCCGTACCATGCATTGTTGTAAGCATCCTCAGATGCATCATCCATGCAAGTTTGGTTGGTGTAAGACTTATAGTAAGGCAGGAATGAACCTGTCCTATTTTAGCAAACCTGCTCAATCAAGCATGAAATGTAGGTAAAAATGCAGCCTCTGTACCATGCATTGTTGTAAGCATCCTCAGATGCATCATCCATGCAATTTTGGTTGGTGGAAGACTTATAGTAAGGCAGGAATGAACCTGTCCTATTTTAGCAAACCTGCTCAATCAAGCATGAAATGTAGGTAAGAATGCAGCCTCTGTACCATGCATTGTTGTAAGCATCCTCAGATGCATCATCCATGCAATTTTGGTTGGTGTTGGACTTATAGTAAAGTGGGAATGAACCTGTCCCATTTTACTTGACCTGCTCACTCAAGCATGTAGGTCAGATGCAGCTTCCGTACCTTGCATTGTTGTAAGCATCCTCAGATGCATCATCCATGCAAGTTTGGTTGATAGAGGACTTATAGTTTGGAGGGAATGGACTTGTCCCGTTTTGCTTAACCTATTGTGCGGACGCCAATGACGGGGCGATAGCATAAGCCCCCCTCTACTTCGTCGAGGTGAGCTAAAAAGTGTTTCATACTCCAAAGTCAAGGTCACAAGGTCAGCAATTTTGGTATCCATGGAAAGGTCAATGTCACAAGTAATACACATTTGAAATTTGAAAGCATTGTCACTAACCATTCAAAAGTTCTGGAAAAGGTTAAAGTTTTTCAAATGTAGGTAAATCTCCAAGGTCAACAATTTTGGTATCCATGGTATCCAAGGAATACACATGTGAATATAAAAGCTCTATCACTTACCATTCATGGCCAAGTTTAAAGTTTTTCAAAGGTAGGTCAATCTCCAAGGTGAAGGTCATACGGTAAAATTTTTTGGTATTCATGGAAAGGTCTAGTCACAAGGAATATATGTAAATATGAAAGTCCTATCACTTACTATTAAAAAATAGCAATCCAAGGAATGCTTGTGTCGCCTGCGAAGCAGATTTTTTTTTATTGAAAAGTAGGTCAAATATCAAAGGCAAGGCCACTAGGTAAAAAATTATGGAATGTTTAGAAAGGTCTTTTCATAAGGAATACAAATGTGAAATATCAAAGCCCTATCACTTACCACTCAAAAGATATAGCCAATCTTTGATTTGTTGAAAAGTAGGTCAAATATATAGGGCAAGGTAAAACATAGGTAATCACAGATTACGAAGCTCACCTCGTGACAGCAAAATTCAATTCAAACATATTTCTTATTACATGTATATTGGCTTTTAAAGGCAAAACCACTCAAGCAGAAAAAGTAGGTCAAGGTCATTTTATGAAAGTTTGATCAAAGATACATCCAATATGCAAGTTTGGTACATGTAGCAGTTATACTTTGCTCAATATTGGCTTTATAGAGCAAAATCACTCAAGCGGAAAAAGTAGGTCAAGGTCAGTTTATGAAAGATTGATCAAAGATTCATCCAAAATGCAAGTTTGGTACATGTAGCAGTTATACTTTGCTCAATATTGGCTTTATAGAGCAAAATCACTCAAGCGGAAAAAGTAGGTCAAGGTCAGTTTATGAAAGATTGATCAAAGATTCATCCAATATGCAAGTTTGGTACATGTATTACTTTTACTTTGCTCAATATTGGCTTTTAAAGGCAAAATCACTCAAGCGGAAAAAGTAGGTCGAGGTCATTTTACGAAAGTTTTATCAAAGATACATCTAATATGCAAGTTTGGAACATCTAGCACTTATACTTTGCTCAATATTGGCTTTTAAAGGCAAATCACTCAAGCAGAAAAATTAGGTCAAGGTCATTTTATGAAAATTTGATCAAAGATACATCCAATATGCAAGTTTGGTACATGTAGCACTTATACTTTGCTCAATATTGGCTTTTAAAAGCGAAATCACTCAAGTGGAAAAAGTAGGTCAGATGCTGCATCCGATGCATGGGTCCATCTCGGCATCCAAAGATGAATCACTTGTGCAAGTTTGGTTACTGTAGCATTAGTACTTTGTCAGATACTGAGCTACCCCAAACTTCTTATCCAAATCACTCAAGCGGAAAATGTAGGTCAGATGCTGCATCCGATGCATGGGTTCACCTCAGCATCCAAAGATGAATCACTTGTGCAAGTTTGGTTACTGTAGCATCAGTACTTTGTCAGATACTGAGCTACCCCAAACTTCTTAACCAAGTCACTCAAGCGGAAAATGTAGGTCAGATGCTGCATCCGATGCATGGGTTCACCTCAGCATCCAAAGATGAATCACTTGTGCAAGTTTGGTTACTGTAGCATCAGTACTTTGTCAGATACTGAGCTACCCCAAACTTCTTAACCAAGTCACTCAAGCAGAAAATGTAGGTCAGATGCTGCATACGATGCATGGGTTCACCTCAGCATCCAAAGATGAATCACTTGTGCAAGTTTGGTTACTGTAGCATTAGTACTTTGTCAGATACTGAGCTACCCCAAACTTCTTAACCATACGCGGACGTGGACGCGGACGCGGACGCGTGGGGTTATAGTATAAGCTCACTCAACTTCGTCAAGGTGAGCTAAAAATATAGTATGTGAAGAAAGGGCTTGTCACAAGGAGGAATACACATGTGAAATATCAAAGCCCTATCACTTACCAATCAAAAGATATAGCCAATCTTAGATTTTTTGAAAAGTAGGTCAAATATCTAGGTCAAGGTCACGAGGTCAAAAATTATGGTTTGCGTAGAAAGGTCTTGTCACAAAGATATCACACGCGTAATATCAAAGCCCTATCACTTGCCAATCAAGAAATATATCCAATATTAGATTTTTTAGAAAAGTAGGTCAAATATCTAGGTCAAGGTCACAAGGTCAAAAATTATGATATGTGTAGAAAGGTCTTGTCACAAGGAATACACATGTGAAATATCAAAGCCCTATCACTAACCAATCAAGAAATATAGCCAATATTAGATTTTTAGAAAAGTAGGTCAAATATCTAGGTCAAGGTCACAAGGTCAAAAATTATGACATGTGTAGAAAGGATTGTCACAAGGAATACACATGTGAAATATCAAAGCCCTATCACTTATCAATCAAAAGTTATGGGGTGTGACACCCAAGTGTGACAGACAGACGGACAGACAGACAGACGGACAGACAGACAGACAGACGGACAATGGACAAAGTGATCCCTAAGTGTCGCTGTGCTTCGCAGACGACACAAAAAAAATTTTGTCAAGGTAAAGTTTTTGCGGACAAACAGACAAAGCTGAAACGGACACGCCAAAAACTATATCCCCAGAATCTCCGATTAAGGGGGCATAAAAAAATGTTCATGAGAACTTTAATAGAGTTATTCAAAGAAAGAGTTATATAAGACTTGTCAGAGGACAACATTAATACCCATTTAGGTTTTTAATTGCATTTTTCTGATAAGTGAAATAAAGCCCAGATTGAAGTCTAGTAAAAGTAGGTCAAACTCAAAGGTTAAGGTCCAAAATGAAAGGTCTGGTAAAAATAGTAGGCCAAACTCCAAGATATCTAGGCTGGTCATTAGGTATCCAGATGTCATATATCAAAGCCCTACCCCTACACCGCGTGGGATCGAAACATTTGATGTTGTGATTCCTCACGGAGAATTTTGATGTTTTCTCATCATATAAGTGATACTGCACAAAATTGATGAGACGTTGCATTAGAGCAATGCCTAATAAGTAAGTCCATATCATTTATATATCTTAAAAGTCTATATTTTTGCAAACACTTCAAGAGTTCGTTAGAAGGAATGATTTTCTGTCGTTGACAAACTATTGAAGAGTTTGGAAAAAATATGAACTTTTCATATACCTGAACAATATGGATTGATATATTAGGTATTGCCCTACTGCAACACACATAAGTTTTGTAAAGTTTAATCTAGAAAATGAAAAACTACCAAAAAACTATGTAAGGAATCACAACACCATTTTACGAACCCAAGCGGTGTTATAGTACATGAGATATAGCACAGGTTAGAAATTTTTAAAAGTAGGTCAAACTCCAAGGTAAAGATCACTAGGTCAAAAGTCAAGGTCCCAAATGAAAGGTCTGGTCATGAGGGAGCCACATGTGAAATATCAAAGCCCGAACCCTTATACATATAGTTCATAAGAATATATGCCAGGTTAAAATTTTGTCCACGCAACCAACTACTATCAGGCTATATGACATTAGCTCCCCGAACATTCGTCACAGCTCGTTAAAAATTAGTATTTCAAGAAGACGTCAAAAATGTGTCAAAATTTGAATTTGGAGAAGAACCAAAACATTCACCACTTCTTAAGACATCCTTCTAGATCATCCTTTTGATTATTCGATTTGTGCATTGGTTATGAAGAAGTTTGTCAAAGGAGGGTAACCCTGTGACCTACTTTTGCCTGTGGTGGCGCCACCTAAAGATGGATCAGGAATAAAAATAGCAATCCGAGGAATGCTTGTGTTGCCTGCGAAGCGGTTTGATTATTATTCTAGAAAGTGGATCAAAATTATTGGTATCAGTAGAGAAGTCTTGTCAAATGAAATTAATTTGAAATATCAGACCTCTTAATTACAATTAAAAGATATGGTCATTCACAAATTTTCAGAAAAGAGTGTCAATCGTCTAGGTCAAGGTAACTATGTAAAAATTGGTAACAAAAAGGTTTCATCATAAGAAATATAAAAGCCCTATCACTTACATATTAAAAGATATATACAACCCTAATTTCTTAGAAAAGAAGGTCAAATAGCAAGGTTAAGGTCAAAAGGTAAAAAATTGTGGTATGGGTAGAAAGGCATTATTACAAGAAAAAATACATGTGAAATATCAAAGCTCCATCACCTACCAATCAAAAGATCCAATTTTACTTTTCTTAAAAAATAGGTGAAATGTCTAAGTCGAGGTCACAAGGTCAAAATTATGGTATGTGTAGAAAGGTCTTGTCACAAGGAATACATATGTGAGATATCAAAGCCCTATCACTTACCAATCAAAAGATATATATAGTCAATCTTATATTTTTGAAAAGTAGGTCAAATATCCAGGTCAAGGTCAAGAGGTCAAAAATTATGATATGTGTAGAAAGGTCTTGTTACAAGGAATACACATGTGAAATGTCAAAGCCCTATCACTTACCAATCAAAAGATATAGCGAATCTGATCTTTTTTCCAAAAGTAGGCCAAATATCTAGGTCAAGGTCACAAGGTCAAAAATTATGACATGTGTAGAAAGGTCTTGCCACAAGGATTTCACGTGTGAAATATTAAAGTCCTAACACTTATATTTTTTTTTTAAAGTAGGTCAAATATGTAGGTCAAGGTCACTATTCAAAAATTATGGTATGTGTCGGAAGGTCTTATTAAAAGGAATACTTATGTGAAATATCAAAGCCCTATCACTTACCAATCAAAAGTTATGAGCTGTGACACCCAGAGTGTGACAGACAGACAGACGGACGGACAACGGACATAGTGATCCCTAAGTGTCGCTATGCTTTGCAGGCGACACAAAAACAACAAAATATGTAGGGTACCATGAGTACTTCATTTCCGTCAAGTTTCATTATGAAAAATATATCTCATCCCTTCCATTTTTACATAAGAAATAAATCGCAAAAGGCAGTATGGCTGAATTGCGAGAGGCTAGTTTTAGTTGATGCATACTTTATCTATTCTGTCTAATTCATGAGATACAGCTAACATTTTAAGGTCAAAGTCAGTCATAAATTAAACAAAAAAATGTTTTCAGAAAAAAACAGATGTCTCCCCCTTTCCTCTAAGTTACTTTGACCTTAGGCCAAGATGTGAAACCTTTGAATCATGGGCAATACCATACTAAAACATGAAAGTGATTCATTATACTGTTTAAGGTAAAGCCCAAACATGATTAGCATTATTAATTTCATTACAAGCATATTTAGTGAAATTTACTTTGTTCACATGACCTTCGATAAAGGTGATCTGAAACCTACATTGTATAGATCATGAGAGAACAAAAAACTGAATTAGAGATTGGATACATCGTTCAAAACATATAGCCTGAACATAATAAGCATAGACAATTTCAGCCTGGACATGATTAGCATATACAATTTCATTACTAAAGTAAGAAGTGACCTTAATCATGCGACCTTGTGACAATGTGATAAGAAACATTTAGTCCTGAGAAACAACATACTATAATATGAAAACAATTGTAAGAAGGGTTCAGGAGATATAGCCCAGACAAGATTAGTACATACAATTTCATTAAAAAGAACTAAATGATCTTGATCTTGGGCACATGACCTTGGGTCAAGATGATAAGAAACCCTCCAATTCTGAGCAACAGCATACTAAAGTATCAGAGTGATCCAGTATACAATTCCAGAGATATAGCCCTTTGTCATATGACCTTGGATCAAGGTGCTGTGGAACCTTTGGGTCATCAGCATCATCATACTAAAATATGAAAATGATCAAATCAGGGTTCAAAAGATTAAGCCGGTATATCATACAGGCAACATATACAATTTCATTTAAAATATACTAATTGACCTTGACCTTGGTCACAAGACATAGGGTCATCGTGATGTGAAACCTTTGGGTCATGAGCAAATACAAACTAAAGCATAAGAGTAATCTGATAATCAGTTAAAGAGAATAGCATGTACAATTTCATTAAAATGTACTAAGTGACCTTGATCAAATGACCTTGGATCAAGGTGATGTGAAACCTTTGAGTCATGAGCAAATACATACTAAAACCTGAAAGCAATCCAGTAAGCGGTCCAAGGGATATAGCCTAGACAGGAATATATGTACAATTTCATTAAAAATGTAATATAGGACCTTGACCTTTGTCGCATTACCTTGGGTCAAGGTGGTGTGAAACCTTCGAGTCATAAGCAACAATATACTAAAATATAAAAGGGATCGGGCAAAAGGTTCAAGAGATATAGCCTGGACAGGAAAGCATGTACAATTTCATTAACTAGAAGTCTCTGACGAGACTGAAGCTCTCCTGGTTGTTTAGTAAACATGGTAAAATACATAACTAAATGACAAAACTATTTTCTAAGACCCAAGGGTAAGAGGCTAAAAAAGTATATCAGATGTGCAAGCGTAATATTAAGCTTAAGATCATAATGCAAAAATCTTTTTATCAGTCATACTTTCTAAGTCATGGTGTTCAGAAGATTACATAGAGTTGTATACAAGAAAATGACCACATCCATTTTCCAAGAACCTGGAGGTCAGGGGCTAAAACTAATTATCAAGTGGATAATTAAACCACATACCCTTTACATATGTATTATGCAAAAAGAATTTATACTCTATCAATTATGCACTCTGAGAATTGGTTTTCACAAGAATGCTTATCATTACATGTACATGTATATACAATATATATATGAGAAAATGACCACACCCATTTTCCAAGACCCTTGGAGTCTGAATCTCACACAAAACATCAGGTACATGTACACAACTAGACTATAGACTCGTCATGTTGCAAAAAGAATTGACTTTGCGTCCTTTGTACTTTCTGAGAAAAGATGATCACAAAATTACAGTAAGTTATATACAAAGGAGAAAATGACCACATCCATTTCCTAAGACCCTGGGGGTTGAGGAGCTCAGATGAAATATCTGGTGCACACCAGATCATAAACCTTTTATATTGCAAAAAGAATTAATTTTCTATCATTTATACTTTCTGAGAAGTGGTGTCCACAAGATTACACAGAATTATATAGGAGAAAATTACCACACCCACTTTCTAAGACCCTGGGGTCAGCTAGGGGCTCAAACAAAATATCTTGTGTACAGCTTGATCACAGATCTATAATATATAAAAAATAATTAACTTTCTATTATTTATAATTTCTGAGAAATGGTGACAAGATTACATTGAGTTATATATAAAGAAGAAAGTGACCACACCCAACGTCTAAGACCCTGGGGTAAGGGGCTTAAACAAAACTTTAGATGCACAACTAGCTACTAGACCTTGAACATTGCAAAAAGAATTAACTTTCTATCATTTACCCTTCTGAGAAATGGTGACCACGAGATTACATAGGGTTATATAAGAGGAAATGACCATGCCCATTTTCTAAGGCTCTGGGGGTCAGGGGCTCTAACAAAATATCTTGTGATCAACTAAATCATGGACATATAATATAGCAAAAAGAATTGATTTTCTATTATTTATACTTTCTGAGAAATGGTGACCACAAGATTACATTGAGGTCTATAGGAGATAATGACCACACCTATTTCCTGAGACCCCAGGGGTCAGGGGCTCAGATGAAATATCAGGGGCACAACTAGATCATAGACCTTTGATATTGTAAAAAGAATTAACTGTCTATCATTTATACTTTCTGATAAATGGTGACAACAAGATTACATAGAGTTATATATGAGAATATGGCCACACCCATTTCCTAAGACCCAAGGGGTCAGGAGCTCAGATGAAATATCAGGTGCACAACTAGACCATAAACCTTAAATATTGCAAAAAGAATGAACTTTCTATCATTAACACTTTTTGAGAAATGGTGACCACAAGATTACATAGAGTTATATATGAGAATATGGCCACACCCATTTCCTAAGACCCAAGGGGTCAGGGGCTCAGATGAAATATCAGGTGCACAACTATATCATCAACCTTTAATTTTGTAAAAAGAATAAGTTTTCTATCATTTATACTTTGAGAAATGGTCACCACAAGAGTACATAGAGTTACATAGGACAAAATGACCACACCCATTTCCCATGACCCTGGGGGGCAGGGGCTTAGATGAAATATCAGGTGCACACCTAAATCATAGACCTTTAACATTGCAAGAAGAAGTAACTTTCTATCGTTTATACTTTCTGAGAAATGGTGACCACAAGATAACATAGAGTTATATTATTAGGAGAAAATGACCACAACCATTTTCAAAGACCCTGGGGGTCAGCAGCTCAAACAAAATATAAGGTGCACAACTAGACCATAGACCAATCATGTTGCAAAAAGAATTAACTTTCCATCATTAACAGTTTCAGAGGACTGTAAACCACAAGAAATGTTTAACGGACGGACGGACGCCGGACACAAGGCGATCGCATAAGCTCGACTGGTCAAAGACAAGTAGAGCTAAAAATGTACAAAGTGACCTTGGCCTTTGTCACATGACCTTGGGTCAAGGTGATGTGAAACCTTCCAGTCATAAGCAAGGACATACTAAAATATGAAAGTGATCCAGAAAACGGTTCAAGAGATATAGCTCGGACAGGAATGTATGCATAATTTCATTAAAAATGCACTTGATCTTGACCTTGATCTTGGTCACATGACCTTGGGTCAAGTTGATGTGAAACCTTCGAGTCATAAGTAACAACATACTAAAATGTAAAAGGGATTGGGCAAAAGGTTCAAGAGATATAGCCAGGACAGGAATCTATGTGCAATTTTATTAAAAGTGTACTAAATGACCTTGACCTTGGTCACATGACCTTGGGTCAAGGTGATGTGAAACCTTCAGGTCATAAGCAACAACATACTAAAATATGAAAGGGATCAAGCAAAAGGTTCAATAGATATATATAGCCCGGACAGAAATCTGTGTACAATTTTATCAAAAATGTACTAAGTGACCTTGGTCATATGACGGTTGACCTCCAAGGTCAAGGTGAAGAGGTAAATAATTTTGGTATCCATTGAAAGGTCTTGTCACAAGGAATACACATGTGAAATATGAAAGCCCTATCACTACCATTCAAAAGTTATAGCCAAGATTAAAGTTTTTCAAAAGCAAGTCAAACTCCAAGGTCAAGGTCTCAAGATCAAAAATTTTAGTATCTATGGAAAGGTCTCATCACAAGAAATGTACATGTGAAATATGAAAGCCCTATTACATACCATTCAAAAGTTATGGCCATGCAAAGTTAAAGTTTTTCAAAAGTAGGTCAACGTCACAAGGTATACCGTAAGATAATCCTTTGAAAGGTCTTGCAGCAAGGAATAGACATGTGAAATATGAAAGCCCTATCACTTACCATTCAAAGTTAAAGTTTTTGTCGACAAACAGAGAAACAGACAGACGGACAGACCAATAACTATTTGCCCCCGAATCTCTGATCACAGGGACATAAAAAAAAGATTTAAATGCACTGACTGAGGGACTTTGCCATTTCAAGGACCGGATTTTGCCTTGCAAACCGGCCAAAAATGAGTTAGAATTCTAAAGTTTAATTGAAATCAATGCAGTGATGCATTTTTTTCAATTTGTTTGTAATTGAATTATCGAAATGAAAGCATTCTACGATTCTACTTCATTTTGTGTTAATATATCTGTTTAGAAAACACTGCCATTTTCCCCAATTTCAAATTGTACAAGACATTAACTGATATTTATTTCAAATATGAAGTTTAAATGAAACTATTTGTAGTAACCCCCCCCCCCCCCCCTGAATATAAAATGGACTGTGAAATAAGATGGTTGTACCAGATGTAACTAAACCCCGAGTCCTGATAATAGTTACCGTTTTCTTGTCTGTGGACATGTTGCTGCGAAAGCTATCGCGAGTTTACGCGCCAAAATTCAACATCGTGAATTCCGAGTTCGAAGAATTTATTACTTACATGTCAGTGCAATGTTATTATTTATTGCATTTACTTATCTGCATTTATTTATTCTAAACTAATAGTTATTTACCTAATTTTTGAGTCTTTCACATCTTTTTCTTTCTTGTCGACTTGTGTCTCTGGTCACGTTCAGGGAAATGAATTCTAATCACTCATACACCTGCACAAAGACAATGGAAAAGTCACGTGACTCACAGGTTTTGGTCAGGCGAGATTGCAAGAATCACAACAAGTTCACTTGATTATTTTGATTGGTTTTAATCAATTAATCATGTTCTAGGTCAGGTTATGCACACGACTAACAGGTGCATATTCCGGCAGGTACCTCGAAGTCTTTGATATGAGGTACCGTTTTACTGTTACCTGTTACCTGTTACCTGTTACCTAGTTGAGAGATCTATCATCTAGTCTGTCGACTCTCCAGATCCGTTCCTGTATTTCTGCTTAATCTTTGATGTTCAGAATGGGGGGTTAGGCATGTTGGCTCAAATTTGAGTGGCTGTCCTTTCCAGTGGTTGTTAAGTTTGCTTTTGAACGAGTTTAGTGTATTGGCTGTCACAACGTTGTCTGGTAAGCTGTTCCATATATTGATGACTCTATTTGTAAAACAGTTTTTCCGCACATCTAGTCTGCAGTGGCTTTTGACTAATTTTTGGCTGTTACCTCTTGTTCTGTTTTCCTGGCTCTTTACAAAAAGTGGTTTACTCATTTCATCTAGATTGTTAATGTATTTGTAGACTTGTATGACGTCTGCCCTTATTCTTCTATATTCTAATGATGGAAGACCTAGGTTGAGCAGTCTCTCCGAATAACTTAGATGTTGAATTCCATAGATCAGTTTTGTTGCTCTACGCTGTGTGTTTTCGATAGCCATGGCATCTTTTTTGTACAGAGTATACCATGCACAGGAAGCATATTCTAGGTGTGGTCTCACTAGGCTTTTGTATAGATGTAAGAAAGAATCCTTATCCAAGTGTTTAAAGTTCCTTTTTATCACACCGAGCATGCGATTAGCCTTTTTTACTGCTGTGTTAATGTGAATTTGAAATTTAAGTTGGTTGTCTATTTGAACTCCTAAATCTGTTTCATATTCAATTTTTCCTATAACTTGCTCCGATAAGCTGTAATCATCTGGCAGGATTGCCCTGCCTAAATGAAGATGCTTACATTTGTCCTTGTTGAAGGTGAGTTGCCACGAGTGCGACCATGATATCAGATTGTTGATGTCCTGTTGGATCTTTCTGTGGTCTTCTTGATCGTTTGATGAGCCATATAGTTTCGTGTCATCTGCAAATAATTTGACTGGGTTACTAACTACTTCTGGCAAGTCATTGATGTAAATGAGAAAGAGGATAGGTCCCAAGACGCTGCCTTGCGGAATACCCGAAGTTATGTTGTCCCATGGAGAGTATTTACCATTTAGAATCACCCTCTGTTTCCTGTCTGTTAGAAATTCTTTTATCCATGTTAGTGTTTTGCCTTTAATTCCATATGCTGATAGTTTTTTGAGTAGCCTAAAGTGCGGAACTTTATCGAATGCTTTTTGAAAATCAAAATAAATTATGTCCACATCTGATTTTTCATCTAATAGTTTTGTCCAAGCATCCATGACCTCGATTAATTGTGTTGTACAAGAGTGGCCCTTTCTAAATCCAAATTGATGTGGAGTGAACAGTTTATTTTCATCCATGTGTGTCACTATCCTATCTCTAATGATCTTTTCCATAATTTTACATGAGATTGAGGTTAGACTAATCGGTCGATAGTTTGATGGATCCGATTTATTTATTCCCTATTTTTTATATCACAAATTATTTTTTTAATATATCAAGTACTCAATTTTTGAAATAAAAAATAATTTGTGACATCGAAGTTTTTAAATCACAGAATCGACCATTTGATATCAAATAAACCATAAACCACTGAAGGGGGTAAGGCCGGATTGCGGAGTGTTTCTATTAGATGACGTATATTTTTTTGTGCAGACAGAAAGGTCATCAACACTATTGCAAAATAAAAAAAAACTAAGGTTATGAGGAATCTACGTGTGAAATATCAAAGCTGTACCCCTTGTAGTTCAAAAGTAGGTCAAAGGTCAAGGTCACTTGGTCAAAAGTCATGATATTAAATGAAAGATCTGCTCATGAGGATTCTATATGTGAAATATCAAAAACCTAAGTCCTATAGTTTAAAGGGGGGTCAAGGGTCAATGTCAAGGTCACTTGGACAAAAGTCAAAATATCAAATGAAAGATCTGGTCATGAGGAATCTATTTGTGAAATATCAAAACCCTGCCTCTTATGGTTTAAAAGAATGTAACAGGTCAATGTCAAGTGCACTTGGTCAAAAGTTATGATATCAAATGAAAGAATCTATATGTAAAATATCAAAGCCCTACCTCTTATAGTTTAATAGTAGGCTAAAGGTCAATGTCAAGGTCACTTGGTCAAAAGTCAAGATATCAAATGAACGATCTGGTCATGAGGAATCTACATGTGAAACATCAAAGCCCTACCCCTTATAGTACATGAGATATAGCCCAGGTTAAAAAAAATAGTAGGTCAAACGTCGTGGTCATGGTCAAGATTACTAGGTCAAAGGTCACGATATCAAATGAAAGGTCTGGTCATGACAATTCTGCATGTGAAATATCACAGTCATATCCTCTATAGTTCATGAGATATGGCCCATGTTAATTTTTTTAAGTATGTCAAACTCAAAGGTCAATGTCACTATTTCAAATTTTGTTGCCGAGTTTGATTCGTCTCATTTTGGTCTATCACCGTGTCAAGTTCCAATTAGTTGCTGCTCCAAGCAGTTTTCTCTCAATGGACCTAAACGCAACACCTTAACCAAAATGTTGACGCACTGACGGACTTCGCCATTTCATAGACCGGATTTTGCTTCGCAGTTCGACCAAAAAATTGTGTGATATCAAAATATGATTTTGTGATACGCCGGTTCAAACTAAACTTGGAACTTGACCCGACATGACCCGGCGTACGCCGATTCTCGCCTATGGTGCATTTCAACCGCCATTCGTCCAAAAAAAAAAAAAACAAAACAAAACAAAACAAAACATAGGGTAATCAAAGATTACATAGCTCGCCTATACAGGTTTTTGTCAGAAACCAGGTTAAAATTTTTGAAAAGTAGGTCAAAGTCCAAGGTCAAGGTCACTAGGTCAAAGGTCATGGTCTCGAATGAACGGTCTCGTCACAAGGTATCTACATGTGAAATATCAAAGCCCTACCCCTTATAGTTCAAGAGATATAGCCCAGGTTAAAATTTTGTCTACGGACGACGACGACGACGACGACGACAAAGACGACGACGACGACGACAAATACGACGACGACGATGCCGAGGGTATGGCATTAGTTCTCCGGACTTGTTCGTCCCGGCGAGCTTAAAACAAAACAAAACAAAAAAAAAATCAAATTCAAGGAATTGTGGTCCCCCGCTTTTGGGTGTTTGTCTTTAAAGAAATGCTTACAGACATCCCCCCATTCTTAAGTTTTAATAATATATCTCATATATTATCAACATTCTAAATATGAAAGATTAACTCCAAGAAAAGGTCAAAAGGTCCAAACTTGTGTTTTGTTTCCAAGGGACAGGGCTTATGAAAAGGTATGCACATGTGAAATATTTAAGACCTATGATTTAAATTACCATCAAAAACTTATGGTCGAGGTTGAAGTTTTTAAATGTGGGTCAACCTCCATGGACAAGGTCACAAGGTCAGAATGTTATTACCAACAGAAAGGTCTCATCACAAGGAATACACATGTGAAATGTGAAAGCCCTATCATTTTCCATTAAAAAGTTATGGACAAGGTTATAGTTTTTTTGAAAAGTAGGTCGAACTCAAAGGTCAAGGTCAAAAATTTTGGTATCCATGCAAAGGTCTTGTCACAAGGAATACACATGTGGAAATGTGAAAGCCCTATCATTTTCCATTCAAAAGTTATGGACAAGGTTATAGTTTTTTGAAAAGTAGGTCGAACTCAAAGGTCAAGGTAAAAAATTTTGGTATCCATGCAAAGGTCTTGTCACAAGGAATACACATGTGAAATATCAAAGCCCTATCACTTTCCATTCAAAAGTTATGGTCAAGGTTAAAGTTTTTAATAAGTAGGTCGAACTCCAAGGTCAAGGTCATAAGGTCAAAAATTTTGGTATCCATGGAAAGGTCTTGTCACAAGGAATACACATATGAAATATCAAAGCCCTATCACTTACCATTCAAAAGTAATGGTCAATGTTAAAGTTTTTAATAAGTAGGTCAAAGTCCAAGGTCAAGGTCACAAGGTCAAAAATTTTGGTATCCATGGAAAGGTCTTGTCACAAGGAATACACATGTGAAATATCAAAGCCCTATCACTTTCCATTCAAAAGTTATGGTCAAGGTTAAAGTTTTTAGTAAGTAGGTCAAAGTCCAAGGTCAGGGTCACAAGGTCAAAAATTTTGGTATCCATGGAAAGGTCTTGTCACAAGGAATACACATGTGAAATATCAAAGCCCTATCACTTTGCATTCAAAAGTTATGGTCAAGGTTAAAGTTTTTAATAAGTAGGTCAAAGTCCAAGGTCAAGGTCACAAGGTCAAACATTTTGGTATCCATGGAAAGGTCTTGCCACAAGGAATACACATGTGAAATATCAAAGCCCTATCACTTACCATTCAAAAGTTATGCACAAGGTTAAAGTTTTTGTGACTGACGGACAGACGGACGGACGGACGGACGAACCGGTTTTAATGTCCCCTATCATTTTCCATTAAAAAGTTATGGACAAGGTTATAGTTTTTTGAAAAGTAGGTCGAACTCAAAGGTCAAGGTAAAAAAATTTGGTATCCATGCAAAGGTCTTGTCACAAGGAATACACATGTGAAATATCAAAGCCCTATCACTTTCCATTCAAAAGTTATGGTCAAGGTTAAAGTTTTTAATAAGTAGGTCGAACTCCAAGGTCAAGGTCACAAGGTCAAAAATTTTGGTATCCATGGAAAGATCTTGTCACAAGGAATACACATATGAAATATCAAAGCCCTGTCACTTACCATTCAAAAGTAATGGTCAATGTTAAAGCTTTTAATAAGTAGGTCAAAGTCCAAGGTCAAGGTCACAAGGTCAAAAATGTTGGTATCCATGGAAAGGTCTTGTCACAAGGAATACACATGTGAAATATCAAAGCCCTATCACTTACCATTCAAAAGTTATGGTCAAGGTTAAAGTTTTTAATAAGTAGGTCAAAGTCCAAGGTCAAGGCCACAAGGTCAAACATTTTGGTATCCATGGAAAGGTCTTGTCACAAGGAATACACATGTGAAATATCAAAGCCCTATCACTTTCCATTCAAAAGTTATGGTCAAGGTTAAAGTTTTTAATAAGTAGGTCAAAGTCCAAGGTCAAGGTCACAAGGTCAAAAATTTTGGTATCCATGGAAAGGTCTTGTCACAAGGAATACACATGTGAAATATCAAAGCCCTATCACTTTCCATTCAAAAGTTATGGTCAAGGTTAAAGTTTTTAATAAGTAGGTCAAAGTCCAAGGTCAAGGTCACAAGGTCAAAAATTTTGGTATCCATGGAAAGGTCTTGTCACAAGAAATACACATGTGAAATATCAAAGCCCTATCACTTTCCATTCAAAAGTTATGGTCAAGGTTAAAGTTTTTAATAAGTAGGTCAAAGTCCAAGGTCAAGGTCACAAGGTCAAAAATTTTGGTATCCATGGAAAGGTCTTGTCACAAGGAATACACATGTGAAATATCAAAGCCCTATCACTTACCATTCAAAAGTTATGCACAAGGTTAAAGTTTTTGTGACTGACGGGCAGACGGACAGACGGACGGACGGACGAACCGGTTTTAATGTCCCCGCGCTTTCGCGAAAGCGGGGGACAACAAAAAACAAAACCCAAGTAACTTCGCCGGGTCATGCCGGATCAAGCTCTAAGTATAGTTTGAACCGGCGCACATAGGCACACACCGCTTTTTGGGAAACCAAGCGGGCCTTTGACATCACAAAATCTTAACGAATTTTTTTATATCACAAATTCGATTATTTGATATCACAAATTCTACTTTTTGATATCAAAAATCGAATAATCAAATAATCGATTTTGTGATATCAAAAAATTAATTTACGTGAGCCGTTTTACTATTGATTCCCTATTCTTTATATAAGGAAATACATTTTTTTTTATATCACAAATTCTATAAGATATGATGGAATTTGTGATCATATAAAAAAATCGAATCACTGATATGACAAAAAAATTGTTATATAGAAAAAATGTAATGATCGTTGTGCGATATAAGTCCCCTACCGGCGGCATAAATTTATGACTTGCATCTCTGTTCATCAGTTCATCTTCTGCAACAACAGCCAAGAAAAGTCTGGGAAACTGAATTCAAGAAATTTACTAAGTCCAAGGGCCATAACTCTTGTGAAAATTAGTCAACCTAAATTAAACTCAAATCTGCATCACACTATAATGTATTCACATACAAAAAATCAGCTCATTATCTGCAATAACAGACATGAAAAAGTCCGGAAAACTGAAAAATAAGATTTACTAAGTCCAAGGGCCATAACTCTTGGAAAAATAGGTGAATCTAAAGCAAACTCAAACTTGATCTGTATCCCATTGAGTTATATCCTCATACCAAAAATGAGTTCAATTTATCAAACAACAGCGGAAAAAAATCCGGAAAACTGAAATTTTCATAAAATTTGCTAAGTCCAAGGGCCATAACTCTTGTAAAATTAGGTCAATCAAAAGCAAGCTCAAACTTGATCTGTATCCCATTGAGATATATCCACATTCCAAAAACGAGTTCAATATGTGCAACAACAGCGGAAAAAAGTCCGGAAAACTGAAATTTTCTTAAAATTTGCTAAGTCCAAGGGCCATAACTCTTGTAAAATTAGGTCAATCGAAAGAAAACTCAAACTTGATCTGTATCACATTGAGATATATCCACATACCAAAAATGAGTTCAATATATGCAACAACAGCGAAAAAAAGTCCGGAAAACTGAAAATGGGACAGACGGACAGACGGACACAGACAGACAGACAGACAGACAGACCGAGAGGAAACTAAGAGTCCCCTTCGGCGTTGCCGGTAGGGGACTAAAAATGGGAATATATAGTAAAACGGCGCCCCATACATGGACTTGCGTAGTATTAGGCGAAAGCCCTCCAACGTCAGCTTGCGCGAACTGGCAAATAGGGTGTTAACCAAATTCGTTTCCCTTCGCATATCATCATTTTACATCGTTGTTGATTTCATACAGATTTGTTCGTAAGCGTTAGATTTCGCCGGCTGCAATTATTTTCAATTTGGACATATTAAAATATTTGGACGAATAAAATTTGCGTCCATTAGACGGAATGATCCGTTTCAGTGCGGTTCCATTCGGTTGCGTTCGCTAACCCGAATGTAACCTCCTAGTTTGAGTATTTCAAACTGTAATTTACCTACTGGTACTTCCAGTTTGTCCTTTTTGTATAACGTTATTTCGTAACGCGAGACACTCTATAAATGACGTTGCTACCCATTTAAACATCACTATTTCAAAAGTGAAAAATTTTAGCTGAATTTATTTTTCACGTCTGAAATATTTATTAAATTCTCTTTTCAATGGTACCAAACGTATAACTTTTTTTACGCAGAAATGACAAAAATGCAGCTTGCAATGGACATCAGTATTGTGCATCACGTCATAACAAACTCCTGATGACACTAATGAAACCGGTTGATTTTTAATTTAGCTAATTGCTAGAGTGCTTTTCAAGTGGAAGCACGTTCAGTCAGGGAGTTGGGGGATCGCTTTGAGGCACCTAATGGATACAGTGAGAAGCCCTTGGGGGATTCAGGGAGTGAAGCCCCTGAATCAAATGAATTTTACACATTTACAGGGCAGTTTCTACGTTAAAACGAGTCCCTTTTTTACTTTCTTTTATTCTTTTTTTTTTTTTTTTTGCAAAACGATGTGCAGAAGCATCTGCGTACTAGAATTTGTCTGGCTACCTTCAATATTTTCTTTAACGTCGTTTTAACGTTTAACTAAAGAAAACTTATTAACCTTAGAATACTTTGGCATATATTTTAGGGAAGCTACGACCAGCGGTACTGTGATTTTAGAACAACGTTGAACATTCGAATGTTGAACCTGGTTCTAGAACAAGATTCAACATTTGAAAATCAAATTCAAGGAATTGTAGCCACCCGCTTTGGGGTGTTTGTCTATAAAGAAATACTATAAGATCTCCCAACCCCAACTTTTTATAATATTTCTCATATAATACTATCAAAACCACAATACACTATATAAAGATATGTTAAACTTTAAGCTCAGGGTCAAAAGGTTAAAACTTATGATATCCACAGAAAGATCTTGTCACAAGAAATTCACATGTGAATTATGAAAGTCCTATCACTTACCATTCAAAAGTTATGTCCAAGGTTAAAGTTTTTTAAAAGTAGGTCAAACTCTAAGGTCAAGGTCACAATGTCAAACATTTTGGTATCCACTGAAAGGTCTTGTTACAAGGAATACACATCCATTCACTGATTTTATATGTTCTATCATGATCTACTGAGTGAGACATACAAAGAAGTAGGTGCGGTAACCTGCCATATTGGCCCTATTTTCAAAGGTGTTCATATATCCATAATATTCTAGTTTTTAAAATGTCAAATGTATGATGAATCCAATACAGGAAAGCTTATTTTGATTTCATAGTCCTATACTGAATAATACGTCGCTAAAAACGCATAAAAACATTAAAATCATTGAATATATCAATAAATGAGTGAAATTTCGATAGAAATTTATGAAATTAAGTATCGATCCACACACTGCCCATGATAATTTTTGTACCAATCGATGGATTTCTCATTGGACGGAAATTTAATCTTTATCAGAGTAGAGCGTAGTGGAACGAGGGAAAAGATAAAAAATTAGTCAATTGGAGCCTTTGAGACAACTTGTGTGTCTCAAATAGGCTATCTCACATGGTACGAGCAAATTGTTTCACAAAATTTGGCGATATTTTCATTCCTCACAATGGAAAATATGAGGACGCATTTGAAGGCATCAAGATGGTGTGATCAAATATTAAACATATGTCACAATGAAAAATTTTATCATATGATTTGATATCCAGTATCTTTGCTTATAAAACTCTTAACTGCAAAATGGATTAATGGCCTAACACAAGAAAATTAAGAAGCCATTTATTTCAGCCAACATTTTCCTTGCCAGTTTTTAGTTATCATAATTATCAAACTTCCAGGCATCTTTCATTGCGACATCATAGTTCTTCAAACCATCTTGATGTGTTAAAGTGCCACATACTGCTCTAGAAGCTGCTAGCAAAAGTGAAATATGAAGTGTTTGATCTCATCACAATTACTATGACCTCTCAATAATCCAGTCTCAAAATGGGCAAGAGCTTTGCAGTTACAAGGTTGCCCAGTGCCAAATTTAGTCAAAAATGCAACTGGTTGAGTGGTTATCAAGCTCCCGGCCTGACGTCACTTTCAAACATTGATTGTGACGTATTCTATCTCCATACAAAAATTTTATCGAACCTTTTTCCAATTTTCAAGTCAGAATATATTGCATCAAGGAAGGTTAAATTGCGGCTTGATTATTTCAGGATAATTAGTACAGTAATTGGAGGAGTAAAATTGAACATACATATATCAGTGGGGATGCAAAACAATGGAATAAATAATCAAGAAATATTGTAATAAATTTAATCAATTTCATGATAAACTGTAAATTCATTTCATGGCATTACATTAATTAGTTGAAGAAACTGCCGTTTAGACAGTCACATGATTCTCATTATACATATTAATTGAGAAATGACTATCTCACTTTTGGTGTTCATGGGTGTATAACTCTGGTTGGTCACGTGCAAATTCTGTGAATCGCGAAGTCATTTCTTATATTTACATTTTTGCTCAATATTAGACACCCTATTTTTGCACAAACATTGCTTATACAGTTATACAGCGAATTACAGCATCAAAAGTATTCTAATGTTGGTAAATTCTCCCTATGTTTAAAACTTGAACGTGATGTCACAATAGGCAACCAGATTTATTGGAATATAATTCTAGTTGCCTGATGGGAGTTCAACATGGGAAATCTACTGGTAATGTAAATATTGATTAGTGACTTGCCTGTACTAGTTTTTTAATCGAGATTCCTTCAGGTGGAAAAGCCACATAAAATTAGAATCTTCAATTATCAACATCACGCAAAAAATGATACGCCTCCCAATTTAAGATAACATGATGAATGGATTTTTCTCCCCTGTTTCATCTGTAAAGTTTTGCTAGCCTCAAGAAATATGGTTATTGATATATGAATATGACAATTTACATCTGCAATCAATGTAACATTCATTTCTAATTAAAAACTATGCATGATACAAGACTGAAAGTTCTGTTATGGAGAATAAGTGTCTTAATTTGCGTTTTGTTACGGGTATGCAACACACAGCAAGTGCATTTATCGTAAATTTAATGCGCGTTAGCACATTTCATGCGATAAATGCAATTGCTGTGTGTTGCATACTCGTAACAAAACACACATTATGACATTTCTCTGTATACCTTATGCATGGTGACGTCACAAGCGTTACATGCAAAATGCAATATGTTCCTTTGAATACACGTAGTTTCATCTCAGGGGAATTACATTGGTTGTGCATATATAACTAGTAGTACCCAACTTACAATTCCTCAATTGTTCCAGCCTCTCTCTATCAAGATAAGAATTATGTAGAAACACACTCATAGTTTGCAATTGTAACATACATTATAAAATCCTGCATGCTATACTTCAGCCAATAGCTGACTTTACTATCCTGACATATATCTTTTCCGTTCACTTTCCGTAAAAAGTTCTGTTTGTCTTATGTTATGAATATCAACAGTTAAATTTCTGATGAGTTGATGAGATTTTTGGTTATGTCATTTACTTCAACATTTTGAAGAAGTGCTAGCTGCGTGTTCCATCCATTTGTGCTGATTGTCCCATCTTCTGATTGTGTAGAACTTTCCTACGATGTTTCTTTGCTAAAAAAAAAATAAAATATACAAACATTTCAAAACATTTGGTATACATGTATTTTAAAATTTGCTGGAGACATGAAAATGTAAATATTTAAGTGCAGCAAATTATACATGTACATTAAATTCTGTCTTAATAGTCATCTCTATAAAATACTTCCCATCTTATTTAGCTATGTACTGCTATATATTTATTATTATCTGATTATATTTGAAACCATTATGCAATTGACCCTTCCGATTGCGGGAAAATAATGCAAAATTTCGTGACGTCACAATGCTTTTACCTCGGACAAACAAGCTTCGAACCTCGGTCAAACATCGAAATTGCATTGTGACGTCATGGAATTTCTCAAATTTTTCCCGCGTTCGGAAGGGTCAATTGACCTTGATCTAGCGGATATAGCCTTAATTAAAGGTTATGATCTATTCATCCAGGTCCTGGCCAACGAATTGTTCTTCAAATCTCTTTAGTTATCTTACCTTACCTTACTCTCCCTTGTCGGATGTCATACAGACTTGTTGACTCTACTGCTTTAGGTGGAAGTCTACCACTTTTTACTGACATCTCTGCCTACCAATTTACGCATAGAATATACTGCATTTTAGATTTTTCTACTGAATGTGTCTGCGGTGAGTTTTACTACAGAAACTTGTCAGGAAAAAACTTTGAATTGATTACTAGCAATTTGAGTGCATGTTAATGTGTTTTTTACACTCAAAATTGCTTGTATAAGAAAGTATAATAAAATAAAACCTCTGATTTTTGTCTCTGAAAGAAATTTAACGGAGACGCAGTTTGGTTTATGACATCCGACAAGGGAGAGTAAGGTATTACATGTACGTACACTTGTCTAGAGAAGATGGTACATACGTGTCCATAACTTACATGCTATATGTCCATCATACTGGGCTTGACTGTTCATCTTTGCCTTACATACAGCACAATAGAAGGTCTGGACTTTACCGGCAGTATTTATTGCTGAAAAATACAGTAAGATTTACATGTATGAGCTATATGTACAAGCAAGCTCTGACAATATTAAAGTGAAAATTACAAAGAAAAATTATAATAATTACATAATGCCATTGTAAAAATAAGAAATAACAACAAGCTAGCTGTGGGTTATTTTCCAGTAATTCCACGAGTCGCATGAACCAATCAAATTATCACCAAGCTGCAAAGTTGTTATTTCTATTCTAATATATTCTGATTATAGCAGACAATACATAGTATTGCTACATTAGATTTCAGAAATGAACGGTTTGTGCTTGAGTAGGCGTGGCTTATCTAACCATGTATTTCTTGAAGAATAAATCATGGGTGAGCTCTAAAGCACATGCAGGGAGAAAATCTCAAGTCATATTAGAATTATCATTTATACATCATTTATTATCAGGTAAATGGTCTGATGTACCATGTATGGACTTCATATTACCCTTTGGCACAATGGCTCAGGGAATTTCCTATTTAGGAGCCATAATTATGGATGATATGTACATGTCAAATACATTATTACATGTACATTATTCATGGTAATCTCCACATCTATAAACATTCATGTATAACTTCTTCTTCCTCATAATTAACATACCTTGGTTACCATTAGCTTTATTGGTTGGTGCACTATCCATACTAGCCAGTGCCATTTTCATCTTTTTAACATGTTTTTTACTAGCTTCATGTGCAGCTTTGTCCTGCTCAGAGTTGTATTTAACGTTACATATATCACAGCAATCTTCCGTTATGGGACGCTTTCTGGGATTAATGACTGTCGTCACTAAAAAAAAACCAACATATCTTGTATGCTTACTTTGCACAGATAATACTTGACACTTGTCAGAAAATGAAGTCGTTATAGATGTTCAAAACTGCTCCAACAATCCAGAGTTAGAATAATACAGGTTATTTTTCTGACATTTTCAAGACATCATTAGATAATATTTATGGTACATGTATATGAATGTTTCCTAATAAAAATGGCTTTAAACTTTTGAAACATAACAAATATCAAGCACATCTTAAAAGATTTTTTCGCTCAAATTTGAAAAAAATTCCCAATATGCATAATCTGTATTTAATGACTCTGCCTATATGTGAGGAGTCCTTTTAAAAATAATATCATTTATTCCGATTTATTCTTCACCTCACCTTGTGAAGCCTGAGGTACAGACGCTATTCCATTGTTACTATCTGGTAGAGAACCAATCTTCTTCATTTTATCACACTCCTCCTTGTCTGAGTCAGAACTGATGTCGTCTAGCATGGCAAGATCCCTAGGTTCTGATCCATTAGGTACACGGTAAATAATCAGGAAGACGGAATTCTCCTGTATGATTACCAGTATCAGCCAGGAAGACATTAGCAGAATGTTGATAAGACTCAGACACTCTAGAAGGTACATAAGGCTGGGTGTGAGCTGGGGTCTTTGCTGTAAAAACAGTTCATTACTTTTTTGGTAAATTGGAAAAAAAATTCATTGGTGATTACAGGTATGTTAGAAAACTGAATACGATGAAGAAATAATAAAATATGTTCTCTGATTTTGACTGTTAGTATTTTGAATCCCTAGTGTACTTAGAAAATTCATATACAGAAACATAGGGTAAATACATGTAAATACCAAGCTCAGCTCACCAAACAATTGTCTATTTAATAATTTTTAAAAATTCTAACAAAAATACATAGGCTTACCAAAGATGACTATTATCGGCTTACTCATCAGTTTTGTATCAGGTTTGAATTGTGGTGCAAGATTTGTAATGATTAAATTAGAATACATGTACAAAAACATTGGGCTTCTGAATTCTGATATATGGATATGCATGTAGTCAAAATCATATCTTTTAAACATGTCACTTAACCTTGAAATGTACATGTTGGTCAGTAGACGATCTTCACATTAAAGCAGGAGACTTGAATATTAGACACTCCAAGACCCGACATCACAACATTTGACAATATTTCTTACTGTGACATCGAAACAGGTTTGTGATGTCATAATGAAAAATACATCAAACATTATGATGTCGGGTCTTGGAGTGTCTAAAATGCAAGTCTAGCGGTAATGTGAAAATGGTCTATTCCAACTTTGGTAAGCTGCATTTTTTGCACATCATCAATCACACCATTTCATACAAATTTGACCACTTAAAAACTTTATAACAGTAAAACTAGATAATGCTGCCTGGGTAAAGCACAAGCTCCCCATCAGGTAAGAGATCTCTAAATGCCTTACGTCCCATAAGTTGTCAGACTTATCCAATCAAAAGGCTCTATAAATCATTGCTTGATGGGCCAGTAATCATGAGGTTATAATATAAAAGTCACCCGCATGCGCAATCTTGGACATTTGGTGATCCATCAATTCTTGACATGGACTGAAAATTAGTTGAAACTGCAATACATGGTACATGTACACATATATACATGTATGTAATGGTAGTGCTTTTATAATTTGAATATAACCCTTTGATATGTTTAAGAATAAATATCATATTACTAATCATACATTATCAGTACCCCACTTACAGTATCCTACATTAGCACAGGAAGCAATGGCTTGTTGAACTTGTTGTCTTTCCTCTGAAATTAAATTTACATATTATACAGCTTTCACACCTGAGCCAGTGCACGGTTATATTCACACCAGAATCTCCATTAACTTTACATAAAAGATGTATTTTCATTGCAATATTCATGTATATGCATAACCAATGTAATTCCCTTACTGTCCTGTTCACTAAATCCAGAGCACCCTGTTTTGGCGATTTATTCTGTCGTCTGAAGAATTTTGCTATAAATATTGTTTCCGAGAATTGACCTCCTTTAGTCGTAACTGGAAATTAACTTCAACTTACCCTATCAGCTGCCTTCAAACCGCAATATGAAAAATAAAATGTCTATGGGAAATTCCCATGTTAATTTCAAGCCGCTGCCATATTGCTCTCCGTGTCAACAATAGTAAACAGTGACATCAAAGCCTCCGACGTCATACATTTTCACCGAATTTACTATAGAAAATCCCCGTACACTTTTTATTTTCCGTCTCATTTCTAACTAGCCGCAGAAACGGGCAACGACACTTGGATATTTGGTTGGTAGGGGTCTTACCAACCAAATATCCAAGTGTCGTTGGCCGTTCCTGCGGCTAAGACCCCTACCAACCAAATATCCAAGTGTCGTTGGCCGTTTCTGCAGCTAATTTCTAACTTAACTGACGCACAGCCAAAACAATGGTATTTTCTGTTACGACTAAAGGAGTACTATAAAATTGTTATCTTTTTGGAAGATGACATTATCATATTTTAAAGAAAACCGGGAAAACAGGGTGCTCTGGAATTAGTGAACAGGACAGTAGATGAAACTATAGAAGTGGTACATTTTGCAATTCTGCATATAAACGCTTGTGATGTCACAATGCATAAACTTTACAGAAACATGCAGTGATGGCTGTTCTAGCCTGCAAACTGAACCCATGGTGACCTAAATTTAAACGTCACTGTTTTGCCTTGGAAATTATGATTTCAGAAAACAAGAATGAAACTGACAATTGTGGTGCATATATATATAGAATAAATGTCATAAGTGCAACACACAGCAAGTGCATTTATTGCATCAAATGCACCAATGTGCATTACATCTACGATAAATGCTCTTGCTGTGTGTTGCATACCAGTGACAAAACACAAATTAACGAGGCTGTGTCTAATTAGAAAATGATGAACTTCTACCCAAGGTATTTTGACTAAATTCGGATCATATAATTGCAGTATTATTAAATTCATTTTATGGGAAAGAAAATAGAAGCTGACCATTCAGTATTTTGTAGGGGTCATCTCAAAGATAATGGCATCTTACAATGAGACCTTATGGGGTTTTACTGCAAAATAATGATTTTTCATATTTCTGCACAAGAGATTTTAATTCTATTCATGTTATTTATTTGTTGTACTTCAAATATCATTTTAAGAAAAAGAAATTCGAAGTTCATCGTCATCAAATTTTTCTAATTGTAGAAGGCCTCATTAAGACAAGTATTCTCTACAAGAAAGAAATAATAATGACTGTTATAAGTTACTTGTAATTTATAACAAGAGGCTAGAGCCGTAGAGGCAGCACCTGGTCCCACCTCTAGAAAGCTAGAGGTGGCACTTGGTCCCACCTTTAGCTTGCTAGGAGTCCGTCGATGCTCTGCATGCAATGTTATGCTCTATTGTGAGTGCTGTTGACATTATCGTCTGGATCTTCTTTAACTCATTTAAGATAATTATCAGGTACAAGTGAAGATTTACCTTCTGTTTTACATTCTGCAAGCAAGGATGGCAATTCTTTTCTCATGTAGTCGATGTAAAATTTCTGGCATGTTCTGATAGTACCTGAATGAAAAAGATCTTTTCTTTTAATTTTAGGAGGAAATACATGTATATGCAGAATTAAACAGATTCTAAAATATTCGATAAGGCTATTGTTGCAAATATATAAACATGTACTATGGTAAGTTAGATACATGAACAAAAAGTATGTACCTGTGTGTCATCAAATCTATTATATATAATTGAAGATGATAAATTGACTAATTACCAGTTTACATACTTAGTCTAGTATATGTATTTAATATAGCTTGACTGAATTTTAGAACCATAATTCCATTACTTTTTTTTCATAACTAAAATAAATTCCGATGTACATCAAAGACAGACAATAGAAGTATAATCATGATATAACAAAGCCTAACAAGTACCCACAATGAACCAGTACTATTTATTATATCTCATTTCTCATATGATAAACTCTTTTTTTTTGTGCGGCAATAATTGTACGTGAACAAACAATATGAAATTAAAACAAATACATTAATCTTAAAAAAATCATTCCAAGGAATGTATGTGTCACCTGCGAAACATAGCGACACTCAGGAATCACTTTTATAGGGTGCGACATCCAAGTGTGACAGACAGATAGACGGACGGATGGACAGACAGACAGCGGACAAAGTAATCCTTTGTCGCTATGCTTTGCAGGTGACACAATAATCATTTGCAAAGAACTGATAGTTTGGAACATAAAAAATTAAACTTGTGTTATTCTAAGATTCTCTATGATTCATATTATAAGATTTGATACTTATGGCCATAGTATTCCGTTGCATTTAAAAAGTTCCTATTATATTCCATGAATTCCTATGGCCGATACAAATCATGTGTAAAGCAAATTCTTGGGTAAATGATTTGTTTTCAATGGGTACAACATTGTTTTAATTGCTCCTACCTCCAATATGTATGGTATTGAGTATTGCATCATACTTTCCTACTTTCTTCACAAAGAACAGGGCTGACTGTAACAATCTGTAATGGTCTCTGGCAGCGCGTATTATAAGAATACTTGGCTTGCTGAGGAAATTCACTGAAAAACAATTAATTATATTTCTAAATTTCTATTTATTGTCATAATCATACCTGTGTTGTGGACAAAGAAAGAAAAGTAGCATTCTTGTGTTGCAGACAAAGAAAGATAACTCTTACCAAGTTGTTGCAGACTTTACTCATTCTTGTGTTGCAGACGAAGAAAGATAACTCTTGCCTAGTTCTATCATTCTATTTTTACGAACAAAGAAAGGTACCGTTAACTCTTGCCTAGTTCTATCATTCTTGTGTTGCGGACAAAGAAAGATAACTCTTGCCTAGTTCTATCATTTTTGTGTTGCAGACAAAGAAAGATTAATCCAGCAAATTTTCTTCTTTAAAAGTGTTTCCTTTATACTGTGAATTGCTTTCTTTTCGTCAGTACCAATTTTCGTCAATTCGTTCAAAATCACCATTTCGTCAGTACGTAAATTCGTCACCTAAGAGCTCTAAAATATAAATTTGTCTATTCAAATGCCAACTTAACATTCAGGTATGGGCCGTATGCGTTTGTTTTCATTGTTTGTTTAACAATTATTGGTAAACAAACAATTAGAGACATGCATATGTACCACCTAGCTTGTTGTAAAAACATATCATTTGGTAATTAGAAGTACATTGCGACTTCATTGTGCGTATTCAGTTTTCAATGATTTATCATTTGCCTGTCGTATCAACTCTTTTAAGATTGAAATTTTCCTTTCTACACTATATTTTGTCAGGTGTATTTATATTCGTCGGTATGTAATTTCGTCAAGGGAGGCACTGACGAAAATGACGAAAATTGGTACACGACAAATAAAAACCAATTTACAGTATTTCATTTCAAAAATAAAATGCAAGGATAGTATCATGACTGATAAAGCAGTTTAAGTATAAAAAAAAGATGTTTTTAGCCTGCAGGATTTAGTTGTTGTTATGGCAATTAATTTTCTAAATGTTTTAAGAAAATAAGGTTGCTAGACACACAAGACTTTCAAACATTTCAAACATTAAATTCTAGTATTATTCATTCTATTCACACCTTTGGTAGAAACTGTTAATCCCTTAGAGGACATGTACCCAAAGGGTCAAACAACTAATTTGTGTAAGCTTTGATGTTTATCTATAATCACACATGCCAGCTGGCTAATCCTAATGCCTTGTCAAAACAGGAACATTAAGTAATAGATGAATAGGTCTTCAATTAGATGTCATGGGTGTCACTCAATTTGATTATGATTAATGAATGTTGTTAAGTCCACCCTTAATGTATTTTGTACAATTTGATTGGCTAATGTCATAAACTTTGATTTTTAGAAAGGTACTTAATTTTAGGAAGTTAGGTCAGTACTAAGAAGAGAGTAATGAGAAGTTAGAAGTTAAGCATGGACTATTTTGTATTGTATCACTGATATTATGGAAACTTAAGGCATGGTGACTTAGCATACAAAGTGTAAACCATCTAACATGTAAATATTGTGGATAGATAATATATGTATATAGAAACTGCTATTCTACAATTAAACCAACGTCCAACAAAATACATTTTCTTTCATAATACATAATTGTAGCATATTTTTAAATAATCAACTTATACTAACAAACTCTTACTCAACCAGCAAACTCTAGATCTACACTTCATCAACAACACTAATCAATTAATACAGTCTATTGTATCACCTTTATATGATGATAGCAGCACCCCTAAGCCGTATTCTCCATGTGCTTGTTTTATTGCCTCTTTAATCTGTCTGAAAATCTCATGGCTATTTATCTCTCTTTGTGCCCTTTTACCATCAGCAAACTCTATCTTGCACACTAAATATCTGTAAATAAATCAAGATCTGTTAGAAAGTGATACCTATTTATCAATTACACATGTACTAGCAAATGAAAAATATGTTTAATTATATAAATTATAATACCTGTATATGATAACTATGTAATAAATCCCCTTCTGCCGTCTTAGAAATTTTCCTTTACTCATAATTGTCTGTATATATAGATTGTTCTGCTTTAAATCCTTTTAACTGTTCTTAACTTGCTGTAAGATTAAAATACACTGCTCAAAAAAATAAAGGGAACAAGTATTCTACTTTCATATCACACATGTTTGCAGCTGCTTAATCTATATGATGAACATAAATGTATTAAGACATATTTGATAGTCTTTTCTTTATTACCAATGTCTGTATTGAAAAGATTAACATTGCATATACAAATGATAAAACTTGATGATGTAGCCGTGATTATCCCAAAAGATATTACAAGCTATGTACCATTATATTACAATGGGAAAATCACTCCTTTAATTTTTTTTGAGCAGTGCAATTTATCTACAGGAACTTCTTATGTGAATTTCAGAACCATCACATTGTTTTGAATGTTAACCATGGTAAGCCATGATGTCATTATAATGTGTTGGATATTACACATTTTACTATAGAAGATCCCAATAGACATTATATTTTCCATCACATCTTTTTAAAGTACACTACACACAACTAAATAGACATCATTTTCTATCAGGACAATGAAAGTTCTTTAGACTGGAAATCTACTTTAATTTAAAGGCCGACGTTGGGAACCACCCAGTTGTTAATACATTGTAGGTTTACCCGAGTGACATAAGCTTGATAGGCGTGGCATACCGTCTTTGAAGACAACGCTGTCTGCGAGCGGCATGTTACATCAAAGACAAACCGACAGGTATCCTTTATTATGCTAAAGAGATACCCGAGTCTCATTTGTTTTAAGCTGTCAATCAAAAATTGATAGGGGTAAAAGGATTAAATAAAAGGAACCAATCAGATACCACTAAGAGATGTTAACCCTATAGCGGTCAGTGAGGAAATGACAGAAAATTTACCTGTCCCCTTATATAGTCTCCCGTCGGCCTTTAAAGAAGACAACAACACATTTCATTAAAAAATCGTCAAAGAGACTAAAGGGTGCTCTGATTTTAATGATCAGGACAACTTGTTCAGTGCTCTCCAACCAATTACACCTGTTTATTGGGCAATGGCAGTGGCGGATCCAGCGCCCCCTTTGCCGGGGGGTCAAAGGGCGAATTTTGCCGATTTTTACTGAAAATGGGCAAAAATATACCTGTTTTTGGAAAATTTGGGGTCAGTGCCGGGGGGGCGGGCGCCCCCTCCGCACCCCCCTGAATCCGCCACTGAATGGATGCCAAGTGGACTATTGGCGTCAATCCAGTGTCTGTTCTCTGGGTGGATATGGATATTTCAAACCTTCAGACTACTTCAATGGGATGTCTCTCCTTTGGTCATATTACAGTAGAATATGGAGGGGGGGGGGGGGGGGGGCTACACAAGTGCATGACATTGTGATCTAACTCTGAGTACATCTTCTGAGTATTCGCCATTATCTATCATCAAGTTTTATCTTCTATCAAGGGCTTAAATCCAGTGAACTTTGCTACATGAAATGATGGAAAAAGATAAGTAAATGTACCTGTGCTTGCGTCTAACCATGATGGAAAATGAAAGTAGATTTGAAGTCTCTAAAAAAATGATTTATATGTAAGATTTTCATATTCATTATAAATGAATCGATTTGTCGCGTATATTCATCACTAATTGTTTAGTATATATACATTGAAGAAATTATAAGTCAATATACCCAAGAGATGAAGAATAAAGCAACTATTAAAAGCCACGAGATTGAAAATAATGACTGCTCCCTAAAAATGTAAACAAATTTGTCTGAGGTGTTAGAGATTATAAGGAAAATGTCAGCGCCCATATGATACATGACATTCAACGTTTGAAAATTGCATAATGTGTTTTTGACTGATTCAAGTCCCGATTATGTATTTGCTCCCTTTATTGTACAATATTCAGGACTGAAATGCTTGCAGTACGTTTAGTTCGTCACTCTATTTTGCCCTCATGCAAGACTCCCCATCTGACATATGGCTTTAACACTTTTATAAGTGGTAAATCGGATTTTGGTATATCACAGAGATCATTTTGCTTTTCAAGATGGTCGAGTATCTCAAGATCATCCCCTCACTCTTTCCCATCAAAGTTTGGTTGCCAAAGTTGTAGGTTACAGAATTACCTTCCCAAGCGGGCAACATCTAGGACATTTTCATCAGGTTCACAGAATAGATTGACACCTAAACCATGGAAAAAACTACAGACTTATCTGAGGACATTGTTCAGACGAAAATCATCAAAAGCTGAGGTCAAGACAGATGAGAAAGCAGCTACTAAGGCTACGCCTAAAGCTAGTGATGTGAAGCGATTACTGTCGCTTGCAAAGCCAGAAAAATGGAAAATTGCTGGTATATAATGAAGCATAGTAATATGTAGTAAATTAATAATATTGGAAAATTTAGAATTTTAATAGAAACATGTATATTCTGATTCAAATTCTTTTATTGAAATCACCATGATTGCATACATAGAATGTTTTACAAAATATCAAACAACAATCATAAAATAAAGAGAAGTTTAGATTTATCATGTTTTTAAATGAGCTATAGTATAGACATGACTCTGTGTGAAATGGTAATAATTATTTACCAATTAGATGAATCATAATACATATACATCATTGCATATTCTGATGACATAATTTTCTAATAAAGAATGCAATGATATTGAATGATTGGGATGCATATGTGATTTTAAAATGTTGATTTGATCGAAATACACTTTGCATACACGTAACATGCAAATACAAAGAAGGGTTGATCTTTAATTTACCATGTATTTTTTGTTGCCTGCAACACAAAAGTGATCACTTTGTTTGACGTCTGTCTGTCTGTTTGTCCGTCCGTCCGTCCGTCCGTCCGTCCGTTTGACTGACTGACTTGCAATCACACTTTTACATATTTGGCTATAAATTACTTGATATAAATCAGACATCTTTCAAACTTGCAGGGATGGTAAAGGATGATGAGTCTCAACACCCAATATAGGTCAAGGTCACTTTCAAGATCAAGGTCAAGTACCTATAGGGTCAAGGATGTATTCTTCATGAAAAAGATTTTTATGAAAAATTCATTTAAAACCTATTTCTCAACAAAATGTTTTCAAACTTTTTAAGATTGAAAAATATTATAGGCATGTTTTTTTCATGTATGTATTAGGGCTGGGATGATATTCCGATTCATTGATGCATCGCGATATTTTATATTGGGATCCAAGTATCGATACACCCCGACGATTGTAACATAAGTTTAAATTTACAAAAAATATGTGTTCAAATTTTCCGGATTTTTGGTCTGTCATACCAAAAACAATAATAACGTTTGAAGAAAACAAAAGAAAAGTTTGGTTAAAGCTAGTGTTGAATAACTATTACATGTTAAATAAAAAAAGCTACTTGTATAATATGAATAATAATACATGTACTATCAAATAGCTTTTTGAGAAGGTTTTATCAATTTATTTAGTATCGCGATATCTATCGTATCGTGATTCGTATCGGATCAGCTGGGTGCAGTATCATCCCAGCCCTTGTATGTATGTTACAGGTGTTAGATCATGTGTTGTGAAATTTTAGTGAAAAGGGGGAAAGGGAAGGGATGTTCATTAATTTAATTCACCGTGTAGGAATGCTCCTGTTCACGACCAGTAACTTGTACTAAGCATATTTGATTGGTACCATACATGTACGATAAATACCTTTGAATTTGAATTTTATTGACCAGAATAACCGAAACTCTATAAGTATATTCTCCAGTGTTATAATTATGTTGTTTTATACCCCTAAAATGAAGTTGAGGGATATTTACTGGTGTGTAACTGTAAGGTGCCATAAAATATGATAAGTAAAGAACTCTTACAGTGGTTGCATAAAACTGCACAGTACATGTTTACTAAGTTTTCATTATTTAAGCTTTATTTCTATAAATACACAATCAAGTTTGTGTTTATGGATTACTAGGTTATGTAAGCTTTCTTTAAATATGGAACTTGTTACAGTGGACATACCTACTGTAGGGACTCAAAAATCACAATTAAACGATAGAATTTCATTGTATTCCATTGATTATATTCTTTAAGTTGCAATTTCAAGGTAATCTAAATCATTTAAATCACGAAGTACTACCTGTCTATGAAGTATCAGTCTTAAGGAAATGTTCTATACTGAATCTATAGCAGTATACCTTCTAGTGCTTATGCAATAGATAGATATTAAATTGTACGTCACATGTAAATCTCTTGCTTTGGAAATCGCAAAAAAATTATTTCGTACAAAAGCGTTCCTACACTGTGTAATTGATATGTATCACACAGATGCTTCTGCAAGGATAAGGAAGTATGTTTAGAAACAAATGTTAGAGGCAATACCCAATTAAGCTCAAGGTCCCTTTCAAGGTCAAGGTATGTTTAGACTTAGAGAGTCAAACATGCAACAGGCAACATACCTATTTTTTATGTTCAAAGTATTCTTTGATATACAGATAACTATTTAATTGATTGAATTAATGGATGATACACTAAGACACTAAGTGTAGTGAATTGAAAAAAGTTTCTTTTTAGTACAATCAAAATTCATATATATTTATTTCATGCTTTTAATAGCTTCTTGTATGAATTTATTTACCATATTTCAACACTTACAATTTCAGCTGCAGTTTTTCTGCTATTGATATCCAGTGGTGTTTCCATGTCCGTTCCATTCTGTATAGGTAAAGTGATCGATCTCATCTATAATTCAAAAGAGGAGGGAAAGTTGACAGAAAACCTGACTTTCGTTTGCAAGATTTTATTAGGAATCTTTTTTCTTGGTGCTGCTGCAAACTTTGGAAGAGTTTACCTCATTAACATATCGGGTGAGTTAATTTATGGCAATCAAGAAATAATGATATTGCAATTAATTGCAGATTGATATACATGTATGCATATTTTAAATTTCTGGCATGACCATAATGACTGGATCTATTATGGAAGAAGTACAGGTAACCTGGTACAGAAGATGTTTTGTATCTTTGAGATAAATGTAAAGAATGAAATCTGGACTCCATTCATATATCTGACCAACAATCATTCAAAATTCATTTATCGAAAAGTACAGTAAATATCATAACAGATGAACAGTCCCTTTAAATCAATAGTGTGTGATTCACAAGCAACAAAGCACCAAGTTTTGCGAAGTTTAAAGTATAATTGTATTCTGCAGTGTACATGTACATGTGTACCAACATTTTAGATTCATGCACTTTCCTGCCACCTTGAAATTCTTATCAACATGTATGACCTCAAAATCAATTCAAATTTGTTGCTTTTTCCTTCAATATCATCAGAGGCATCATGATTCATGTCATAAGCTCTATCAACTTCTAATGAATGATATGATGACTTAAAGATATTGAATTCACAGATGTCACCATTCATGTATGTATCAAATATAAGATGACTTTAAATTCAACATGGCATTGCATGAAACAACTCAGTGCGTATTATTATTTTGTAGGGAGTAACATAATCAAGCGACTCAGAGAGAAGCTCTTCACCTCTATAATGAGACAGGAAGTAGGATTTTTCGACAAGAATAAGACAGGAGAGCTTATCAATCGTCTATCTGCAGATACATCAATCGTTGGGACGTCGGTGACAAATAACATTTCTGATGGACTGAGAGCACTGGCACAGGGGATTGGAGGGGTTTGCATGATGGTATTGGTTCATAGTTTAGAAATTCACAATTTTTATCCAAAGTTAACTTATCTTGATTATAATTGCATTTGATGCATTTGTTGAAAATTGTAATAAATTTCTTATTGCATAATTTCAAAAAAACAAAAATAAACTTGTTTAATACAGTTAACGAAAAAATAATAATCAAGAAATACTAGTATTTCTTTTTTTGGTTGACAGAGGTATCAATGCCAAAAGGAGCTGTTTAGAAAAGGGCTTGATTTAGCCCTGAAATCGATCGATTATTTCTCTTGGGCTGTCCTTCGATTTTAGAAAAAAAGTGATTAGGATAAAAATATTAAGTATTAGAAGATTCCTTTTAGATATTTTATTTAAATAGATTTGATGAGATATGTCATAATTATGGGTTGAAGGGATAAGGGGTACTGATAACAGAAAACGTCAAATATGGAGCGAAAAATCACAAAAAACATTATTTTACACAATTTTGATGTTTTTTATGCTTCTGAACCTTTTCATGTCAAAATTGGATAAAAGAAATAAACGTTGAAGACAGTATACAAGTATGATCTACAAAATCTGCAATCTGGAAACTGAAAGCGGTTTTATTTCATATTTATCAGCCACTTACATGTATGTAGCTTTCAGCCGCGAAATAACACTGAGTAGAAATAGACAACTTTTTTGTTTATGTAATTCGTACCGGTTTAAAAATATTTGTTTGAAACACACATTGAATAGATTGCTCCATGATAAAAAAAAAAATATGCTATTTCGATGGACTTTGCCGCTAATTCTAAAATAGTCATCCATCCCCCTTATAAGCTTGAAAAATAAGCATTCATATCAGTGATTTACCGGTAGTCCTTTCAAATGAACTTACTTAACAAAACTTATTTACAATAAATCCTTTTGTTCTCAGATGTATGTATCACCAAAGCTGACTTGTATAGCTCTAGCCATTGTACCGCCCCTTATACTGATGTCTAGGATATATGGGGCGTATGTGCGCAAACTCACCAAACAAGTCCAGGACTCACTAGCTAGTGCTACTCAGGTATTTTTAAAAACAATGTGAAGAATTTTGTGAAGGAAAATTTATTGTGCTATTAGAAAAGGCACATAATTTTTCTTTAATCTTCTTCAAATTTTCTACAAAACCACATCAAAACCAGTAGAGTCCCTTTTGTCATGGGTTCAATCAAATGACTAAAGTTTTATTGATATGAAGTGACATAAGGTATTGTAATTTTTTACTATAAATCTTCATTACCATTTTAGTATATGAAAGCATATTTCTGATTGTTTTTTCATAATGCAGGTAGCAGAGGAGAGAATAAGTAATATTCGGACAGTGAGGTCATTTGCCCAAGAACATAGAGAGATAGACCAATATAATCAGAAAATAACTGATATTTTAAAGTTAGCGTACAAGGAGTCTCTGGCAAGGGGTGTCTTTTGGGCATCGGTAAGTTTGAAAGAAATGAAGAAATCATTTTGACATCATGGCAACATCAGTAATGTCTAAATAAGATGAAGGAAACATACCATTTCAAATTGATTGAAATGTTTTATGTGAAAAAAGTGATTGTCCTATTACTTTCCACCAATAAAGACAAGATACTATTACTACATGAATATTATATATAATTTTCACCCTCTTTGGCCATATTACATTGTTTAGATTGAGGATCACTGACGAGGGTTTAGTACCTGAAACGTGCATGTCTGGTCCATGCTGAAAATTTTTTCTGTTTATAAATGATGCTATTGAATTTGAAGACGTTTAACATTAGTGGATAAAAAGAGCTTTTCCCTGGGTCTGTTCATGGCTTATACACTCTGGTTGGCCCGCATGCAGATAATTATCACAAAATTTGCAATGCAAGTACTGAAGTAGACCAACCAAGATGCAAGTCAAGAAGACACTCAAGAAGACACTCATCTCTATAAAAATAAAATAAAAATGTTCATGATAGATTGACATTTTATTTTTAGACAGGATTGTCGGGTAACATCATCGTTTTGTCGGTATTTTATTACGGTGGAATGATGATGCAGGATTCTACCATTACTATAGGAGATCTGTCTGCTTTCCTTCTTTACGCAGCTTACTCTGGAGTATCCATCTCAGGTATTATGTATAATTGTTTGAAACGTACTGACTGGGGAAACTGAAGCAGTAGCATAATGCTTAATTGAATGCATGGTGAAAAAGATTTATGCACACTGCTAAATAACTTGATGGTACACAACTTGGTATCTCACACTCAGAATATTTTTAAAGTATCTTGTACATGTATGTATAGCTTTATATCTGCACAACCAGTATAATTCCTTGAGATGAAACTATTAAAAGGAACGTGCTTGTATTTGGCATGAAAACGCTCGTGACATCACAATGCATAAGATCTAAAGAAACATGCCGCAAGGGCTGTTCCAACCTGCAAACTGAACCTGCAGTGATCTGGATGTTAACGCCACCTTCTTACCTAGAAAAACGCGATTTCAGAAAAAAAAACTTAAATGGACAACTGTGGTACATATACATGTGTATAGAATAAATGTCATAATTTGTGTTTTGTTACGAGTCAGCAATACAAAGCAAGTGCATTTATCGCATGAAATGCGCTAATTTGTGTTTTGTTATGAGCAAGCAATACAAAGCAAGTGCATTTATCACATGAAATGCGCTAACGCTAACACGCATTGCATGTGCATTAAATGCACTTGCTGTGTGTTGCATACCCGTAACAAAACACAAATTAAGACACTTATTCTCTATGTACATGTAGTTCATGGGCACAACTTAGAATCGTTTATTCATAATTTTCAACTTGTGATTACATCAAAGGATTTTTTGTACATGACAAAAGATGTCACTACTCTCCTACCAGTACATGTTTGTGTTGCGCACAAAGTAGAAAGTCAAGCATTAAGAGTTTGTAAATTTTGTTCACAGTTTCACTGTTAAGTGGTCTTTCCTTATTTTTCTGTTGTACCATAATAAAAATGAGATACATTTACTAAGTTATGTGCATACGATACTAAGTAAATCAATACGGTAACATTTCTCATGCTTTATCCCATTATGTTTAAGTGGTTTATACCTGGAAATTGAAGAACAATCATATATTACAGGACTGACCTCATTTTACTCTGAGATGATGAAAGGACTCGGTGCTAGCTCAAGACTATGGTATCTTACTGATAAGGAACCACTGATACCAATCTCTGGTAAAATATGTTTTATTTTCATTCTGTTTAAAATTATTTTGCTTTGCAAATGATACAAAACATCTGTAGTTTAGTACTTCAATATTGTAAGGTTGGGGGCATCTTTTTATTCTGTTTGACCGTTTAATTTCACTTATGGTCAGTGCATTAAAATGATGGAACCATTTAAAATAAATATCAATTTACGTATTCAGTTAATTGACCTGACAATTATACCATTTTTAATTCATCAAAAAGTACTTTTTATACAATTTAATAGAAGAAAATTTCTTGTTTCTTAGCTTAATTTAATAAAGGTTGTACAAAACTAAAAACTGTGGAAACTCTTAACTCATGTAAGAAAATTAGCTCAATATGAAACCTACATTTTCTGTACATTTTCATTTACAATTCTAATGAGACCAATAATTGATTTTGAAAAATTACTATCATTTTCATAATTGTAGGTGGGCTTATTCCACAAGGACCTCTCTCAGGTAATATAGACTTTCAAAATGTTGTGTTCAGCTATCCCACTAGAGAGGAGGTAGCCATTTTCTCTGGTTTAAACCTCATGGTTCCAGCTGGTTCTATGACAGCGGTGGTCGGTTCTAGTGGTTCTGGGAAGTCTACCATCGGCTCTCTATTGCTGCGGTTTTATGACCCTGCGCAAGGTAAAATATTATATGTGCATCAATTAATGTAAATTGATGTGATATGCATACATGTATGACGATTTTGGTATGTTCCCAAAAATGGAAATGTGTCAAGTTCAAGTATGTTTTGAAATTGATGAGCAATAATAACTTCCGTAAAATTCATTTTATGACCAAAATAACAACAAACAAGATGGTTACCTAGACCACTTACTTTATGTATTGTTTGTTTGGGAAATATATTATTAAAGTTCCCCTGTTATCAATTCACATATTGTCACATTTTTGTGAGGATTACCTTTAATAGCAAAATTTTATAGTGTGATAGAATTAATTGCATTTGAAGTATTAGAGAAGCAGGTGTCAACTTCAGGTAGGATGAAATAATTTCTTTTGGACAAATCTTGATTTTCTGAAGCAAAATATGAAAAAATCGACGTCTCATCGTTTCCTTGGATATTCAGGACAAACATTCAAAAGATATAACCATGTAACATCTATAATACAGGTTCTATAAGGCTGGATGGTAAGGACATCAGAAGCTTAGATCCATTATGGCTGAGGCATCACATTGGCACAGTTAGCCAGGTTGGTACTGTATTGATAGTAATAAAACTATCAATTGCCGAATGAGAAGTTTCTAATATCTTGGGAGTTGCCATTGACAAGATTACTTTACCCCATTTGGTATTTCTATACTTAGGCATTATTAGCTCACCTGAGCCATAGGCTCAAGTGAGCTATTGTCATAGTGTTGCGACCGTCGTCGTCGTCGTCGTCGTCCGTCGTCGTAAACTTTTCACATTTTAAACTTCTTCTCCAGAACGGCTGAAGGGATTTTGATGAAACTTGGTAGGTATGAAGTACTCATGGTCCCCTACAAGTGTTGTTGTTTTTCGTCCGTATCTGTCAACAGGTGGCGCCACCACAGCCAAAAGTAGGTCACGGGGGGTTTAGTTTAATCATATTTTATTTCAAAAAGCAGAAAAAGGATTGGGGGGTACCCTCCTTTGACAAACTTCTTCTTCAGAACCAAAGCATGTATCGACAAACCGAAAGCATCAGGATGATCTAGAGAGATGTCTTAAGAAGTGTTGTTATTTTTGGATCCACTTCGAAGTCAAATTTTTGACGCGTTTTTGACGTCTTTTTGGACTTTGTCAGAAATGCACATTTTTGCACTTTTTCTTTAAATAACTCAATAAGTGTATGATTTTACACACTCATTTACTACATATTTATCATATTTAACTTAGTTAATGCTTTGATATGTATTTTATGCTTAAAATTTATTTTTTTGATTTTTTATGAATTTTTTTCTTATGTAAAAAGGAAGGGGGGGGGGGTTGATTTTCATACATTTTCTGCTTCTTTTCTATAACCACTCTTCAGATTGTCATGACAATTTGTAGGTATGAGGTACTCATGCATGGTACCCTACAAGTGAAAGAATTTTGTCAAGATATCCACTTTTGGATTTTTAAGGAATATTTTTTAAGATTGTACATAGGTATAATGTATGTTTTCTACGCCAAATGGACCCATGGGGAGTAGCTTCAAACCCCGGCGGGACCCCAACAATTTTTTTTTCCCTTTTTCAGTTTTTTTTTTCTCTTTTTATTTTTATATTTATCGCTAGAAATGAAACTGTGAAAGAATTTTGTCAAAATATCAACTTTTAGATTTTTAATGATTTTTTAAATAAGACAAGCTATAGCTAGTTTGGCTTTGTGTACTTATTTTCATACTTCGAATTAACTTGGCCACATATGCTATCAAATATACGCTGAATTTATTTTTAAGATGTTGACTTTTTGTGTCGCCTGCGAAGCAGAACGACACTTAGGGATCACTTTGTCTGTTGTTCGTCTGTCCGTCCATCCGTCCCTCCGTCTGTCCGTCTGTCTGTCACACTTGGGTGTCACACCCCATAACTTTTGATTGGTAGCCCAGCAGATTACTGGAAAAATCTTTCACTTTGTGATACAAGCACCAAATTTGGTATGAAGGTAAAAGAAGTACTTCTTTTACAAAATCAGCTGTTAGCCACTCAAAAACTCAAAATGGCCGCCATTTTTTCAAGATGGTGGCCAAATTGGTCAGTTTTTGTATTATTCTTTAGATAAACGTGTACTTATTCACCTTAAAACAGCTAAATACTGGAAAAATTGACTTTAGTTACATGATCTACATTCCTTTTTGTTTCATGTTATAAGAAATCATTTGAATGGCAGCCATTTTGTCAAAATGGCCGCCATAAAACACAAGAAAACCTTGTTTCCTAGATAAATCCCAAATGTTTCCTATATTTTTCTTTTTTTGAGTGGTAAGATTTCAAATACGTTTTCGAAATGCCATTTAGCATTTGGAAAATAACACATTTTAGAAATATTTCAATAGTGCAGGTTGTACTAGAATTCAAAGAGTGTATGCCTTAGCGCTACCAGTGCACACTGGTGATATATCACTGCTGTAAAACTCAGCATGGGCTCAGTTTCAGCTAATTTTTCCATTTTGGGAATTTAGTATCCAAAATGCTACCTGACTATATATCCACCAAAATAATCGCATATATAACCAGTATGTGATTGTGATTTTTAAAGTTAGGCAGCCGCACCTGAATTGACAGGATGTGCCAGCGCGGGAGCGAGCCACGGATAATGGGGCTGTAGTTAACCGAATGGTGTACAAATCACACGGGATTTAAATGAATTTACCATTTTCTGTTGAGAGAAGAGAATTTGGAGCTAAACATTCGAGAGATAAAGAAGGTCCTGACGACAATCTCAACATCACTTACGATAGAGCACGAAATTGATAATCGACAGACCCCTAGCAAGCTAGAGGTAGGATCAGGTGCCAGAGGAGTAAGCATCCCCTGTTTGGCTAGCCGCGCCCGCCGTGGATGTCCGCTTACGAAAATGAAAATAATATCTCAAAAACATGCACTGTCTGAGGTTATGTCTATATCGATAAAGTGCTATGGCGACTATGTCAGGTAATGACATTTAAAACACTGTCAAAAGCACTATTCAAGCACTACATGAAGTGAGTCCATGCTTCTTTGCAAAAAAAACATTAATTATGCAAAGTGGCTTCCTGTTTATTCCAGAGAAATGCTTTTACTGAAAGACATCCACCCAAATATTGCTAGTGAATTTCAGAAAGGAAATATTTTGTGGTGCATAAAACTAACAGGGAATTTTCATAGCAATTGATCAAGCTCACGAGCAAAAAAAAGTCATGTAAATGACGTAGGCGGAGCCACGGGTGTAATAGAGGATCCCGCAGCGCTAAGGAATGGATGGCTTGTCTCTCAGTGTGGGAAACTACATGAATGTGGAGCAAAAGACCTGCATAGAAATCAATCTAAAAGCACCATGAGCAGACTTAGCGGGTTCGGAAAGTATTTAAAGTAAGAGTGCAGAAATTGTACTCAGTTTTGAAAGAAATGGCAAATCCTTTTATGGAAGAAGCCAATGAGCTGGTTGCTTATGACACTGTTTGAACACCCATGCTGCCCTTCCAAGTGCTGCTGAAAAGGTGATTCTACATCTAGAAACTTGAAGTTCAGGGTACGTTGATTTCACAAGAGAGTTGAAGGAAGGACAGGAAGGCAAATTCTACGTGGCAATCGAGAAGAATAAAACAACAAGCAGAACTACATGTATCTTCGAAAGATTTGAAACATACAGTAGCAAAAGATATCAGTATGTTGTTCTCTAAGCTTTTTTTTCCTTGCCTTGCTAGAGAATGTGAACTGCAGGAATTCTTCAAACATGAAAATCAGAATCCCCGTGCTGCTCAAAGTGATAGTGGGAACCTTCACGCTTGTAAACAATCTCAACTTGTGTCAGTTTTTGATAATCAAGTTGTTCTTCCTGGCTCTATTCCAGACGCGGGTGTGAAAATTACTGATGGTTCTTTCCTGGTAAATGCATGTGTTCCACAGATCTAAAAAACTGTTAATGAATATGCAGATAAGATAAAGCTTTCAGCTCAAAATACAAAAGGGTCGACTTAATTTTTTATGTTTACAAACCTGACAGCTTAAAAGCTGAAACAAGATCGAAAAGAGGATTTGGGTCCTGCAGAGGGGTTACAGAGAGTAGAAAAATTCCTCAAAATTGGTATTTTTCATGAGAAATGATACATTTGTACAAACAAATCTGAGCTGTTCGCCTTTTAGCTGACAAAATAGCAACAGTCTGTTCAGATGGTATTGTGTTTATAACTGCACAGGAATTAGTTGTTTGCAGTCAACAGCATGACCTCCAAGGTATTTCTACATGTAATCACGAGGAAGCAGATACAAGAATATTCCTCCATACAAGACATGCTGCTTCTGTATGTTATAAAATCGTTAAGATAAAGGCAAATATCACAGATATTGTCTTTTTGTTGTCAGTTTTTGTGCACTTCTGAAAGGCCTTTGACTATAACAGCTTTGGGTTGAATTCTGACAAAGAAAATATATGAGATCGCTTCTAATACACGAAATCGACAATATTAACGGCCAAGAAAAAGCAAATGTCATTAGTTTCTTTCATGCATTTAGCGGCTGTGATGTGTCTGACTTCTGAGGGAAATTAGCTAAGAAAACTGCATGGCAAACATGGAGAGTATTTCCCAGAGTATCTGAAACATTTTTTAAACTAAGTAAGTACCCTGTAATCATCACATACACAGCCAGAAAGTTGTTTAATCATTTTTCATTGCGATATTCGACAGACCAAGTAATGCGTTTTCAGTCGAGGAAGCTAGGCTTGACTTATTTGCAAGGAAACAAAGATCTTACGAATTCATTCCACCTACTCATGTAGCTTTACGGGAACATTTGAAAAGGACAACATTTCAGGCTAGCTGCATATGGGGATAGGCGCTGGTATGTAATATGGAAAATGAGAACCCAAAACAATTGGGGATGAATGAAACAAAATGATGTTTGGGCAGTTGTATGGACAAGCTGCTTACAACTTACAAAGTGTGACTGTCGGACTGATTGTCATGGTAGATGAAAGTGCCCCTATTCGGTCTATCGTATACCGCTTTCTACAGTTGTTCATATGAGACTTGGTTATTTTAAGGTTTTAGGTGTCGGAAATTCTGTTTTAAGTATGTTTATATCGTTGAAGCGAATGTTGATGCAAATATGATCAAATGAGCTTTCATCTACATTTTTAAGTCTGAAATTGTATATTATGGCGGCCATTTTGAAAAATGGAGGCCATTTTGTTTTTCTTTTAATAAATGGGAAAAAAGCGACTTCCTCATGAGAAGGGCATACTCATCGTATGTGACGAGTTTGGCACCAATTTGAACAAAGTAAGGTGTCATTCTATAATTTTTTAGTTCAAACCTGCAAAGAATGGCGGCCATTTTGAACTTTTTTATTGGTCAATAAGAGGCTTCCGCAAGAAAAGGAAAAACTCATCGTATGTGCCAAATTTGGCTCCAATATGAACAAAATTAAGTGTCCATCTACAATTTTCAGTTCGAATCTGCATAGGATGGCGGCCATATTGAAAAATGGCGGCCATATTGGATTTTTGAAGTGGCTAACAGCTGTTTTTGCAAACGAAGGGTATAATCTACGTCCACACCAAATTTGGTGCTTGTATCACAAAGTGAAAGATTACCCTGAATATTCCGGTTAATCTGCAGGGCTATGGTAAGTGATAGGGCTTTGATATTTCATATGTGTATTCCTTGTGACAAGACCTTTATACACATATCATAATTTTTGACCTTGTGACCTTGACCTAGATATTTGACCTACTTTTCTAAAAATATAATATTGGCTATATCTCTTGATCGATTAGTGATAGGGCTTTGATATTTCACATGTGTATTCCTTGTGATTAGACCTTTCTACACATATAATGTTTGACCTTGTGACCTTGATCTAGATATTTGACCTACTTTTCTAAAAATCTAATATTGGCTATATCTCTTGATTGGCAAGTGATAGGGCTTTGATATTTCACATGTGTAATCTTTGTGACAAGACCTTTCTACGCAAACCATATTTTTTGACCTCGTGACCTTGACCTAGATATTTGACCTACTTTTCAAAAAAATTAAGATTTGCTGTATCTTTTGATTGGTAAGTGATAGAGCTTTGATATTTCATATGTGTATTCCTTCTTTTGACAAGGCCTTTCTACACATATCATAACTTTTGACCTCATGACCAAGACCTAGATATTTGACCTACTTTTCAAAAAATCTTAGATTGGCTATTTCTTTTGATTGCTGAGTGATAGGCTTTGATATTTCACATGTGCATTCCATGTGACAAGACCTTTCTTCACATACCATCATTTTTAGCTCACCTCGACGAAGTTGAGTGAGCTTATGCTATAACCCCACGCGTCCGCGTCCGGTTAAGAAGTTTGGGGTAGCTCAGTATCTGACAAAGTACTAAAGCTACAGTAACCAAACTGGCACAAGTGATTCATCTTTGGATGCTGAGGTGAACCCATGCATTGTATGCAGCATCTGACCTACATTTTCCGCTTGAGTGACTTGGTTAAGAAGTTTGAGGTAGCTCAGTATCTGACAAAGTACTGATGCTACAGTAACCAAACTTGCACAAGTGATTCATCTTTGGATGCTGAGGTAAACCCATGCATCGGATGCAGCATCTGACCTACATTTTCCGCTTGAGTGACTTGGTTAAGAAGTTTGGGGTAGCTCAGTATCTGACAAAGTACTGATGCTACAGTAACCAAACTTGCACAAGTGATTCATCTTTGGATGCTGAGGTGAACCCATGCATCGGATGCAGCATCTGACCTACATTTTCCGCTTGAGTGATTTGGATAAGAAGTTTGGGGTAGCTCAGTATCTGACAAAGTACTAATGATACAGTAACCAAACTTGCACTTGAGTGATTTCGCTTTTAAAAGCCAATATTGAGCAGAGTATAAGTGCTACATGTACCAAACTTGCATATTGGATGTATCTTTGATCAAACTTTCATAAAATGACCTTGACCTACTTTTTCCGCTTGAGTGATTTTGCCTTTAAATGCCAATATTGAGCAAAGTATAACTGCTACATGTACCAAACTTGCATATTGGATGTATCTTTGATCAAACTTTCATAAAATGACCTTGACCTACTTTTTCTGCTGGAGTGGTTTTGCCTTTAAAAGCCAATATACATGTACTAAGAAATATGTTTGAATTGAATTTTGCTGTCACGAGGTGAGCTTCGTAATCTGTGATTACCTATGTTTTACCTCGTGCACTTGCCCTATATATTTGACCTACTTTTCAACAAATCTATGATTTGCTATATCTTTTGAGTGGTAAATGATAGGGCTTTGATATTTCACATTTGTATTTCTTATGAAAAGACCTTTCTAAACATTCCATAATTTTTAACCTAGTGACCTTGCCCTTGATGTTTGACCTAATTTCAATAAAAAAAAATCCGCTACGCAGGCGACACAAGCATTCCTTGGATTGCTTTTTTTTCATACATGCATATTTCAGAACAATTTCCCTATTTAATGATTATTTTCTCTGTCTTATTTCTGTATCTATGGTAAACATAGTCGCCATATATCTTGTGTTACAGATTTGATTGGTTCAATACCTCCTTGCCCCTTTAGTAGGGGTAACTACAGGAAATAAAAAGGTGCACACTAAAAATTTTGACTGACTTGAAATGCCCGGAAGTCTGTAAAATTGGTCTTTTTTGATTGAGAATCTTTGGCACACATAAAAATGTAAAGAAAAAAGGGGGGGGGGGGGGGTCATGCATGTCCTTTTTTTGCAAATTTCACTTTTTTTACAGGAACTCTGCGTCCTCATCGAAAATGTTCTGAATTTTGCATATTTTCAAACCTATCTGTAGATTGCATAAAAGACAAGATCAAGTTCGAAGTTAAATTTATCACGACTATTGATTTGCTAAAAATACATTTCCAAGTGCCGCATTTCAGCATATTTACCAAAAATAATTTGTCCAAGTGGCTTCACTGGGTCATGAGGTTTGATACACCGTACACTGCTGTTTGGAAAATAAATTGGCTCAATTTCTGCACAACTCACTTGAATTAATATTGTCCGCTAACAACTTGTCTGTGTTAATTGGATTAACACGATTTTGACTGTACGTTACATGTATTAAGATGAAATCAATACTATTCAAAAGCTCTCATTCATAGATTTCTGTATAATTTAATATGAATAAAGGCAAAACCGAAAAGTCTTTGTTTTTTATGCTTCCGGAATCAAAGATACGGGGGCATATAGTTTTTGGCCTGTCCGTCTGTCTGTTTGTCTGAAAAACTTTACATTGGGCATAACTTTTGATAGGCAGGTGATAGAGCTTTCATATTTCACATGTGTATTCCTTGTGACAATACCTTTCCATTGATACCAAAATTTTTGACCTCGTGACCTTGACCTTGACCTTTGACCTACTTTTCAAAAACTTTAACATTGGGCATAACTTTTGAATGGTTAGTGATAGGGCTTTCATATTGTACATGTGTATTCTTTGTGACAAGATCTTTCCATTGATACCAACATTACTCTGACCCTGACCTCTCACATACTTAACAGAAAATGGTGTTTATACCAACAAAGATGCCACCGCGGGGCATTCGTGTTTCACAAACATAGGCTTTATTATTTTCTGGCATACTTGCTATTAATAATGAAAGGTTTGGTGTTCAATTTTAAATAAACTTAATTTATGAAATCATTTCATTGTTTTATTCTGTTTCTGTTGCACATTAATGTGGAATTTTACAAAATGATTTTATTTTTGATGTTGCATAATCGAACTATACTAGCTGGGCATATGACTTTGGATTGCATAATCCATCTTTTCAAATCAGTAAAAAAGTTGTTGTTTTGAAATGTGACTATTTTCTCTTGTTTGTACTTTTAAAGGTTGTCTGAAAAAAAAACTTGTCTGCATCCGGCAAAAATCTTGTTAGAAAGGTTGTGGGCTAAAATCCTGGTACTGGCACTATCAGTATTCAATGTCAGTATGTCAATTAGAGCGTGCATGGGTATCAGGTGAGCGTTGTGCCCCCTGGAGCTCTTGTTTTATGTGTCCTTGACTGCTTGACCAATTTTAAAGTCATATTCAAATTTGGGCAACTTCAGCTACTGTATCTCATTTGGACATGATCAATCTTTTAAAAAAAATGTAAAATGCTTTGGAAAAGGCTAATTTCACCTACTTAGATGGAAACTTGATTTTTTTAAGATACTCCTTTTGAAGGAGTATCTTACTGTATTTGCGTTTCTCATGTCGTCTCGAGGTACCGTCTTCCGGAAGTCTATCCGCGAAAAATAGTTCCAGATTGTGTCAGCAGTTTCTCGACATCAAAACTTGTGTGTGGAAAATTTATATCAGAATCGATTCTTTTTATGGAATGATAGAACTACTTTACATCTGGGCTCTATCTAACATGCTCCACCCACCGTTTGACATTCATGCGCATGTTCTGTGATTAGCTTGCCTTTTACCGATTCAGGTCAGCTGTCAATCATTATCTCACGGACTTCAGAAGTATGGATATTTCATAGCTATTTGAATTTGACATGGATGTATACAAGACTCTGGTAAACTGTTAATGCGTCTCGCAGCGAGGTTATATGTTATAGAGAACTAGGACGTATATACGTCCCTGAATTTGATGAGTATTATCGCTATTTTGTAAAAGATATGTTTTTTTTTTTTTCAATTCGGGAAAATTATATGTTTATCAATATGTTATCGTTTACAAGGTAGAAAGTAGATCAGAGAAAAACTTCAGTTTGAAATTGATTATGAGAAAAGATTTTTGGCCCCCAACGACTAACTTCAATCAACATCGATCGCTGAAGATAATGTATCTGTTTATGAATCTTAAGGAAAAATTTTCTTTAAAACGCTTAAAAATATTTCAGTATAAATGAATTCGCATGCAAAAGGAGTCATGAAATGCAAATTTCCTGCAACAAAAAAAAAAACCCTTCTTTGGGCTTGATCAACCCGACAAATCTTTGTAGACCCTAATGTATACCCGCTGATTAGCCGTTATCGTAAAATTATGCATAACGTCACGCTTTCAATGCCGTGTTTTCGATTTTATAGGTCTACGTTCGATTTGTGCAGGTATCTGACGTAAAAGCATTGTGACATCATTAAATTCCTTTGAAAACGTCATATATGTGACACTGTTTCCCTGAATTTCACGCTTGTTGCCATAGAATTTGATGACGTCACAATGCGTTGACGTCAGATACCTGCACAAATGGGAAGTAACTCTGTATATCGAAAAGACCGAATACTGGACCCAGGGTCTACAAAGATTTGTCGGGTTGATCAAGCCCAAAGAAGGGTTTTTTTTTTTGTTGCAGGAAATTTGCATTTCATGACTCCTTTTACATGCGAATTCATTTATACGGCAATGGCGGAATTGCTGACGGTCTATAGAAATTTAGACTGTGTACACGTGACAAGATTTACGTTCTCTGATTGGTTCGAACTAGTCCGTGGCAAAATATAAATGAATGTCTAGACTTTATTCATGCATTGTAAATATTTTTTAACGAAACTGTAAAACAATTGTACCCGTTGACAGCTCGGCCATGTACTGCTGAGAAATTAAAAGGCCGGTCTGTCCGCACAGGCTTATACTTCTGATAAAATAAGTTTGTATACTTTCATACGTGAAATGGTAATTATGCAAACACTATTTTAAAAGAATTAATTGTTATATTTCCGAATCTATTGAGATCATAATGACGTTCAGGATATAAAACTGGGAAGTCATTTAATGCTAACCTACATCTTTCGACTTTTAATGCAATGAAATTCCGCTCTTCGGGAGATGTATCGAATTTAGACCAACTCAAAGGACCTACCCGGAAAAAATTGCATGCAAAATTTAATGCTTATACGTCATGAGACACAAGGATTACGAGACTAGATTAGGTACATGACAGTATGACAACATTTTATTAATAAGTCAGAAAAAAATGTCTCGGAATGTGTTTCAGAATCTTTCCATTTTTGTCCCAGAATTCTTTCATTGTCCCAGATTTTTTCATAAATGTAATTATTAGTATAACACATTGTAGTACCTAACATAACTTAAGTATGAACACTTTACATGTACATATATAGTGTATCCAAATATTACAACATCAACACTTACAGTGAAATAAGATGTTACAGCAAGTTCTACATGGAGTATCTTTCAGGGCCTTCAGACCTTTGATTTAGGGTGTGAAATTGAAATAAAGGTTTTATATCTAGACCAATTTAAGATATCTGGTGTGATCAATATACAGCAAGCCAAATTTGAAATGTAGATAACCAAAATCAATTAAGTCAAATGTCCAATTCATTATTCTGGAAAATTTAATGAATGCAGACAAATTTCTTACGGATGAAAGCATCCATACTAACAATTCCTCACTAGACACAATCAATTTTGAGCTTTTATAATGTTTCTTGCTTTTATGAAATCAATACATGATCCTCTACTTAATTTAATGATTTCTGTACGATAAATAACCTCGAATTTTAAATTTACAGGAACCAACCTTGTTCTCTTGCACAATAGCAGAAAATATAAAGTACGGGGCATCAGACCCTTCCTCAGTGACGCAGCTGCAGATAGAGGATGCTGCTCATAAAGCCAATGCCTTTAACTTCATACAAACATTCCCAGATAGTTTTAATACGTTAGTAGGAGAGCGGGGCATTATGTTGTCAGGAGGTCAGAAACAGAGGATAGCCATCGCTAGGGCCATTCTGAAGGTAAGTGCTTAAAAGTATTGTTTAAAATGAGTATCTACATGTACATGTATATTGCAATAAATTATGAAATATCAAATTATTTTTTCAAATATTAGATTTTTTGTTTGGTAATGAAAACTGTATACAAGAAACTTTTGCTCCTGTTCCAGAACAGATCAAAAGAGTAACATATTTGTATGGAGCAAAAATAAAATTAGACAATTTTATATGTAAATACAGTTTGAATAAGTTTAGTAAAGAATGCCACTAACAGCTTGTTCCTTAATGTACACTTGGGACCTATGTATTTTTCATAGAGTACGTTTCAATATAATTTGTATCGCATACTTGTAGAAATAGTTTTCACAATTTGAAACTTATATTTCTGTAAAATTTGTCATTACAAAGAAAAACTAAATGAAATGTTCTCCCACACAAAAATTTCTACCGTATATCCGGTAATTTTGGCGTGATGGAAATTTTGGCTTTGTTGGCGAGTGCAATTACCAAATTTAAAAGCGCCAAATTTTCCATTCATTTGAGTTGGAATTTATTCAGTTAATGATCCGCAACAGTTTTTAGCTCTACTGGTCTAAGACCAGTCGAGCTTATGCGATCGCCCTGTGTCCGGCGTCCGGCCGTCTGTCTGTCTGTCTGTCTGTCTGTCTGTCTGTCTGTCTGTCTGTCTGTCTGTCTGTCCGTCCGTTAAACTTTTCTTGTGAGCACGATTCCTCTGAATCTGTGAATAGTGCAAAATAAATTCTTTTTGCATTATAATGGGCCTGTGGTCTAGTTGTGCACCTGATATTTTGTTTTAGCCCCTGACCCCCAGGGTCTTTGAAAATGGGTGTGGTCATTTTCTTCTATTTAACTCTATGTAATCTTGTGAGCACCAATTCTCAGAAAGTATAATTGATAGAAAGATAATTATTTTTGCATTATTGTCAGTCTGTGGTCTAGATGTGCACCTGATATTTTGTTTGAGCCCCTGACCCCTAGGGTCTTGGAAAATGGGTGTGGTCATTTTCTCCATTGTAACTCTATATAATCTTGTGAGCACCAATTCTCACAAAGTGTAGTTGATAGAAAGATAATTGTTTTTGCTTTATTCTCAGTCTGTGGTCTAGATGTGCACCTGATATTTTGTTTGAGTCCCTGACCCCCAGGGTCTTGGAAAATGGGTGTGGTCATTTTCTCCTATTTAACTCTATGTAATCTTGTGAGCACCAATTCTCAGAAAGTAGAATTGATAGAAAGATAGTTGTTTTTGCATTATTGTCAGTCTGTGGTATAGATGTGCACCTGATATTTTGTTTGAGCCCCTGACCCCTGGGGTCTTGTGAAATGGGTGTGGTCATTTTCTCCTATATAATTCTATGTAATCTTGTGAGCACCAATTCTCAGAAAGTATAATTGATAGAAAGATACTTGTTTTTGCATTATTGTAAGTCTATGGTCTAGATGTGCACCTGATATTTTGTTTGAGCCCCTGACCCCTAGGGTCTTGGAAAATGGGTGTGGTCATTTTCTCCATAGTAAGTCTTTGTAATCTTGTGAGCACCAATTCTCAGAAAGTATAATTGATAGAAAGATATTTGTTTTTGCTTTATTCTCAGTCTGTGGTCTAGATGAGCACCTGATATTTTGTTTGAGCCCCTGATCCCCAGGGTCTTTGAAAATGGGTGTGGTCATTTTCTCCTATATAACTCTATGTAATCTTGTGAGCGCCAATTCTCAAAAAGTATAATTGATAGAAAGATAATTGTTTTTGCATTATTGTCAGTCTGTGGTCTAGATGTGCACCTGATATTTTGTTTGAGCCCCTGACCCCTAAGGTCTTGTAAAGTGGGTGTGGTCATTTTCTCCATTATAACTCTATGTAATCTGGTGCATGTTGTGAGCACCAATTCTCAGAAAGTATAATTGATAGGAAATGTCAATATTGAAATATAAGATAAGATAAGATAAGATAAGATAGTTTATTGACCAAAATGGGCCCTTGCAGGCATGACATTTCAATATAAGGCATCATGACAAAAGATAAATCAATAAATAAATTAATCAATCTTGTGAATACACATGACAAAGTAAACAGAAATCAATTCACTATTTAGTTTGCTTAGAATAACAAAGAGGTATAATTATCATATGAAATTATGTTTCATATTATTGTGGACGGTGATATATATATATTTTTTTTTTAGCTCACCTGAGCGAAGCTCAAGTGAGCTATTGTCATAGCGCGCCGTCCGTCGTCCGTCCGTCGTCGTCGTCGTCGTCGTCCGTCTGGCGTAAACTTTTAACATTTTCGACATCTCCTCTGCAACCGCTGCACAGAATTTCATGAAACTTAATAGGAAGGAAGTACTCAAGGTCCTCAACCAAGTTTGTGTTTTTCGTGCCGATCGGTCAACAAATATGGCCGCTGAGGGCTCTGATTGGCTGACACATTTTCGACATCTCCTCTGCAACTGCTGCACAGAATTTCATGAAACTTTACAGGAAGGAAGTACTCAAGGTCCTCTACCAAGTTTGTGTTTTTCGTGCCGATCGGTCAACAAATATGGCCACCGAGGGCTCTGATTGGCTGACACATTTTCGACATCTCCTCTGCAACCGCTGCACAGAATTTCATGAAACTTTACAGGAAGGAAGTACTCAAGGTCCTCTACCAAGTTTATGTTTTTCGTGCCGATCGGTCAACAAATATGGCCGCCGAGGGCTCTGATTGGCTGACACATTTTCGACATCTCCTCTGCAACCGCTGCACAGAATTTCATGAAACTTTACAGGAAGGAAGTACTCAAAGTCCTTTACCAAGTTTGTGTTTTTCGTGCCGATCGGTCAACAAATATGGCTGCCAAGGGCTCTGATTGGCTGACACATTTTCGATATCTCCTCTGCAACCGCTGCACAGAATTTCATGAAACTTTACAGGAAGGAAGTACTCAAGGTCCTCTACCAAGTTTATGTTTTTCATGCCGATCGGTCAACAAATATGGCCGCCAAGGGCTCTGATTGGCTGACACATTTTCGACATCTCCTCTGCAACCGCTGCACAGAATTTCATGAAACTTTACAGGAAGGAAGTACTCAAGGTCCTCTACCAAGTTTGTGTTTTTGGTGCTGATCGGTCAACAAATATGGCCGCCGAGGGCTCTGATTGGCTGACACATTTTGACATCTCCTCTGCAACCGCTGCACAGAATTTCATGAAACTTTACAGGAAGGAAGTACTCAAATCCTCTACCAAGTTTGTGTTTTTTCGTGCCAATCGGTCAACAAATATGGCCGCTGAGGGCTCTGATTGGCTGACACATTTTCGACATCTCCTCTGCAACCGCTGCACAGAATTTCATGAAACTTTACAGGAAGGAAGTACTCAAGGTCCTCTACCAAGTTTATGTTTTTCGTGCCGATCGGTCAACAAATATGGCCGCCGAGGGCTCTGATTGGCTGACACATTTTCGACATCTCCTCTGCAACCGCTGCACAGAATTTCATGAAACTTTACAGGAAGGAAGTACTCAAGGTCCTCTACCAAGTTTGTGTTTTTGGTGCTGATCGGTCAACAAATATGGCCACCGAGGGCTCTGATTGGCTGACACATTTTCGACATCTCCTCTGCAACCGCTGCACAGAATTTCATGAAACTTTACAGGAAGGAAGTACTTAAGGTCCTCTACCAAGTTTGTGTTTTTCGTGGCGATCATTTAACAAATGTGGCCGCCGAGGGCTCTGATTGGCCAACACATTTTCAACATATCCTCTGCAACCGCTGCACAGAATTTCATGAAACTTTACAGGAAGGAAGTATTCAAGGTCCTTCAACACGTTTGTGTTTTTTCGTGCCGATCGGTCAACAAATATGGCTGCCAAGGGCTCTGATTGGCTGACACATTTTCGATATCTCCTCTGCAACCGCTGCACAGAATTTCATGAAACTTTACAGGAAGGAAGTACTCAAGGTCCTCTACCAAGTTTATGTTTTTCATGCCGATCGGTCAACAAATATGGCCGCCAAGGGCTCTGATTGGCTGACACATTTTCGACATCTCCTCTGCAACCGCTGCACAGAATTTCATGAAACTTTACAGGAAGGAAGTACTCAAGGTCCTCTACCAAGTTTGTGTTTTTGGTGCTGATCGGTCAACAAATATGGCCGCGGAGGGCTCTGATTGGCTGACACATTTTGACATCTCCTCTGCAACCGCTGCACAGAATTTCATGAAACTTTACAGGAAGGAAGTACTCAAGATCCTCTACCAAGTTTGTGTTTTTTCGTGCCAATCGGTCAACAAATATGGCCGCTGAGGGCTCTGATTGGCTGACAAATTTTCGACATCTCCTCTGCAACCGCTGCACAGAATTTCATGAAACTTTACAGGAAGGAAGTACTCAAGGTCCTCTACCAAGTTTATGTTTTTCGTGCCGATCGGTCAACAAATATGGCCGCCGAGGGCTCTGATTGGCTGACACATTTTTGACATCTCCTCTGCAACCGCTGCACAGAATTTCATGAAACTTTACAGGAAGGAAGTACTCAAGGTCCTCTACCAAGTTTGTGTTTTTGGTGCTGAACGGTCAACAAATATGGCCACCGAGGGCTCTGATTGGCTGACACATTTTCGACATCTCCTCTGCAACCGCTGCACAGAATTTCATGAAACTTTACAGGAAGGAAGTACTTAAGGTCCTCTACCAAGTTTGTGTTTTTCGTGGCGATCATTTAAC